>CM019149.1:115030461-115626376 GCA_009733165.1 Naja naja | reverse complement strand
CCAAATACGATGATCCTTCAAGCTCATTTTTGCTAACAGTTTTATAAATGAGCACTGAAACAAAGTAATTTCCATTTTGAACCTCCATAGCTACAGGAGACAGGAAAACTAAGGGAATCTGTGCTGTGCTGTGCTGTGCTGTGCTGTGCTGTGCTGGTGCTGGTGCTGGTGCTGGTGCTGGTGCTGTGCTGTGCTGTGCTGTGCTATACAAAGTATACTTCAAGAACTTGATGTAATTCTAACATTTCTACAGCAGAAGATTTCAGAATGAATATAACATGTGTGGTCATAGACCAGTTCTAGATTAGAATACTGAAAAATAGTTTCTTATTATAAAAAATCAAACCTTCCTGTTTACCCTCAATCCCAAAGGATTGTGCCTCCTGCATTCTATATCCTGTAATTTAGTTCTGTAGCTTAATGTCTTTAATTTTGCCTGCAACCACAGGGTTGAATATGGTAACTTTCTGTTTTTGTAAAGATGATTTTGCTGCCAAAAGTTATTTGCACTTCCCATGTGACAGACAATACAAATGAAGTTAATTTAGCGGGTTTCATTTGTATTTGTTTTCATATGGACAAAAATATTGAGGATTAATTAAGGATTATAAGTGCTTACATTTTGGAAAAGCAACAAATTTATCAAATGTTGCAATAATAATAGCCTGCAATAAACTATTACTGGTTTCATATTTGCATAGTATTGTTGAAAAGTGGGCAGCCGCTGGTTTTCAGTATATATTTCATTCTGTTATATTTTCCCCAGAGGTTCAAACATTTAATAACCAAACAACATTCTGGGACCACTGAGAATGTTTGTGCTATTTTTCCTGCCTATTGTTTTTTTAGGGTTACCTGTATCTCTCCTGCTTTTGTATCTGTGAAACTTGAACATCAGATCTGCTATGAATGATGGAAGAAAGGGTAAATAAAAATATATACTTAGAGAACTGAGTCTGTAACTATTTAAACAATTCTTCATATATTTCACAAACAGATATGCATGCACACGCATTCAACCTGTTTCAGTTATTTGGGGTCACAACAACTGAATGACCACTTAAATTGAATCATGTAGATACCTTAGTTTTCTTTGCTCTTAAATGACTTATTGAATGTATTGTTTTGATTTCCATGTTTTAAACAAAAGTTTACTAAACATGCATTCATGTGCAGTGAGACCATTTAGTAAAAAAAATGATGTTACCTAGTTTGATAATGAAACATCTGCAAGAATACAACCTAGCTCAGAGAGCACCAAGAACTCCATAGTTCAATTCTGAGTTACAAATATCCTCTTCTACCGGGAGACATATTGTGACAGATGATGGACTACAGTGAAGCAGCAGCTTCCCAGGAAGAATGAATTTTGTGTGTGTGTGTGTGTGCGCGCATGCATGCGCGCATGAGAGAGAGAGAGAGAGAGAGAGAGAGAAGATTGTGTAGAAGGCATTTACTTATTTACTCATTAAACAATTACTAGTTTAATAATTTTACTTTATAGAAAAAGAATGATAGTTTACATGAACCATGAATAAATACTTTTTATATATGTATATGGACTCATTATATAAATAATTGAGAGAATGTTCATCACACTTCATGGTGTGCCTGCAAGATATTTGCAGGGAAGGACATCCAGGCAAGAAATGTACAATATGTGAAGAAGCTCCTTGTTAAAGTGTCAACGAAATGATAAGAACTCAGCATCTGATTTTTCAGTACAACCTCCATGTAGATTAAAACTAGTATCTACTTTTCTCCCTTGCTAGATAGGTGGAACTGACAAGTCACTGCCCAGGAATCTTGTTAGAATGGCATCCCTGCCACTTACTATTTTTCAGATGCAGAATTCATAACTCAAACTGGTCTGTCCTGCAGTCAATTGATATTACAGGCTGTGGCATATAAGGCAAGTTAGTATGTTGCACAGATAAACTAAAACACAAAATGTTTATTATTTAGTAGTTAATTAAGTTTGTAGTTTGCAAGTGTAGATCCACATATTTAGTTGGTACTGGAAACTAAATTATTCTTATGACTCAAGTATATGAAAGAAAAGATGATAATACTTGCCCAACTTAATGTTCTTAAATTTTATGTGCTTTTGCTTGTTCCATATAGGAGGTTGTACTACATTATTAGTGAAATTCATCATGTGGTTAACTCTTAGGTTTATATTAAACATAACATTTTTATATGTAAGTATGTATGTATGTGTATTATACATACATTCATTTATTATTTTCCTAGTACTAGATTTTAATATTGTGACTGGTATGGAATGAGTCCAGCCATTCTGATCCATTTTATTTTTTATTATGAATGCTTATGAACATTTTTTTCTAAAATTCAAGATTCCCCTTTTTTTCTTTTCTGGGACAGGAACAGGGAAGAAAAGATGAGAATGTCTTTTCTTTATTGTTTTCTATCTGGTATTCTTTTTTGTATTAGAATATATATTATATAGGACAAAAGATGCTGCCTTTGATTCAGCATTTTAACAGATGCATTTTTCACTCATTTCAAATCTTTTCTTATAAAAAAAATTAAATGGTCTTTGTTAATACCTGTTAACTTAAATGTAACCAGGAGTAGAAAGTGGGAGGTTTTGCAATTTCCTGTTTATTAAGTATGTATTTTCTTCTTTCTGTTTCATTTCTGGTCTACCTAACATCTTCAGATGGAGAATTACTTGAAGTGTTCTTTTTGTCTCCTTGTTAGAATACTTTGAAATATAGTTCAGTATTGTTATACATATAAAGAACAATAATGCTAGACAATTTTCTAGTCTAGAGAAAAGAAGGAATAGGGGTGACATGATAACAGTATTCCAGTATTTCAGTGGGCTGCCACAAAGAAGAGGGGGTCAACTTATTTTTATGACTCAGGTGGTCAAGGCAAGGCAGGCCTTTAGAGAGTTCTTTATTGGAGCTTAATCCAAAACATCAAATGTTCCTGGCAAAGAGTAACTCCTCATGGCTTCCACTTAAATCAGTCTACTCCAGGTGTTCCTTGTGAGAGGGGTGGGTCGACCTCCTCTCAATTAGCCTTGCAGCCCTTCTCTGAGCTTGCCTATGCTTTGCTCTCCATGCCTTTGGATCAAGTGGGAGAGGCATCTGTTCTTCCTCAGAGAAGATCCGTTGTTTGTCAGCACCACTGCCTGTCAGCACCACTGCCTGTCAGCAGATGATCCCCCTCTGTATCTGTTAAAGCAGGTAGCTCTCCCTCTGTTTAAACACCTCCCACAATGCTTCAGGGGCCTTGGATAGCATTGTCCTCAGCTCCTGTCCTCTCCACTAAGGGAGACATGTCATCTCTGTTGGATGGTCCTGATTCCAAGTCCTCCTCCTTCTCCTCTGAACTGGGCTCCGAGAGAGCCATGACACTTATTTTCTAAAACACCAGAAGGCAAGACAAGAAATAATGGATGGAAACTAATCAAGGAGAGAAACAACCTGGAATTAAGGAAAACTTCCTAAGAAGAATTAACCAGTGGAACAGGATTATATACTGTATATAATTGTATAGGGTCTCCTGCTTGATCAGGGGGTTGGACTAGATGACCTCTAAGGTCCCTTTCAGCTATATTCAGATTCATTGATTAAATATCAATATGTTCAATGGTAGAATGCATGTATAGATGTGGATTGGTTTGGGAAAAGGAGATGGGATAAAATTTAAAACTTGTGTTTCCCTTTGTTTTGAAGATATAGAGCATTACAGCCTATATATACCCACTATATGGTATGCTGTGAAAGGAAACAGGCTAGCAAAAAAAAAAGGAACCTTTTTGTTTTCTCTCTTTTGAAAATATAATTAGATGTCTTTCAGCTGTCCAAGTAAAGGTATTTGGCAGATTGAGTAAAGGTGTGGCTTGTGCACCTTGGAGCATGAGAAATGATTCTTGTGAACAATGTGTGTGACATTGTCAACCTAATAAAAAGAGGCTGATCTTCCAGAACATGTCACAACATGTAGCCTATCTTTTGTGCTCAAAAGAACTAGCAGCAGGATCTTCTAATTTAGCACTATTGTTCTCATTACTTTCTTCTGCTTATGGCACATTTACTCAGACTAAGTGTTAGGCCCATGTGTTTATTTCCTTAATGCATAGTTATTTTGTCAGGGGAAAAGAAGAGTCATCTGAGCTAATTGTGCTCTCGCTTGCTTTTTAGATATCTTGCTTTGAAGGCAAGATCGGATAATAAAAATATGAAGTGTATAGACTGCAGAACGAACCATTCTTGTTCTGTTTGGTCAAAATAATAGTCAAATGTGATTTAAATAGTACCGTTTATTATTTGAATATATACAGTTATTGTTATGTATGCAGGTTTGAATGTCATTGGTTTAGTTTGAACTGTTCTTGTAAAATGTCAGAAATGATTGGTTTAAAAAGTGCGGGAAAATCCTGCACTCTGATTGGCTGGCAACTGCGACTGCTGGTATAAGTAGCAGCCACAGCCCAGCCAAGTCGGGTCTGTTATGAGCTGTAGTCACTAATAAACTCTTCACTGAAGCACTCCGCGTCTGACTCTTCATGCAAACTTAACAGTTATGATCTGAGTAATGTAATAGAACAGGTTTGAATCCTGCTGATAAGTATTTCTGAGAATTGCAAATGTTAATACAACTGCTTCTACAGTTTATGGCCTACTTTAGATGTTTGAATTAGAAATAAGTGTATATCATGGAACAAATCAAATCAAAACTTTAACACAGCCCCTAGGCCAGAGAACACTGCAATAAAAATTCATAAATCTATAATTAATAAAACTAAAAAGTAGATATAAAATACAATTACATACAATAAATGTAACATAAATATATATTTACTGCTAAATGTTCAGAATAATGAAAATGAAAAACAGAAAGGCCTTTGGTCCCTATATCTGCAGTACCAACATGATGCTTTCTCCTCTCCTTTTTAAATTACATGGGTAAGCTCATCTGTCACCCTGGAGTGAGATAACACCAGTATAGCCTGTGATACTTAATTGTGTATCTTTATCCATGGTAAATTAAGCAATTCAATTGCCATCTTATCCTGGTGCCTGGAGGCTGTGAGGGGATCGACAGGGAACAACAGGCTTCAGCTAAACCCTGGTAAAACTGAGTTGACTTGGTTTTGTGGGGGCCTGTTGATTCTAGAACTAGGCCATCTTTGGTGCTGAATGGCGTTGCACTGTCCCAGACAGATCCAGTCAGGGGTCCTTCTAGATTCTGTTTGATGAACAGTTGGCAATGTGGCTAGGAGGGCCTTTGCATAACTTCATTTTATGTACCAGTTGTCCCTATTTGTGAATCAGCAAGCCTGTGATGACCCAGGGTGGGATGTAAAATAAACACAGTCACAAAAAACAGGTGAAGCCCCTTTTATTCCTTCACTTTGCTTCCAAGCTCCAAATATCCTTGATTGAACACAAAAAAACTCCCACACAAGCAGTTACAAGAAGGAGGAAATGCCATTTAAATTATAAAGAGTAAAAAAACAATACAAACCAGGCAAGATAAGGGCTTGAAGATGTCCACAGATATCAGAACACACACTGGAAAGGATGCCAAACTCAGAGAAGAACAATAAACTAGAGATATTTCCACACTTTGTTTCCAGCACTCACCTGTATGCATGTCCATCCTCTTATCCAGTTGTCATAGGTGCAGCCCATGAAGAGGATCAAGGCCCTCTCCTCCCCAGTAGAACACATCTCTCCCTTATCCTCCTCCCTGTGTGCCCTAGGATGGAGAGGGAATGGGCCTGGGTCCTCCTCTGACTGCTCAACCAGCCCCTGTTTTTCCCCAGCCTCCTCCACAACCTCCGAAGCCACACTTCCACTCCCTGTTGGCTGTTCCTCCTCTCCCTCAGAGTCAGTCTCCACCAGGGGCATGACAAAGCCCTTCTTACAATGAATCAAGCCATAGTCATTTCCAGATTGGACTGCTGCAAACCAGTCTACATGGGGCTGCCTTGAAGAGTATATGGAAGTTTCAACTGTTTCAGAATGCAGTAGTGCAGGCAGTTAAATGTACTCTTAGAACAACATAACACTATATTTCTCAATTGGTTGTTCTGCTGCATTTATTGTCCATTTGCTTCTAGATCCAGTTAAAGACTGGTTTTAACCTTCAAAGCCTTTCATGGCACAGGATTTGGCTATCCTAGGGATCCTGTCTCCCCACTCCACACCTATATCAGTTCACTCCATCAGGTCTTGGACAGAATGCATGCTGCAGGTACTATTAGGTAAGGATCTTTCTCTTCTGTGGCACCTATCTTATGGAACACCCTTCTGCCCAATATTGATATTCCTGGAGGCCCCCCAACACATGAGGGCCTTCCACAGAACTGGATACTTATCTCAATGGATCCCATTGTTGAGGGGGGAACACACCAGTGTGGACAGCATACATTCATATATACGAAGAGGATATAATGAGAAATACTAACAACCAGTGATCAGTCTCTTGTTTTTGAGAATAAGGTACAATTATTTCACCTGTGCTTTGCTTAAACCTCATTGTTGATTACATTAGATAATTTATAGGTAGTGATAAATGCTGAAGGAAGTGTGGAAATTATCACTTTGTTTAAAGTGAAGACATTTTATCTCTGCATACATGTAAAACTCAGGATTAAGCTATGTAGTACTTTAAGGTAATAAAACTACATTAGAAATTACACTGCTTCAGTAAAAAATTATTCCCTAATAGATGCGCACAGGATTCTAATATATCTACACAATTGTTGGACAATTAATATTTCTGTAAGAAAAAAAGAAAAGGGTATAGGATGTTTGTGATCATAAAGCAAAAGCTTAGTATGCTAAAAGAAATTCCCAATAAGATTATCAGTCTCTAAGAAGATTATCCAGGACAAGGTACTTCAATGTTTAAGAAAAGCAGCAGCTGTGCAAGCTGCAAATCTTTAAAGATCTGGCCATAATTGAAGAAACTAGAGATCATTCTGATGTCTTGGACCAAATAAGTATCTTTTAAATATAAGGTGTTTAGAAGCAGCTTATTCATATAATAGCCCAAGTCAAACTCCCATAGCTTAGCAAACAGAAGAGAGATAAATTTGGATCTATTTCCAAGAACAACTTTTCAGAGCAATTTTTACTATGCTATTTCTTGCTATGTGAAAAAATAGTTGCTTAAGATAGGGTTTTTCCTAGCTGTTGACTTTTAAAAAAGTGTGAAGAACCTTTTATCTGAGAAATGAGGAAAAATAAAACTTGTATGAAACTTGGGAAATGCTGGGAAGAAAACCATGGGACTGTGGCCATGTATGGCTGACAAGTGTTACCTTACAGAGTTGCTTTTACTCATAAAGTACATTGTAGGACAATAAGTTCCCTACTTAGGGTGGCACAGTGGTTCAGTGTTTAAGGTGCTGGGCTTGTTGGCTGGAAAGCCAGCAGCCCAGGTTTGAGACCCAAGAGTCATGTCGATGGGATGAGCTCCCATCCTTGCCCCACCTCCTGCGAATCTAACAGTTCAAAAGCATACAAACATGAGTAGATAAATAGGTACCACTTCAGTGGAAGGTAATAGTGCTCCATGATGTAATGATGGCCACATGACCATGGAAATGTCTTCAGAAGTGCTTGCTCAATGGTGTTGACATGGAGATGAACACTGCGGTCTATAGTTGGCATTCACTCCTTGTGAAGTAAAATCCACAAGGATTTCTTTTATTTACTTACAGATCTACTTAATTTCAAGCACTTGATTAAAAGACATTCATTATTTTTAAGTACACCTGCCTAATGTAAAACTGACCACTACAATATAGGCAATTTAGGATGTATTTGAGATGCATGCATGTCATAACATGAGTAATAAATTATATTCTACATATGTCTTTTGGAAATCATATTATAGATTTGTTGGACAGGAATATAATCAAATCCTAATTTTTAGAGGCATAAATCAAGAATTTGAGAAGATCAAGTATACAGACAAACCATACTTCAGCCCATCTTAACCTGTTAAGCTTGTTGTGATACCCACATTCATTTCATTAGAAATACGTCAAAAACCTAGCTCTTTTGTAAAGCTTTTACAATTATTTATGGTTGCATTAACATGGCTTAGCATAACATTAGTGTTACATTCTTCAAGTTTCCACTCCAATCCATGTTTTGAGCGGGAGCCGGAGCCACTGTTATTGGCTGGCCATCTAACAGCCCCATGTAAAAGGAGCTGTCAGATGGCATCAGCTGTTACCCTTTACGAGCTGCACTCGTTAGCTGCCAGCTACTGCAGGTAACCCATTGCATTAGAGAATAAACAAGTTAGTTATTCAGAACACTTCACTGGCTTTTCCTTGCGTGTCGGGACTACAACAATTAGTATATTTTATTGACTTCAGGAATGATTACTTTAGTTCTTGATATTTTATATATCTGTATGTTTCTTATATTGCAATAACATGTATATTCATTTTACAAATATAACAAATAAATAACAAACCAAGACTAAGATTTCTGACAAATACTTAAGTTAGTTTCTAGGTTATAAATATAGTGAAACCAAACATCAACCTTTTTATGGTATACACACACATACACATACACACACACACACATAGACATAGACACACACACAAACATAAATTATGTATTATCATACATACATAGATTAGATATTAGATATATATTTTTATGTACACAGGTAGTCCTTGACTTACAACCACAACTGACCCCAAATTTCTGTTGGTAAGTGAGTTTGTTAAGTGAATTTTGCCCCATTTTATACCCTTTCTTGCCACAGTTCTTAAATATATCACTGCTGTTGTAACTTCGAATGGCCACTAAACAAACCATTCTAAGTCAAGGATTGTCTGTATAAAACACACTGAGTGAAAAGAGGTGTTAATAGAAATTGAAGCCAATGAGTTTTTGAAAAGCATGAACACTAATAAAAATTGTGGACTCTGGGGATGCAATGCATACATCCAGGAACAAAGAATAAAAGATGAAGTACTCCTGTGCATTCCTGTGAAGTATTATTGTTGTTTCTTGGAATCCTGGAGTCTTTTATTCCTGGGCTCAAGAATGCTTTTCATTTTACAAGATTCTTGAGGCAAGGAACCAAATGATGGGAGTGAAACAATATAGGTACAGCAGAGATCTGAAAACTTGTAAACCCTGCGTAACTTTTGATAATAAACCAGCAGAGATTGCTTCTGAATAAGTCACTATATTCTTATTTCTCTACGTTATACATATTTCTTAAGTGAATGTATTCAAATTGTTAGAGACTTTGCTCAGTTTCCCCTCATCACTGTCAGATTCATGTTCATGTCTCTACAAGATATGACAGGATTTCCTGTTAATCTTAAAGGAGATATTTTCCCAATAAGCATACGAAGTCATGGTTGAGCAGGGTAGTGGCGAATACTTAGTTATCCTTGTCAGTTAGAATGGAGCTTTTTCCAGTATAACTTATTGTCTGGATATTTGCATTTGTAGACTTCCCTGCTGTTATTCTCTGTCAGCATCTTGGAATTTGGTCAGATCTCAGACAATCAAATCAAATTTGCCACAGGACAGACTATGAGTCAGCTACTCATGTATCTTCCGGGACTACCTCCTACATCTTCTTTTCCTGTAGGAGCATGTTGTTGGGATCTTTCCATTTCACCTACTGCTGATTTAAAGCTTGTAGTATTTATAAGGTTGGCAAGTTCACTTAGATAAATAAGACCAACAGTATATCAAAATGGTTGGGGGTAGTTTTGTTTGCATGGAAACAGGAGGCAAAGCATATTTTCTTCCTTGTACTGGTGCAGTAATAGAAATAAAAGGGGTTGCATTTTGTATATGTCTATAAGACAATATTTCTGTGCCCTCCCTTTGCAGCTTTGCATCAATTGTTTAACTGCTACAGATGTTGACAGAAGAATAGAAATGATAAAGAAAAGCAGTTAAAGGTATATTATATTATTAAGGAATACTTCTGAAAAACTGTTATTATTAGTTCATACCATTGGCAGTAATGATGATGGTTGAGATTGTTCTGTGAGTAAGTATTTTCCCACAATATATTTCTCTTGTTTATCTTCTCTGGGCAGGGCTAGAAAAATGAGCAATAATGACAGTCATTTGCAGGTTAAAGTCAACTCATCCTAGCCACACCCTTAGTTTTATAGGAACCAAAGTTTTCCTTAAATTCAGACAACAAGATCACATTTTAGCAACAGTTATTTTGTCATGGAATGGAAGGAATTTTGAATAAACTTATTCCTGTGACTCAAGAGACACATGAAAAGTGTGATAAAAAAGAGAGGTAAATTATATGTGTGGATGTGTGTGTAAGAGAGAGTGTCGAGAGTCTATCTATCTATCTATCTATCTATCTATCTATCTATCTATCTATCTATCTATCTCATCTGATTGTCAATGTATACTTTCCAAAGTTTATATCTGGTATGATATGCCACATTTTGTGTTGGCTTAAAACAGAACATTAGATTAAGTAATATAACTGAACTTTCATATATAATCTGTAATATATCTTTATCAACTAATAATTTACAGATAAGAACTTTGCACCTATTCTTAATTATGTATTAGCATTAGCTGTAGAAGAATAGAAGTTTCAAAAAATAGAACATCTTTTTGTCTAGAGCAGAGAATTCACTTTTGTATAACTTAACAAAGGTTTAAAAAGAATTAGTTGATACTTGCTCTCTGCAACTTTCTTAAGGGCGTATATCTATTGCAATCGGTATAAGGGTGAACTGTCATTAATAAGATAGATCTACACTTTTCCTAGATTTTATAATTATAGTATAGTCTTTTTAGAAGAACCATATAAAATAGCCAGCAAACAAATCCATATAAGAACAGAAATAGTAAGAATGAGCCTCCATTAGTTGTATGCATGCACGGCCTGTGTACCAATGCAGTAGTATCTGAGGCATTTATATTTGAAAATCTCACTTACATAAAAAGAGTCACTATTCCATCTCTGTACTCCAAGTGTTGAAAAAATAATGGGTTTGCTAGTAAAGTAGTAATTTACACAAACATTTAATTTACTGAAAAGACTCATTAAAAATATAAGAGGCTAGATAAATAAATTACATTTGTCCAGTATAATTATAACTTCTATTCTATTGAAAGGGAAAAATATATTTGATTGGAAAGATATGACATGCAGTTTTAATATGATTTTTGTTTTTTCTTGGATGTGATTTGTATTGATTTTACTGGGGGGGGGTGGCTCCAAGACTGATGATTAGTTGTGTGGTTCTAAGAATGTAATTGCTTAGTATGGCTGATTGCTTTCTGCGTGTACATAATAAACTTATTGGGAATGGCTTCTTGTTGTAAGTGGGATTCTATTTCATTTCTCTTCTATCCTGATTTCTTGATCCTGCCTTTCCCCACTTCCCTTCCAAATATGTTCCTTATTTGTGTATATTCAGCCTTATTGGATTTTGGGAGTTTTTGTTGTTCATGTATCTGCAAACTTTGAGATTCCCCCCCCAATAATTTTATAAAGCACTATATTAAAAAAAACACTAAAACTTACAAGTGCAGGAAAAAAGAACAGAAGAAAAAAAATATATACAAAAATAAATACCCCCCCACACTTTATTCCCAGCAATTTAACCAGCACTAACAACTTAGCATTACCTCTTAAAATATATCTAATATAACCAAGTATCTCTGCATTCCATATCACATCCTAATTTCTTGGGCTTTCTCTCTCTATTAAAGAGCAAAAGTTCAGTAAGGGTTTCAGAAATAACATAAAACAAATTATATCTACTAGACTTTCTGACACCTTCCTTTCTCTTTAAACAAATTGCCCCATTTCCTCTCTTCAATCAAAGTTCAGCCCCACTCAAGAACAATTATACATTTCCAGAAATAACCATCATGATGCAGTCCTAATCAAGAAACCGCAAATATCCTCCAAAATAACAACCCATTATTTTAACCTTGATGAATAAACCAATCCTTTCTTCTTCCTGAAAAAGATCCTTAAAAATCTAAAAGAATCTTCTAGCATCTGCCTTCTGATACTTTTTGTCTCTTTTCAGAATTCTTGTCTTAATCGGTGACAAGCCTTCCAACATAGCAAAACTAGTAAAGCCTCTTGTTAATCCACTGTAAGAAAATAATCCAGATTGCTCATCTGATTTGTTATTTGTATTTCTTTTTCAATTTTAAATCACCATCTTTCATTTGTAAATCCATTATTTTTTCTTGTTGTAAGCTTCAGTTTTTAATTCCATATATAAGTCAATTTCAATTTATTCAGTGGGTCTTATGCCTCTGCAATAACACCAACCAATGCATGAAAGAGTTATATAGTTCAAAAACTGTCACAATAGATCACACATTTCCTTTAAGGTAGCCATCTGGTGCCCTCTAATGTCTAATCTTCAAAGTCTTGTTATTGGTTTCAGAGTGCAACCAAAGAGAGAAGATCTTTTCAATCAACTTCAAAATCTTAAAATCAAGTCTATCTGAGCCCTTAATCCAGTTAAAGCTGTCTAAAGCTAACAATAACCATCCTTTTTCTGTATATTCCAACCCCCCCACAAATCTTTAACTTATAGTTAAACTTCTTTTTTCAGGATTGAAAGAAACTCATCCAGTAATTTCAATAAAATTTGCCAGTCTGAAGGTTCTCAGTCTTTAAAGAAAGCCAAAGAAAAACATAAAGTCCAAAGTGATGAGAGATCTGCCCAGTTGGTCTTAAGAGTCTTTATAGGCAATAATAGTAACCAAAAGCATGATGAAATCCTGCAATTGCAAACCAACAGCAAAAACGCAGTTCCTGCATCCATTTGCCCCCCCCCCAAAAAATCACAGTTGCAAGGAATACATTTGGGTTATCTGACAATCTCGCTTTAATTTTAGAATACATTTGGGTTATCTGACAATCTCTCTTTAATTTTAGAGAGATTTCAGGGGGCCAATTCCTGTAAGCAAGTACCATTTTAACTCCAATGTATTTCTCTTTTTTAGAGAGACATCAGGTTGACATTATGACTCACTGGAAGTCCAAAATTTTGAGATTTTCAATTCTGTCTATACCTTCTTATGCATGGGTGGGTCTGGGAAGAATGGATTCCATCTCATATTTTCTATACCAGATGGTTTGCAAGAAAATAATGCAGTTTGAACCGTTTATTTCTGGATTCCTGATTGTTCATACCGTTTCACCTTTTACCAAGTTCACCTTTTCCATTTCCCACTGCACTCCAAATTTAATACCTTGTCCACTGGTTTGGGGGAGTGGGTTTTACAGTTTTGGTTTCCTCCTTGTTTTTATTTTCTTCAGAAGATTTGTTGTTTTGTACTTCGGCAAATCTTGAGAGTCCTTCATATCAAAGCATGCATAATTCAGTTTGGGCTACGTAAACACATACATATGTACAAAGCTTTAAATATACATATTTTAAATTAATAAAATCTGTTTTTCTGTCTAAATTTAGAGCATTTATTTTGCTTCTTTTAAATGTGAGTAGCTATAACATTGTCATCACTCCAAAACTTTTTATTTTTGCTGAGGTTTTCTTCTGCTGGTTCTTGTTCAAAAATTTCCAATGACACATTGTTACTAGGTGACCAGCAGGTATATACAAAGGTTTTAGATTTCATTGTTCAATCACTTCTCCCAAGTCTGCAGCCTTTCTATCCTCTACTTAAGTCCCAATGGAAAATACCATGTTGTGTTTCGGCAGGTAGGGAAAATATGTAGCAGCAAGCAGCGATAGGACAACAAAGCAAATTCAGAAGCAACCCAAAGTTATACTTGAAATTCTCAAACAATAAAGTGGATAATAAGAAACTGCTTTATAGAGAGAGAACTTTTGAAAAATTACAAAATAACCTTTGTTAGAGTATAGTCTTAAGTCTGTGGTTGTAAAATATTAAACAATACAGGGTATATTTCTCCTAGTTATTAGATTTTAGGCAGTGATATGTTGGTTTACAAGATATTGTCTAGATTAGAGAGAAAAGATGGGCATGCTTTGGATAAAAAGTGAATTCTGGTTGGACGTGTGACATAGTGGCCAAAATATACCAGAATTGGCTGGCACTATTCTTAACATTAGCAGGGAAAGCTAGATGTGGCCAAGTTGTCAATCTAGTCTACACCTTCTCTATATTACTCAAAGGAATTTTGTGAAGGCCTCAGTTGATCAAAGCCATGATAAATGACAGAGGTCACCATCTGTTGGGGCCATCTGGTGAAGAAACCATAATGAGTGTCAAAGTTCTTTCTGTCAGCATTAGTTAAATGCTAAAGTATCAAGTATGTGTAGTCTCCATCCAAAATACTTTCACTTTTACATATTTTAATTTACTTAATTTTTTAACCAAAGTATTTATGGTCATTGTTGTTTTCAAAACTTATCTTTGTTGTATGCTTTGGGATTTTTTGGTGTTGGTTTATAGATTTGGGAATAGGGAATGAATCAAGCGATTTTAGTGAAATGTAACTTACTGGAATTATTTTTAACATAGGACTTGGAAATAATACTTTCCTCACTACAATTCTTATTTTAAATCTAACATTCTTCATTTTTTAATAGCCAAAGGGATCCTACTGCATTAAAGAATGGTGCTAAGAATTCTTATCAAAGGCTGTGCATATCCTGAATTAAGGAAGGAGTTTGAAGGACAATGCATTTCCCTAGCAAAGTCATCAGTTCATGTTTAATTTAACAAAACATTAAGCATTTCATGTTTAATTTAATGAAACAGAAGAACATTAGGATTTATAACCTAAATGACATCATGTCAGTATTGTATAATATGAACTGTACTATACAGTAAAGGACATGCATGCAAAGAAAATGTAGCCCAGTTGCTTTCCCGCTGTCACTGACATGGGTGGGAGGGAAGATTGTAGAGAGAGTAGAAAACAACTTTTAGCAACAGCAGCAAAGGCAACACATTAGGCATACACTACTCACCTAGCTAATTTTAGGGGTGCTATTAGGAGGCATTCGGGCCAATCTACTACATTTAGTATTAGCACAAAAGACGCTTGCTTTCTTACTTTGTGTTTCTCTGAGTTAACAAAGACAAGTGTGATGTAGTGGAAAGATGAGAAGAAAAATACTTTGTAGGTGTTACTTTCTAACTAGGATCAAATTTTTGGGAGAACGCTTGTCAGAACAGAGGAATACAATACAATACAATGCAAATGATCTGAAAAAGAAATTAAGTTTATGTATCAATTAAGTTGCCAATGGATTTACAACTTATTGTGCCATATAATCATATATTATTTTTATGGAACCTGCCTTTTCTCTTTTGCATAGAAAGAAAGGTAATTATTTATTTATTGAAATGCTGCTGAATAAATACTACTTTCAGTTTACAAATGCTTCCAAATAACTAAGAATAAAAGATGCTAAAATAAAAGTATGCCGATCTCTATTCTGCTATAGTAATGAGGCTGGTCAATGTTGTTGTTCTGGATGATTTAATGAAAAGAAATACTCCACCTATAATGATAAGAAGAAAGGAGTTTTTGTGAAGAGGTAAGCTTGATGATAACTTTCTGGTAAGCTTGATAATAACAGATAAACATATAGGAATACAAGGACTTCTTATTTATTGCACAATAACTAAGAAATTCCAGAGAGTGCTGAATATCAAATGTGAATCTATTTATGCTGTGATCGCCATTCAAATTTCTGAACCTCTTTTCCCATCCATTCTGTGCAGTGCTACAAGAGATTCTCAAAGAAGAGGACTTCCATCTGGTCCTTAATTTAAAAACATCTAGATCTGGTATCAGGCTGTTTGCTTCTGACTGTGTGAGAACTATCTCCCACTGGTATCTAAATAGCCCATCTTAGTTTATGGGGGGGGGGACATCACAAATTCTTGCAAAATCAGAACCATTTGTGATATAGCTAGTCTGCAGTTCCTTTATAAAAATAGAGTTTTAGACTTGTGTTCTTGAAAACACACATTAATATGCTGGCATTAGAATATACTTTATTTTTCTGTGCGCACATGTCAAAGTATTATTGTGGTTGTTTTATTTTTTAGTGAGGAAGATATAATGTATAGAACATCCTTTATTAAGGCCATTTTAACCTTGGGAAGCAAACTATTCCAGAGTCCTTCCTTTCAGGAAGAAGGGTAGGAACATTTAGGGAGCTTTCTCACATGACATATATTTGGTGGGTGAATCTACTTGGAACCCATCCTGAAAGTAATGAGGACCTGTACCATAGGAGATTTTATAGGTAATATAATTACCTTACATTGGGCAGGAAGCTTACTGGTATGTTACTGTGCTACAACAGTTATCACATCATTTTGCGGTGGCGCAGTGGTTAGAGTGCTGTATTGTAGGCCACTTCTGCTGACTATCAGCTGGCCTCCAATTTGGCAGTACAAATTTGGCCTTGGTGGCTCAGGCTCTTAAATGCCTGCACTTAAGTTCCAGCTGCCTACAATTACTGTAGGCTTGAATCCCACCAGGCTCAAGGTTGACTCAGCCTTCCATCCTCTCGGGGTAGGTAAATTGAGGACCCAAGATTGTTGGGGGCAATAAGCTGACTTTGTAAAAATGCCGCTTAGTAATAAGCAGGCATATACAATGGAATGAAGGCTATTGCTGAGCGCACTGGTTTGCATCCCAAAATTGTAAGCCGCCCTGAGTCTCCAGAGAAGGGCGGAATATAAATGTAATTTAAAAAAAAAATCCCATCACGCTCAAGGTTCACTCAGCCTTCCATCCTTCTGAGGTGGGTAAAATGAGGACCCAGATTGTTGGAAGCAATATGCTGACTCTGTAAAACGGCTTAGAGAGGGCTGTAAAGCACTATAAAGCTGTATATAAGTCTAAGTGCTATTGCTATTACCAGCAGTTTTTCCAAGTTGTCTTCAAGGGGAATCCCATGTGGAATAAGTAGCAATAATCCAATGCTGAGGTACTAAAGTCATTGACAGGTTACTTCATTTGGTCTACTGATACATTTTTGTAATCTATGTGATACTATGGTTCTTGTTGTTGGAAAAAATGGCCATCTGGTTCAGTTCCAACTGGGGAGGAAGACACTGGAAACATGGAGGCTGTTTGGGAAGATGGGTTATGGATGGACAAGACCACATGGGTTTTAGGTCCTGGGCTGCTGAGCACATGGAGTTGAGAGAGGGGCAGTATTTATACCCTCTCTTGGGCCTTATCCTTGAGCTTCCTGTTTCTGTGCAAGTAATGTATTCTATTGGTTGTTGTCTCACTCCCAGGGGGTATGCAGGGGACATAGCTAACTTTGTAGGCTGTCTGTGTCTCATGATTAGTTGAAGCTTGCTGATGCAATGAAGGGGTTTCCTATTGTGGCTGAATGGCTTTGCCCTGAAGGATAATTCCATCATCCTGGAGTTGAAGATATTTTGTTTTGTAGATAGTCTCAGTGGGCACCAAATATCTGTTGGGGGCAGGGCTCTGAATTTCTGTCTTTAGAAACATGTTTTTCCTTTAGGGAAAATATAATATTCTACCTTTTTAATATTTCTCAAAATACTTCACTCTTCTAGGAGGGGTGGGTGCTAACTTTCTACATTGCCATTATGTTAAACATTTCTAGTACTATCTAGTGATAATGGGAGATAGGAGATCACTGCTCTAAGCAGCTGCATTTAGAAATATATAAAATTGTATGTTATTGTGGGACTGCCTCTCTCTGATGATATATGGACATTCTACTAGGTTAAACAAAGTGGACATCTCTACCTTTAAATGTTGCCATCTGATGAGATATCAAGGCATGCCTTCTCAGTGATTATCCCAGTCTTTTGAGAAAGCCTCTACCCTTTTACCCTTCTTGGTGGGCTGCAAATACTTGAGTCTTCCTCCAAGCATTGGGCTAAAATGGAGGCTGAGCAAGAATGCAAGAACGATTGGACTGACACCTTAGGAACAAAGCCTTTGTTTTTAACCATGTTTTTTAATGGATTGTGGTGAGCCGCTTAAAGTCATCATATGAAATAGGTGCCCATATAAGTATTATAAACAAAATAAATTAATAAATTTAAAGAATGTAATTCAAATGCATTTCAATCCTTCAAGTTCTATCAGCCTGATTAGTAGATGGTATGAGTAGTTCAAATAAGCATAAGCTGTGAGAAGTATGAATTTCTTCAAAGCAAGTTCTTTGTGTTCAGTCAGTGCATAGCAGCAATTATCCTAATTTAGGCCTATGCAAATATTAGTTTACTATAGTCTTACCATAAGCCATTAGACATTATGCTTGAATACAAAATTCCTAAGCTTGTTGGTATTCAAGCTATATACACATTTCATGTTCTGTAGTGTCCCTCTTGCTTCACTCGTGACTTTTGTTCTATTTAGCAAGGAGATTTGAAGGGCATTATTAACCACATTAACTGAGTGCACTTTAAAGCCCCTCTACAATTGGAAACTTGCTTTATCAGGGCAGTACATCATGGAAAATATATGTACACCTTCAGACAAATGTGCATAGTATCTCTTCTTCAAATATTCCAGCTAAGTGTAGGAAGTATTGAAGGTGTGGCCTGACATTTGCCAAGCCCAGGATATGTGTTCTCTCATCATCTACATAAAAAGGAATCCAAGACCTCATATGATAAAATGTTCTATATTAACTGATTTTATTTGGTTATCAGTATTAATGAAAAATAGTGAAAGGTTGCCTATCCATTCTGGAAGTATTATGAAAATACTTTGCAGAATATCTTTAAATAGTTTATTAATAAATTATTCATTAATAATAATTCATTAACAATTATTAATAATTACTCATGAAGGCATAATTACAGAATTATATAAACTTGATGTTTTTAAAGTGCAAATGTTATGCCCTTCCTCCTGTTGCCTAAACCACACACCTATAGTATGCCGATTTTAAGTTTTGGATTTCTGTCCAAAATAGAAATGTTTGACAAATATTTGCCTTTGTGTGATGGAGGGTATTACAATTCGTTTCAAAGCTGTAGATTATGCAGAGAGTAACAAGGGCAGGTTAGTTTAATCAAATTAGATATTTTATTAGAAGTCACAAATCTTCATAGATAATGCTTGCTATTTCTTATTTAGCTGTGGGAAATGAGAAACAGAAGACACTATGATTTAGCTGCAGTGACAGATACCTTTAGTCCTGAGCTCATGAGACAGCAAAGAAAAATGAGTATCTGGGAAATTTTTCTGTTACAATTTTTGTTTCCAGAGAAAATATTCTAAGATTTTTTTTATTCCTCCTGTATTGGAGAAAATATGTCATTGATTGTGCAACATGATGTCAAAAGTTTGAATGTGGGTTCTGGAATAGGATAGGAAAATGAGTGGATAATATAATCTTTTGAACATCTTCAACATATAATCTTCACACTAACAAGGTTATCTATTCCATACTGCTGGGTGGGTAAATTTTTTACTATTTCATTTGCAGTTCACCTTTCAAATGATGGTAAAGCAATCAGATAGCAAGACATTAACTGAAAGACACTCTGGATACATATTTTTAGATTGTTTTAAACCACTAACTGTGATTGCATTGGCATTTAATGAACATTAGAGTAGCTGGCAGTGACCTTTGATGCTCCCCACAGGATTAAAACATCTTGCTTCCCTCCAGTTTCTGTGGTTTATAGGGCAACAATTGTGTGACTCTGCATTACCATCTTTCTACAGATGATGTAGCTGAGCTTTCAGAGGTAATAAACAGCTGAGAAACAGAAAAATTGGGTGCCCTAAAGTTGGTCTAGAACAATGGTTTCTGGATGCTAAATTATAGTATAGATTTTAGCTGTGTCTTTTTGAATTCTTAGAGGAAAAAGAAACATTTACTTTCTTTTAGGAGGTGCCAAATATACTATATTTAAACCACCATCACTGTTAGAGTCAGGGTAATATATAAGTGGAATAAAATAAAATTATATCACAAAAATGGCATCAAATATTAAAACCATGTCAGAGTAAAACAAATTGAGTAGCATAACAAAAAGGTTAACTAAACTAACCAGCATACCACTGAAAAAAAATATCTAGTATATATTGATTAGCATAGGTTTGACACTGGTCATAGTCCAAATTATTTGACTATTTTTTATCATAAAATGAGGACCCAGATTTTTGAGGGCAAAATACTGACTCTCTAAACCACTTAGAGAAAACTGTAAAGCACTGTGAAGTGGTATATAAGACTAGGTGTCATTGCTATTGCTATAATAAACTTCCCAAGGAACAAAAGAATGGTATTAAAGAACATAAAGAAAAAACTTTACTATGCATCTTAACATATGGCCAGAATCGAGGAGAGAAAACTTCTACTATTCAGTTTACTGCTTTAAAGATACTATTTTCTTGATTAGGTCTCAGCAGCAAATACAGGTAGTCCTCAACTTATGACCACAACTGGGACTGGGACTTCCATCCCAAAACAATGCAGTTAAGTGAGTTCTGTCAGATTTTAGATCTTTTTCCACATGGTCATTAAATAAATCACCATTGGGTTGTCAGAAGCCCCCTTGGAAGGTCTCAAACATCAATGATATGACCCTAGGATACTGCAACCATTATAAATGCATTCCAGTTGCCAAGTGCCTGAATTTTTGCCACATGACTGAGGCATGCTGTGACAATAATAACTGCAAGGTCTGGATGTACCATATTTTTCAGGCACTGGACAATAAGACGCACATAGGTTTGGAGGAGGAAAACAAGAAAAAAATAGTTTTTTGCCTCAGCGTGTCCCATTTTTGCTCTCCCTGGCATCCAGAAGCACTCTGCAGATCAAAAACGGGCCTCCCAAATCCTCTGCAGGTCCTGTTTTTCCCCTCCGCAGTGCCCAGAAACACTTTTTAGCCTGCAGAGTGCTTCTTGATGCCAGGGAGGGCAAAAACAGGACGTACAAAGAGTTTGCAAGGCCAAAAACAGGCCTGTATTAGCTCTGTAAGATGCATAGACATTTCCACACACTTTTTTGGGGGGGGTGAGGGTGTAAAGTGTCTTATAGTCTGAAAAATATGGTAAGTCATTTTTTTCACTGCTGCCATAACTTTAAAATGATTGTTAAACAAATAGTCTATGCAGGGTTGTCAAACTAGCAGCCTGCAGCCTGCAGCCTGGATGTGTCACATGCAGACCATGCCCACCCCAGCTCTGCAAATGGGGAAAATGTCTCAAAATTTAATGTGACAGCAATGTGAGGTGGCAAGTTTGACACCCATGGTCTATGGGTTGAGGAAACTGTTTAAGAACTGGTAAAGTAAGAGTAATACAGACAGTGATCTCCTGCATCATTTAACTCTTCTGAATGGCCTTAAAGGCAATCCCTTATTGAACAATATCATTGGAGTATGGATCGCCATAGCCAGATGTATCTAGTGCATTTTTATATCTGGCAAACCAGCCAAAACTGAAAACTGTCAGGACGTACATTTTTCTGAAATGACAGATTGCATCACGTTAACCTGTCTCTTTCTCTTTAAGGGAGAGGGAAGGGAAGCCAATTCAAAGTAGATTTACACCCATAAGTTCCATAAACATTTTACTTGCAGTGCTTCTATCAGTAGGATTTCATATAAGTTTATTTGCTCTTGTCTGGTTTATTATAGTCAAGCACTGGCTCAGCAGTTACACAGCATCATTTGATCATAGAAAAACAAAATTCAGACCAGTGCAACTGTAACTGATCCCATAAAATCAGATTACAGTGTACTCTAGACATCTCCACAGGGGTTGTATCAATAATGGTGTCACAGTCTTCACAAATATGAGTGATTTTACCCTCAAAGTACCTGACCAAATTATCACATTTCCCACCAACATGCAGCTTAAAACATCTGTTCACCTTCTGAAAAAGCTTTTGAGGGCACACTAGCCAAAAGTAAGAGCACAGTTATGAAAATTTTCTTTCCCAAGATCCCATGTATAGAATTTCTTCAAATGTGATTATAGTCGAGTCAAATTTGTTTTGGCACAAATATGTGAGTCAATTATTTCCTGAATCCCTCCACAATAACTGAGATGAAGAATACAATAGAGACATAATAGCATTCCAAAGTTTTATGTTTGAATCCTAACTGTTAATCCCTGGAAATAATTTTAAACTTTGACTACTTTAAATATTTCAAACAAAAATGTAATGTTTGCTGTACAGTCTTCATGCTTTCTTTGCTGTTTATAATGAGTTACATATTTAGTATAAATTTGGAGGAATTTGTACAGAAAGGGCCCAATTAATCAACCAGAACATATGATGCTGCCTTTAATGAGGCTGCCAGTACTGGATGACAACAACAACAACAACAACAACAACAACAATCCAAGGTTTTCTCAAGTACCATACATGAATGCTCTAATGGGTTAAAAATGTATTTACCCTGTGATGGTGTAAGATATGTTGATGTAGGTATAGTATGTTTTGACAAACAGCAGTAGCAAAGTCAGCCTTGCCAGCAGAGATTTGTTTATATGGGTAAATCTTTAGAAGGCATCAGTCTCTTAGATTAATTATTATTTATTTCAAGACTGAACTGTGCTCTTTTCTCTACTTTTTTCTGAACCATGTACTCTTTGACATTAAAACAAAACATAGAATATAGCATTGCTCTTTCTGATACAACACTGCATTCACCAAATCAAAGTGATAAAAAGTAAATCTGCACAATTGCTGGTATTATTTTCCAAGACAGCCAATGTTATGTATAATATAAATATTTGTAATTGTCTTAATGGCTCTAAGAATCCAATGCCTAGCAGTCAGTAAATGGTTTTAGTTTTCCTGTTATTCTCCCAGGAAATTGTTTTGCTAACAAAATTTTAATCAACTGTTTCACTGGCAATATTGAATTTAGAAAGTTAGTAGCTACTAGTTATCTCACGACTTCATTAGTATACAGGAAATCAGCCATTCTACAGGGATTAACATCTATTCAGAACTCAGAATGTATTATGAGTCCTAAATTATCATAGGAATTAATGCAATCTTTTCAGAGGGCTTAAAATATGATAATAGATACAGTATTACTAGCACCTGCAGCTCAAGGTACCAAAGTTATTAAAAGATAGTTATAATTATATTTATTATTGTAGGGATTTAGATGAAAAAAAATGAAATGAGCATGAATAAAATAGAGATTCTTTAAAGTGTGTTAAAAAGCATTTTTATACAAACAGTGGATATTTTGTGAAATATGTTTTCCTTAAGAGATTACTTAAGGCTGTTTCTTCTGACTTTTCATGCCTCTGTAGATAGATACCAGTTTGCCAGAATTGCCTGAAAGTAACTGATTGTAAGAGTTCTATTAAGTTCATGTCTGTATCTATGACACTAGGTCTACTATCTAGAAATTTTGTCTTCTGTTGGCCTCTTTGGGAATTTGCAAAAAAAATTGCCTTCATTTTTTAAAAGCATCAGTGTCTTCCCCAAAGACTCTTGAGAATTTTGTCATTAGTTAAACTGGCTAGCAAGCAAATTATAAAGAGATGCATATTAAAATGTTGATCCTTCATACTTTCAGTTATACAAATTTAGTTGTTTTTTTTCTAGTTTATTTATTTATTTTATTGGACTTATAGGCCGCCCTCTCTCCTGAGGGACTCAGGGCGGCTTACAATAAAAAACCAAGCATACAAATATTAAAATAGAATTAAACTAAGCTAAGCCCAATAAAATTTAAAACCTGATTAAAACTAAAAATTGATTTAAAAAAAACCCACCCCCACCCCATTCAGTCCAGGCTGGCCTGTTGAAACAACCAAGTCTTTAGGTCGCGGCGAAAGGAACAGAGGTCAGGGGCCAACAGGAGCTCCAAGAGGAGCTGATTCCACAGAGTGGGTGCTCCCACAGAGAAGGCCCTACCCCTGGGTGCAGTCAATCAACAGTGTCTGGTTGATGGCACCCTCAGGAGGCCCTTCCTGTGGGAGCGTACAGGGTGATTGGAGGTCGATGCTGGCAGGAGACGCTCCCGCAAGTACTCCGGACCCAAGCCATGAAGGACTTTATATGTGATGACTAATACCTTGAATCTTACCTTCTTCATAACCATTTAGGCTTGTTTCTGTGTTCAGACACCTCCCCTGCAGAGGTGGTTTTCAGCAGGTTCTGACCAGTTCTGACCAGCAAAATTTTGAGTAGTTCAGAGAACTGGCACATACCACCTCTGACTGGCCCCGCCCCCATCTATTCTCTGCCTCCCGAGTCCCAGCTGATCGGCTGGGTCTTCTTTTGTTGCCCTGCACAGGAGAACAGAGCTGGAAAGCAGGTCAGTGGGGTGGGGAGAGAACCTTCCCCTGCCATGCCCACTAAGCCACACCACTTCCACCAAGCCAACCACACCCATTAAATCCATTGACAAAATTGTATATAAGTGAACATATTGCTCACACCAAGCTACATGCTGCTGTCAGGACCAATGGTAACTTAGTGCACATCTGTGCTTATCAACTCCACATCCTTGTTGCTGCTGTGCCTTCGAACACTTTGTTGGGTAGCCCTGTTGTGCATTGATATTTTCACACAACATGCTCCCTTTCACAGATTCTACAGCTATGTTCAACAACATTTTTGAAGAGCCATCATATAGTTCATCTACCATATTAGATTGCCCTGAGTATAATATTGCATTTGGATAACACAACAGAGCAGTGTAACTGAATGCTGGTTTAGCTTCTGCTGAGAAAGAATGCTGTCTGTTAAGTTGTCAGTAAGTGGCCCATTTAAATGACAATTAAAGCAATAATTGTGCAGCATCTGGTCCCAAATCCAGCCATGACACAGCACAAAGTTGTTTCCAAATATTTCAACCTGGTTTTGATACAAAATCATGAACACAAGTTAATGGTTGGAACCTGTAAATGAATTTTGTAGAATCTGTGTACAGATTTCCTTGATTTAACTCACAGATAACCAGTCTTCATAAAATAATCTGTAAGGTAAGTAAGATCTCTAATTTCCCCATTCCTCAGAATGAAGGGACAAGTCAATAAACTGTAATTATCAATGCAGTCAGAAAGAAATAATAATAATGACTTTCTGAAGTGACATGGTCAAATCTAATAACTAACGCTTGCCAGGCAATAATAATAGTATTTGTATCTCTTTTAATTGACTTTAACCTTTCTCTTCATCTGTGAACTATTAAAAAATTAAAGAGGAAAGTATTTAGAGATACAGATTTACATCAGTGCATGGCTCACATGCTTTTAATGAGGTCAAAGCAATAAAGAGCTTGAGCAGCTTCTGTAGCTTGGATGATGAATGGCTGTCTCATGCAGTGCTTAGTGGTTACCATACGTTTGCAGCTGTTATTTGTATACTAAGTTGGAAGCTTATACCTGGGGGAGGGGGAAACTCTTGAGTATCCTTCCTCTCCATTGCATTCACAAAGTTTAGCTTTTAAATAGTGGAAGCTAGTAGCCATTTTTTTAAAACAAGCAAGCAAAACAATTTACATCAGCCCCAGATTACTCATACTTCAATGTCTAGCATTGAATTACATTCCACAGTTTATTATGGGCACTTTGTATTGGAGTCTTTGCAAACAGATAGGCAGGAGTTCAGTATGGAAAGTGATAATAGCAATAGCATTTAGACATAACTACCACTTCATAGTGTTTCACAGCCCTCTCTAAACTGTTTACAGAGTCAGCATATTGCCCCCAACAATCTGGGTTCTCATTTGACTGACCTTGGAAGGATGGAAGGGTAAGTCAACATTGAGCCAATCAGAATGAACTCCTGGCAGTGGGCAGAGACATCCTGAAATATTGCATTCTAACCATGGTTCTGTGCAGTCAAATCTATAAATGTGCTTACTCAGAAGAAAATTCCATGAAGTTCAATAGAGTTTAAATCATTAGTAAGCATGCTTTTAATTGTAGCCTTATTGTTCGGGTACTCAACATGGTGTCCTTTAAGTGCTTAGTCAGTGCTTAAGTGCCAGTTTAAGTGCTTAGTGATAAAAAAAAGAGGGGGATCAATATAGTAGTGCTGTTCTTCATAGGTCCAGCTATAAGAACAAGGTACATTGTACTGCGCAATTAGACACCATTTGTTCCCCTTTTGTTAGCATGCTAATTATGAAATAATTCTGAGTATGTACAGTGAAGCAGCCTTGGGTAAACCTCTTCAACATTTTAAAGACTTGAATTGGCAAACGTGCTGATTTTGCAATAGTATTGCTGTATCCTTTCCTTACCAATAAGATCAAAGGGCAATGATTCTACCAGCACCTTGGATTGGAACTTTCTTTAAAAACACATTAGCTTACTATGGATGAAACTCAAAAAATTAGAACATCGTGCAAAAGTTCATTTATTTCCGTAATGCAACTTAAAAGGTGAAACTAATATATGAGATATACTCATTACATGCAAAGCAAGATAGTTCAAGCCATGATTTGCCATAATTGTGATGATTATGGCTTACAGCTCATGAAAACCCCAAATCCACAATCTCAGAAAATTAGAATATTGTGAAAAGGTGCAATATTCTAGGCTCAAAGTGTCTCACTCTAATCAGCTAATTAAGCCATAACACCTGCAAAGGGTTCCTGAGCCTTTAAATGGTCCCTCAGTCTGGTTCAGTAGGAATCACAATCATGGGAAAGACCGCTGACCTGACAGTTGTGCAGAAAACCATCACTGACACCCTCCATAAGGAGGGAAAGCCTCAGAAGGTAATTGCAAAAGAAGTTGGATGTTCCCAAAGTGCTGTATCAAAGCACATTAATAGAAAGTTATGTGGAAGGGAAAAGTGTGGAATAAAAAGGTGCACAAGCAGCAGGGATGACTGCAGCCTGGAGAGGATTGTCAGGAAAAGGCCATTCAAAAGTGTTGGGGACTTTCACAAGGAGTGGACTGAGGTCAGTGCATCAAGAGTCACCACACACAGACGGATCCTGGACATGGGCTTCAAATGTCATATTCCTCTTGTCAAGCTGCTCCTGAACAACAAACACCATCAGAAGCATCTTACTTGGCCTAAGGAAAAACAGACCTGGTCTGTTGCTCAGTGGTCCAAAGTCCTCTTTTCTGATGAGAGTGACTTTTGCATCTTATTTGGAAACCAAGGACCCAGAATCTGGAGGAAGAATGGAGAGGCACAGACTGCAAGATGCTTGAAGTCCAGTGTGAAGTTTCCAAAGTCTGTGTTGATTTGAGGAGCCATGTCATCTGCTGGTGTTGGTCCACTGTGCTTCATTAAGTCCAGGGTCAACGCAGCCGTCTACCAGGAGATTTTGGAGCACTTCATGCTTCCTTCTGCAGACAAGCTTTATGGGGATGCTGACTTCATTTTCCAGCAGGACTTGGCACCTGCCCACACTGCCAAAAGCACCAAAACCTGGTTCAATGACCATGGGATTACTGTGCTTGATTGGCCAGCAAACTCACCTGACCTGAACCCCATAGAGAATCTATGGGGCATTGCCAAGAGAAAGATGAGAGACATGAGACCGAACAATGCAGAAGAGCTGATGGTTGCTATTGAAGCATCCTGGTCTTCCATAACACCTCAGCAGTGCCACAGGCTGATAGCTTCCATGCCACACCTCATTGAGGCAGTAGTTGCTGCAAAAGGGGCCCAAACCAAGTATGTATGCATGCTTATACTTTTCAGAGGTCCAATATTGTTCTATGTATAATTGTTGTTTTATTGATTGCATGTAATATTCTAATTTTCTGAGATTGTGGATTTGGGGTTTTCATGAGCTGTAAGCCATAATCATCACAATTATGGCAAATCATGGTTTGAACTATCTTGTTTTGCATGTAATGAGTCTATATCATATATTAGTTTCACCTTTTAAGTTGCATTACTGAAATAAATGAACTTTTGCACGATATTTTAATTTTTTGAGTTTTACCTGTATATCAATCATTTTTGCATTCCCCTATTTATTACATAACCTGGCATTCGTAATAATAAATATTCCATTGTTCCATGCAACTAAATTCATGCAAAATTTCCAAAGGCTGTTTGATAGTGTATTGTATGTAGGAGTAGGTAGCAAAAGCCATCAGCGTCAGTATTGGCAAGCAAGGAATTTTATCCTTGTTAAGACAAGCTAAGCAATAGCCAGCTGGTTTCAAGTGAAATGTCATTGCTAAGCAGAGCCTGTAGCTATTGAGCATCTCTCTGTTTGACTTTGTTTATGCCTATATTGATCCTTTCTTGGTCTTATATGTGTTCCATCAGAGAAATCTGGAATATTGTCCAACACCAATGCTGAAACTTCAACATCATTTAGGCTGATGGAGGTAAAAGAAAAAAGAAAATATAACAAGTACCAGTACTGTGGCACACAAATAACATTTCTTGGAAATGCTTTTAGTTTATACAATACATTGAACTGGCTAATATTTTTGCCAGAATTGTTGATTGCATGTTAGGAGGTACTTCATTAAAAAAAACATTATGGTGCAGAAAAAGGCAAAAATAGGCTATATTAAAAATCAGGAATAGTTTGAACAGTCATTGCTAACATAATTTTAAATTTGCACAAAGCCTAGTTAGTATGGCCTGAACTGAAAGTAAATAAGTTTTTCCCAAGCACAAATTCCACATAATTGTATTTAGTAGAATTTATTAAGATAAAGGACTAATGATAGAAGAGTACCAGCAAGTAAGTTAGTTTTCAATGTAGAATCAATATATTTCACATTACATTAGAGTCTTTTTCTCACAGTCTTATGAGAAAGAAAGTGAGGCAGCTCTTTTTGTTCATAACAAGGAAGTTTGCAGCTAGCTGTTTACAAAGGCGTATACTTGAATGTTTATCCAAGTCTAAGAACTATAATGGATATTTTTTTTAAAAAAAGAAAGGCTGGATAAAATTGTGGTTTATTAAGTTTAACTTCTTAACAAACCATTATGTTGTTCTTCATGTTTGTCCTGCTTGCTTGCAGACTCTGCTTGTAGTTTGCTTGCCTAGGTTTCACATGAAAGCTATGTGAGTGTTGATACACTGAATGGTTTTATTTTTCAGCTGCCTTTTTACAGAGTCTGTTGCTGGTTTTGGAATTGAGAAAGAGTAACATAGGGTCTACAGCAGGGGTGTCAAACTCGCAACAACATGTCATCATGTGATCTATCACAACTTTTCCCCCTTAGCTAAAAAGAGGGTGGAGGTTAGGGTTAGGGTTAGGGATAGGGATAGGGTTAGGATTAGAGTTAGGGTTAGGGTTTACGTGACGCATCCAGTACGTGATGCATCCAGCCTGTGGGCTATGAGTTTGATACCCCTTTTCTACAAGGTTACCCAATTTGGATTCTATGCTTTAAAGAAGACTAGAACCTTGGTCTTCCAATTCCTAGTCCATTATCTTAACCATTATTTCACATCGGCTTTCTAAGAAACTACAGTTTATAATTGTGTGTAATGGGGAACACTTTTATTTTAGTTTTAAAATCAGTGTAATCATTTTTACTGAATCACTGGAGATAAGTAGAAGAATTGTACCATTCACCAACTTAAGGTTGGTTATTTAGATTCATTCCTGTAAAAAAAGAAAGTATGAGATGTCATGTCTACTGGAAATTGCTAAGTTGATTTAATTTTTTTTACTATTATCTATGCTTACTTCAAAACATTTGATTGTTGGAGTTACCTTTCTCTCAATCTCTCTCAATATCATATTCATAAAAATAATTTTGTTGAATTGTCCCAGGTTTCTGCAGGCATATACCTTATACATTTTGTAGAATTGACAGGAGTGAATAGTTCCAGTATTGTTAGTAAGAGTCCCTAAGATATTTTACACATATTAAACATTTGTTTCTGTTTTTGCAAATCTGCTTTTGATTCACTAAAAAAATATCAAAAGCTAAAATCTTCATGTTGTCCAAACTGAGTCCCCTGGCTCATATCATATGTACAATACAATTTATACAGTAAGCTGCATTGTCTAAGAATAGAGTTGTAAGGGCATGCATGAATGCTGACTGGAGTCCTGTGGGAAGTGAATGCTGCATAACTGGAGGAGTAAATGCTTTCAAGAAACTAAGGAGGGAAATTAGCATTCCTATGTAACCCCTTCTGATTTATTAAACCAAAATAGTTTGCCAAGACTAGAAATGCAAATTTGTGTAAATTAGACTCTTAAAAGGCATTGTTTATCAATAAGTCTTTATTGTTGTTGTATAATGTCAGTAAATTATGAGGGGATTAAAACTAACTTCAAACATAAATGTCCACTAGTTGCTTTTGATTTCTACCAATAGAGTTTTTTAGTCTTTTGACTAACAGAATTTGCATTTGTAGCTCTTTATAGTGATCTTTAGAATCCATAAACCTTTTCAGTTCAATGTTAGACTGCAGTTAAGGTTCTGAACTGGGCAAATGTCAATGTATATGGAGTATAATGTTAAATCCCTCTTCCTGCAGAAATTCACACTTACATCGAGATGTTTTCTGAAGAAACAATATCATAGGTACAATACTGAGGGCAGGTCATAATTTTTATATTGTTATAATATAACAATATAAATAATTTTTATTGTTATCCTGGGCTAAACACATTGAGTTATAAGCGTATTCCACAGTTTTGGGTCTATACCTATCAGTCTCCGCATTCTTCATTTAAGGTTTATGTTTTTCAGATCTTCATGAAATGTTTGACACCAGGTGTTCTTTGACCTCCCTCTTTTTCTCTGACTGACTGGTGGGATCCAATTGATTGCAATCTTTGCTGGACATTGCTCACATGTGAGGATGTCCAGCAAAGCTCATCCTTTGTTCTGTCACTATCTCAGAAAAGCTTCAGGAATTACTTCTTTGTAGAATTGCCTCATTTGTGACATGATCATATTTTCATTGTGGATACATAAATTCTAAATGAGAGTTACTAGCAAAACAAATAATACATTAATAATTTGCTCTTATGTGCCTGGATAATATGAAACATTGGATACTATTCAGATGAAACATCGGATACTATTCAGAAGAAAATGCAAATAACAACTTCCATCTTATGAGGTCATCCTGCAAACAACATAGACTTTATGATACACATGCATAACTGTACCATTTACACAAAGTAATCATAATGCACAAACACTTGGAGTACTAGTTCAAGATCTTTGGTTGTCTTCCAATTTTATTCAATCACACTAATTTAAACTAAAATTGATTGAGCTATCTGACATATATTAAGTCAGACTTAGTTCATCTAGCACAGCTCTCTACAGTCTGGTTCCAAGATTCTAACAGGAAATCTTTTCCAGAAATATAAAAAAAAGCCCAAGAAATTAGCCTGTTTTTTATTTTTTATTTTTTGCATGGAATAGATATCCTAAGAAACTACATTCTTTCATGGCATTACCTTTAAAGTGTGATTATTTAAGAAAACCTAGATTATAAATCAGTGTATTAACTCCATTTCAAAAAAGTTTACTCTGATTAGTAGAAAACCAGTGATTATACTAAACTAGTTTTTTACTAGTTCATTGGTGATAAGCACATTTTACAAATCCAACATTAGGGTTGTCTACGCACTTTTATTTTATTTTATTTTATTATGATTATAAGTAAAGAAAACAAATAAAACAAAACCCTAGACATAAATTATACCAGCTAAGCTATAATCCATTTCCCATGATTTCAGTTGAGTGGGAATTGTTCCCTGTAATTTCCAATAGATGTGCCCTACCATCAAAAGAGCTTTCCCAAGACCATCCTAGGATTGTTCTATTGGCAGTACTTATTGCTGCATTGAGAGTAAGTGTGATTGAGCCTTGGCAGGTCATGGGTGAATTGAGATCCTGTTCAAATCCCTTTACCTCCTTTCATTAACGGACTAGTCCTAGTGGTGCACAGAAGAGTTTATTTTCCCATTGTGATTTAAGACAGCAGTAACAGTGCCAAAATTGCCTTTTCCTTGTCTACACTGTGTGCTGGCAAAAATGTATATAGCTTGAAAGTTGTGTGGAAATCAAAGCACTACTTAAGGACCCAGAAAACTGTTGGGGCACTCATTTATTATAAAGTTGGCTAAAGGTGAAATTCTCACTGGAGGGTTGATGGATTTGTAATGTCAGCATTTAAACTTGTTTGTGCTTCTTCATAACTTTTTCAAAGTTAGATCAGGGAATCCTACTATTACTCTTATCTAATTTATATGGTAAAGCTGTGCTGTTTTAATGCAGTTTTGTGCCTGTAAGCAAGGCATCTATTATACAAGCAGCATCTGTTAGCTTTTTTTTTCTGAGAGATGTTTTATCCTTTCAGACTGAAAGTTACTCTCTCATTACTGTTATTTTTTCCCTTGTACATGAGAAGACAGTGTATTGACTGTAATTTAAAACTTAAAGGAACTATAGTGACAGACAAATGCCCCAGACTTCCCTATTACTGTCACTCTGTATACAAATGGTTTAAAACTAGTTTCTCTCCTTCCTTTAGACCATGAACATCCAGGTAATCTTCTCAATTAGTCCCAAGGATTTTGGAGAGGCAGTGAAGTGCAGTTCTCTTTAACAGCATCTAAAATTATAGGTTCAGGCTGAAATTAAGGTTGATGCTTTAACCAATCTGGCAAAGGTAAAAGAGACAAAGAACAGTGCCAGCCCTGTAGGGTTATTATAGGGCAAAGGAAAACATGTGATTAACTTTTTTTTCCATAGAGAATTGTGTTATTTCCTTCCAGAAAATTAAAATAATGACTAACTTATTTTTCTCCATCTTTCAAGTGATAAATTTGTGTGAGAGAGCATTTTTCCTCAGCTTTGTTTGATTCTCTTTTGCTAGCCACTTAGGCAAACTTGCCTATAAATGAGAACTCTGAAACGAGGACTTCTTGTCACAGGACAATTTCTTAGCTATCCAACTGTTTTCAAATAAGTTACAATTTATTAAAATGGATCTTACTGATAAGGTGTAATGAAATTACTGTGTGCAATGAGTGCCATACAAATGCAATAAACAAAACATGTATGTGACAAAGAAATTGTGCAATTGTGAATCAGGTATATCATTGACAAGAAACAAAAATGCAATTTTTAGAATATATTTCTTTATTTTTTGTGCAATAATTTTATTAATAATATGAATGATATATTTAAATTGGGTTAAATCATCTTTTGGAGTTTTATGGTGCTGGAATGTCTGGGTTCATACATTGTACTACGCAATAATGCAGGTTGTTTGCTTTTAGCTAAACTCAGTATAAAATTGTGTTCTATAAACCATAATTTATGCTGGTGTGAATTAGTTCAGCAACCTTTCTTCAGCATACAGGGTTTGTGTTGAAAACGATGGTTTAGATTGTTGTGTGATCCCAGTCAATTATGGTTTATTCCAAAAAACATGGTAGCTTACTAAAGCTTTGCACAATCCAAGTTCCATGTCTGAGTTTTCATCCATCCAGGCCAGTATTGTCAGCACTCAATAGAATATAGAATATCAGAGTTGGAAGGGGCCTTAGAGGTCTTCTAGTCCAACCCCTGATCAAACAGAAAATCCTATATCATTCCAGACAAATGGTTGCCTAACCAGGAGAAAAGTGAATAAATTGTCAGGGAAGAAACTCTTAACATTACTTGTAAACAATGGACAGTATTGGTAGATAGTAGTTCCCAAGGATTTTACTCACCCTGATAATTTTGGATAATACAAAGTATGCACCATACCACTGAATCCCTGAGAAAATATTTGTGATTAGTGGAATTAATAGTTATGATTGATGGTATGTTACTAGTCAACTGGACTTTCCAATCCAGAAATCACTAACCTCTTATCAAACAAGGAAGTTGTTGAGTCTAATCAAAGAGTTAATTTCTTTACTTATACAATACATAATCTGCATCCATTTTTTATATTTCACCCCCTGCTTTGGCTATCTCTTGTCTAATTAGAGTATGTGCTTAATTTTAAAAAATCATATTTCTAGGAGATGACAATGTATATTCATCTCATACATCTCCCCTTTAGCTCCATGACAGTTTTTTTATTTTAATACAGTGCCAGCAACATGAGATTTTAAGGCTTGGTACTTCAATCTATGGATGGCTTCAAGATTTATTTATTTATTTATTTATTTATTCGACTTGTATGCCGCCCTATTCCCTAAGGACTCAGGGCGGCGAACATTAAAACAAAGAAAAATTTACAATAAAACAAAATTAAACAAGTAAACAAGCCAAATAAAGTTAAGATAGAATAAAAGCCCCCCCGGGGTCATTCAAGGCCGGCCCGCTGGAACAACCAAGTCTTCAGGTCCCGGCGGAAGGAGCGGAGATCAGGGGCCAAACGGAGATCCACGGGGAGCTGATTCCAAAGGGCAGGTGCTCCCACAGAGAAGGCCCTAGCCCTGGGGACCGCCAGCCTACAATATCTGACTGACGGCACCCCAAGGAGGCCCCTCCTATGAGAGCGAACAGGGCGATCGGAGAGTGATGCTGGCAGGAGGCGTTCCCGCAAGAGGCAAAACGTCTTCAAAGAAAAAACAAAGTCCAGTTGCCTCCTGAAAAATTACCTTTGGGGCAAGATCTTTAAATCTTACGGAAGGCTAGCATGTTTGGGGTCAGTCTATTCTCTGGAGGAAAGATGTTTCAGAGGCCATATGGTTCATAAATGAGAGGCAACAGGATTTTTCTATTTTGTTAAAAATTCTCACTCAGTAATATAATATCGGGCATGGGGAAAACATTTAGCTCAGGAGAACAAGATTAAATATTCTATGTTTTCCACTATGCACCAATCTAATTAGGGAACCATAAAGATCTCTTTTACAAGAAAGCTGATATATCAGGATATTAACTCAGTGATGTCCTATGTAACATGTAGTTCTACTCTCAAATAACAAGCTAGAGTTTGTTCCTTTATTTCAAGATTTAGATAATAAATACTTCAATTAAAAGGGAGCAAGTGAACACCAATGCTTATAGCAAAATACTACTTAGGTATGCAGGAATGAATTCTGCATATTCAAAAGGCATTTCTAATTAATATGAAAGAAAGGTAAGGTCTCCCAAAGCTCTCTTTCATCTGAAGCATAGGGGATATGTATGCACAATTATACTGCATTATTCATTATACCGAAGAGAGCATACACTTAAGGTAAAAATGTTGTAGAAATTATTTCCCCATAGATGAAGTGAAAACAATGGTACACATACATTGACTGGTTTTGGCTGGTTCAAATATCATAAATGGTGCTAATTTTTCCAGCCTTGCTCCTCTCAGAGGTGCTAGGCTCCATCTTCCAGAAATCCTAGCTAGCATAGGTAATAAACTTATATGCTGCTTACACTGCCATTAAAGAAGCTATTGCTGGTATTTTGTTGTTGTTTTTCCTATATATTTTTTCAAACAACAACAACACTAAAATGAAATTGGGTCTAGATGCATATGGCTTCTATAAAAGATCTAACATTTTCAAGTTCCATCATTAAACTATTATTGACATGGTATAATTATACTGCAGTTTGGCTCAGCCTGGTAATGTTGGTTTGGTAGGTTTACCAACCTACCAAAGGGTACTCAGTGGAAAAAGGTTTCATGATTGATAAACTACTCTAAATCCTATTCTTGATGGCTACCAGCTTCATTTCCTCTTCAAACTTTATAGTGCATTTTGGCACTATTTTCTTGCATTATGTCTTCACTTTTCTTTTTCCTTATAGCTGATTTGTGAAGGAATGTTAAAACAACTGCTGACTGACATTCCATCCATTTTCTTGTTCTTCCTTTGCATTTCATGGTGAGATGGCAGTAAACAGTTAATATAAAACCAAAATGGCTGTTGCATAGTAATGTGCTAAAGGATTTTTTCATAGCATCCTGAAAATGACTGCTGCCAAGGGCCTGGCATGGTGCTTTACTTCAGGGAGGGAATTATGAGACAAGGTGAGAGCTCTCACAAGTGAGAAACTGCCTATTTTGTAACTCTCAAGGAAAACTTTCTTCATGGGTCAGCATGCAAGGATGAACAGAAACCCTCTGGCATCATGGGACTTGAAAGACCTTGAACCATGTGTCAGATTAGATGTTTGTATCTAACAATATCCTTATTCTCTATGCTTTGGTCAACTTTTACATCCTGAAGTGACCCATGGTCACTTCTTCTTATCCACTTATCTTGAAATTGCAAAAACTCTTAAACCACTTAAAGAATTCATTTTTGTTTCATTGTATTTTCTAAAGTCTTCTTCTCTAGTATTCTTTTCTATAAATTTGCCTTTTTTCCCCATTATTCTGCAACCTCTCTGACAATTTGGCAACCCTGTTGTTAATATCCCCAGAGCACTATCCTCTTCTTTTTCATTCAAGTTCTATGAAAGGTTATAATAATAGTCAAACTGACAACTTTCTCTCCTCTTATACAGGAATAAACTATAAATATTGGTCTTTCCTCAACAACTGAGTATTCCATCACAACATCATCATAATTTCATAAATAAATAGATAGATATGTTTAAAACAAGAATGAATGAATGAATTGAATGAATGAACAAATCTTGCTAATTCAGACAGTCAGTGACAGAAGACTTGGTGAATGAGGCACAATGACAGAACTCCTATTCAAATAAATTATGTATACAGCTAAAGAAGAGTTCTTCATCACAGGCTTTTTTATAGGAAAGGTTATATCTTACAGTACCTTTATCAGCTTAGTATTCGGGGGGGAAAGTGTAAAAAGTTTATAAGACTTTTATAAATCAAGAATATTAGTTAGCGATGTCACTTTCTAGTTATTTAGCACAATTGGCAGAATTAAATGTTTTAGTAATAAAATGAAGAGAAAAGCCTCATATAATACATGAAAATTCAACAATAAAGAAGAAATATTAATGGTCACAGTTAACCTTGGATATTATTTACAGTAATCAATATTAGTGGAAAAAGAAGTGTACCATTCCAGGAAAGACAAAAAGAACATATGCTTCATGTTATTCATTTGAAAATTGTCAATAAATACTGTTATTGCCATGTTTTCTGGAGTAAAGCATATCTCCATATTGTAGCAGTTGATTCAGAAAATTAAGGCAAACAAGCAAAATGCTTTCTTTCTACATAAGTCAAAATGAGCTGACAATATACTTGGTTCATAAGGAACCAAATCCAAACTGCATATTATGCAAGACAGAGATATTGTATCTTGGGGGCATACCATATGAAAGAGAACACATTCAATATGTAAACTTAAATGTACCATTTCCTAAATTCTTGCTGCCCTCCATCTCTTCTATGTGCAGAAGCTATTTCTTTCACACACAACTTTTGTTTTACAGATTTGTTTTCAGCCATGACCTACAGAGGATCCGTATGATATATTGTATATTTTTGATTTAATCTCATAAATACAGTACTTGGAAACACAACAACAAATATTAAAAGCTTTATAAATGTTAATATATTACTTGTAGCTCCTATTTTAGTGGTGCCTGATTCCCAACAAGTGATTATGAAAGCAGAAAAAAAATGTCACCAGGTTGTCCAATAAATGGGGTTTAGCCCTGAAAAGTTTCTTGTTAGTTAAGCAAATAACATCTGCAATTATTTTTTTTTTTACTATATTAACATGCATTCAAAACAGAAGAAGGTGTTTCTGTATCACAGGGTAAACTAAGAATTAAGAATCTACTCTGATCTCCTTCTAACTCATAATGCCAATTTGTAATGTCATGTGACTCCAAATAGGATCATGAATCAAACTCCTTTTCAAAAACATCTTGAGTGGAAGCCTCCATGCTGTCAGCAATATTATTGTCACTTCACAAAAGCAAAGAAATTTTGGAATAAGGTAAAGATATGGTTATAGGAAATAATAGCTCAAAGATAGTACCCAAACCTGAAACATTCCTATTAGGGATAACTAGAGGTGAATATACTAAAGATATTGATTACTTAATAATACATATATTAACAGCAGCTAGAATATTATATGCTCAAAACTGGAAGTTAGATAGTAGCACCACAAATGATATGATCATAAAGAAAGTAATGGATTGCGCAGAAATGAACAAACTTATAATGGAATTGCAGGTGAGGGAAGAAAAAGAATACTATACGGTCTGGGAAAAATTTTACGTCTGGTTAGACAATAGAAAGAAAAGATAATGTAAAAGTAAAAGTGTAATTGTAAAGTAAAAGTAAAAGTAGAATAGTGTAATTGTAAAAAGTGAAAATTCAATAAAATTTATAAATAGTGGAAAATATTGTTTAGTCTGTCCAAATGGTGCAAGACAGCAGGACACAATCATGGAAGTTATAGAGGGTATTTATAGAAGATAATTTAAAGCATCCTAAATTATATCACTGTACATTCAGTCGTTCTTTGTCAGAGCTGATGGCTGTGTAGCAGTTGAGAGTTTAAATGGCAAATAAATCTTTCATTGCAAAATATGCTGCTCAGACCAAGTATAGCCAAAGCATCCGGGCTGTATGTCTTCTACTCAAGGAATCCTGTTTGGCTATAAGTTGCAGTGCATCTGCTGACCATCCATGGGTGACATGAAAAAGCATAAATAGAATTTTGGTTGTCTCTTCTCCTAACCCTAAATCCAGCTATATCTTCTCCCACAAAGAAACATTCTGCAATTAGCCAAATTGCAGCTAAATGCAAGGGTGAGTTTGCTCAAAATTAAAATCAGAGCCTGGAGGCATCATTCAATATATTTCCTTGTATTTATAAAATTGATATCCAAGTTTTCATTGGACGACAATCTCAAAGCAGAGGTATGATTGAATTAAAAAGGAATTTGAAATACTAACAATTAAAAAGGGAATAACCTAGGGAAGATATCCGAAAAAGGCTACTGAAAACACAGACTTCTTAAATCTAAACACATGCAAAACCACCAATGAATCACAGATAGTTAAATAAGTAAATAAGTTTTAAATTATGGGTAAACAAGTCTTAAAATAGCACCAAAACATAAAAAGCTCCTTGGCAAGATAGGGAATTTTAGAACTAGATGACTTGCATTGACAATAATCAGATAAAGGTATGGCAAATGCAGCATCCTGGATCTGATAAGATGACAACATTATGTTGTCTGCCCAATAATGCTGTTTTATCCCTGAGAAATACATATATGGATTAATGGACAGATTGATATTTCTAGAACATTTTTTTCAATTTTCCACTTTCCAGATATATTGGAATTGCAAGTCCAGAATATCTAATAGCATGTTGAAAGTGTCTCGAAGATGCCTATCTAAAAATAATAGCAAGGAATATGAATAAATATGTATGTTATAGCAGTTAACCAGCAGAACATGTTCAGTATTTTAATTTTATACACATGAGACTTAAAAAATTAAGTCCCCGAACCCCTGGAAAGATAATATCGGTCATTGTCAGTAATATTCTGTTAGGTGGATAAAGGCTTTGATCGACCCTTGCCTGTGAGAATTCATACACACACAAAAAGAACCCACTAGTGTGTGCGTGTATTCTAGTAGGTATGTGTTTGTAACTGAGTAGTTTTAGACTGCAGATGTTAACTACAGGAAAAACAGGAGAAAGATAAAAAATATAACCCAGCAGAGCTGGGTTCATGGTCACGTTCTGATCTCATTAAATACTACCCTTACATATACACAGATACACACAGTCATACACAAACACCCTTGTTCACAATTTTCTTGTTGTTGCTACCTTGAACTTAAGTTCCCTTTCTGGGGCAAATGTACACACATATTTCTGAATACCAAACTCTGTATCTTAAGCAAGTAGGTTAAGTCATTGAAATCTAACAATAAATATGCAGAATTAAATATAAGCTTTCTCACTTGGTTTCTCACTTATTTCTTTTAACTGTAACAAATTATTGTTTTCCAGCTATGAAGATATCATTAAGCATATGCCAAGTAATCAGCCTGAAACTGTAATGGTTTCAAGAAAAAGTATTTTCTAATCTTATTCAGTGATGTTTTTCCCAAGACAGCAACAGATTTTATAAAATGAGGGTTATATCTTCTCATTACAGAATCTAATCTTCCCAAAAGACATTGAACAGCTGCATAACCTTCACATCTTTTACTTGTAAATTATTTTTATTATAGAAAGAAAGAAAGAGGGAGGGAGGGAGGGAGGAAAGAAGGAAGGAAGGAAGGAAGGAAGGAAGGAAGGAAGGAAGGAAGGAAGGAAGGAAGGAAGGAAGGAAGGAACATTTATTTGATCATAGACGATATCTTCTGACTGGTAAAATCTAATTTTAAATAATCTTCTCTTCATTGCACTGATAACTGGAAGACAGTAAGTGATTTACTGATACAATTATTTTTATTCCTGTGTGTCAGATATGTAATAATCAGTATGATCAGTTCCTAAAGAATGAAAATACTCATTGAAAGAAGCAAATGTTTATTTCTTTAGTTATTTATATTGTTGAAGCATCTTTGAGATATGTGACTAAGTTCTGGTTTTCATCATTATTATTATTATTATTATTATTATTATTATTATTATTATTATTATTATCTCCCGGAGGACTCAGGGTGGCTCACAACTATAACAAACATAGAATACAAAAATTAAAATTATTAAAAAGTATTGAATCCCAACAACATTTAAAACCCACAATAAACAATAAAACCATTAAAAGCCAATAAACCCCCACTCAGTCCAGATCAGCCTGCTGGAAGAGCCATGTCTTCAGGTCATGATGGAAGGATCGAAGGTCAGGGGCCAACCGCAACTCCAAGGGCAGCTGGTTCCAGAGGGTGGACGCTCCCACAGAGAAGACTCTCCCCCTGGAGGCTGCCAGCCAACACTGTCTGGCTGACGGCACCCTAAGGAGGCCCTGTCTGTGGGAGTGCATCGGGCGCTGGGAAATCACTGCCAGCAGAAGATGGTCCTATAAATACCCCGGCCCTAAGCCATGTAGAGCTTTATAGGCAATTACCAGCACCTTGAATCTCACCCGGAGGGCAACCAGTAACCAATGCAGTTCACGCAGGAGGGGTGTAATATGGGAATATCGGGATACTCCCATCACAACCCACGCGGCCGCATTCTGCACCAGCTGAAGCCTCCGAGTGGTCCTCAAGGGCAGCCCCATGTAGTGAGCATTGCAGTAGTCCACATGGGAGGTAACGAGTGCATGAGTAACCGTACGTAAGGCATCTTGGTCCAGATAGGGGTGCAGCTGCTGCACCAGGCGAACCTGAGCAAATGCCCCCCTGGCCACGGCTCCCACCTGCTCCTCTAAACTGAGCCGTGCATCCAGAAGGACACCCAAGTGTGCACCCTCTCTGTGGGGGGGTAACACCTCTCCCCCCACAATCAAAGTTGGAACATCCTGGACAGTCCGAGATGCCAGTACATACAGCCACTCGGTCTTGGCTTGGTTGAGTCGAAGCCTGTTCCTCCCCATCCAGATCGTGCGCTTCCAGGCACCGGGACATCACATCGAGGGCATCACTGGGTTGGTCTGGGGTGGAGATAAAAGCTGGGTATCATCAGCATATTGATGATACCTCACCCCAAAACCATGGATGATTTCACCCAGCGGTTTCATATAGATGTTGAACAAAGGGGAGAAAACCAACCCCTGGGGCACCCCACAAGAGGGGCCTCAGGGCCAATCTCTGTCCCCCTGCCAACACCGACTGCAAGATGCGAGAGGTAGGAGGAGAACCACCATAAAACAGTGCCTCCCACTCCCAACCCCTCGAGGCGTCGCAGTAACATACCATGGTCAATGGTATTGAAAGCTGCTGAGAGGTCTAAAAGGACCAGGATCAAGGAATAACCCCTATCCCGAGCCTGCCAGAGATCATCCTCCAGCATGACCAATGCCATCTCTGTGCTGTATCCGGGCCTGAAACCCGATTGATACGGATCCAGATAATCAGTTTCCTCCAGGAACACCGGGAGCTGTTGGGCCACCACGCTCTCAACAACCTTTGCCACAAAGCGAAGGTTGGAGACAGGATGAAAGTTGTTCATAACAGCTGGGGCCAAGCCAGGCTTCTTGAGGAGGGGCCTCACCACTGCCTCCTTCAAGGCAGAGGGGAAAGATCCCTCACTCAAAGATTCTCTCTTCTTCTTTTAAAATCACACAATAAGAATACATTCCATTAAACACATTTAGCTAAATATTCATGTGATAAGAAAGAGAGAGAGATTTACCTAAAAAATCCTATCAGATTAAAATTATCCAGTACTTTTGCAAGCAAAAAAAAAAAAAAACAGGAAGGCATGGGAATTGGGGAGGCGGTATTAAAATGTCATCTTGAGTTTTTGACACCTCCTACAAATGTTTCTGCAAGAAGGACAATTTATTTCCTATGGTCGGTAATGTGAACAGGATTACATTAAACCAGACAAATTTGAAGCAGTTCATTTACCTACCCATTAATGCTGGTCACATATATGTGACATGTATTTAAGTCAATAATAGTTTGACAATGACATCTAAAGTTTTAATTTTACATCTTAGAGGTAGATTCCCATGTATTTTGAAGAAGCAATATTATATTCAGAGATGTTCATATGTAGCAAAATCTTGGAACACACAACCAGTGTTAACTTTCAGAAACATCTTTACTTTCTACAGTTAATTAAATATAAAGGAAAAGAGATGGGATGGAAAACTCTAAGAAAGCCTATGATGCAACCTTATTTGTTCATTTGTTTTTTTAAATGTACATGTTGAATTCAAATAATTACCCATTCAACATGAGATCCAGAGCAGTATATAATTAAAATAAGTAAAATAATAATTATAACAACAACAATACATAAAATATACTTTTCAGAGGCAATTGAAACATCAAATAGTACAGGTTCACAAGAACTTCTGACTCAATGTCTGGGGAAAAGCCCAAAAATGTATGAAAGGCAGGCAGGGTTTGACCATCTGAATCTAAGGAGGAATGATATGTATATAGGTACAGTGATACCTATATACAGATAAGGCTGACCTCCTAGCTGCCACCAGATGACACAGCTTAAATGATGGCAACTGAAGCATGCAAACCTTGCCTAATCTCTTTGGATGGGCACAGATAATTGTAAAGAAGCAATCTCACAATAATCAATCTTAGTCCAATCTGGTGCTCTCCAGAAATGTTACACTCTGGAAATAAGGAATTCAGTGAATTGCTATCCCAGCAAATCTTAAGAATATGAAATTGGAAGAAGGCTCTTCTAAAATGCTATATTCCAGATAATATTATAGGAATATGACAGATGCTTTGAATCTTGCCTTATCTTTTTGTTAACTGTATTATTGTAATTTAACATAGTCCATTTAAATATTATACAACCTATCAACACTTTAAATACATTTTTAAAAATTAGAAATCTGATTTAAATATTATGTTTATATATGTTTTTATAATATAATTTATGGGGAAGAATCTTTCACCCACAAAGGCAGTAAAACTTTTTGCTTTCAGTTTTCAATTTAGATTTATCACCAGCAGAAAAACTCACATGTATGGCACCTCTTCATACAACTTTAATGAACAGGGACAAATAAAGATTTAGATAATTCCTCCCTTTATCATCATTAGCATCTTTTGCTGGTTTTGCAAACTTTCTTTTATGTATTCAACTATCTGAATATTTGGGCTAGGAATTATGAAATAGACACTACCTCAGGTATTTTAAATGGATTTTAGCATTCTATATTTGTTTTGATCTATTATTAATTTCTCAGGATTTTTTATATTGTTTGTTTTCAGTGTGAAAAAGCCTTTTAATTCCATTTAATTCCACTTGAGAGAAGAGTTCCTGTTCCCCACCCAAAGAAACCCACATGTTCTTCCTTGGTTATTTGATACATTGTATGATGAAAGAACTTTTGAAAGCATTGTAATAATTAGTGATTTAAGCAGCCAGAGTAAGTAGTAGGTGGGAAATATCACACCTTTTAAGTAAAATAAGAACATTCAAAGACATAACAATTTAGCATTCATAAATTAGACAAGTCAATGTCACAAAGAGACTAATTTAAATTTTCAGGAAAAACACTTAAAAGAAAGTGTTAAATCTTACTAATCTCTAAGAATATATTTAAGGTATACCTTAAAGTTTTGGTTACCTATCCTTGATGTCTATGAAGATTCTCAGTCATCCAGGTCATAGTTGTCCCATAGGTGCTTTTTCAAGAGGCAACTGGACTTGCTTGTTTTTCTATACCACCCTACCTGAGCTTGGTTGTTTAGTTGGAGATGTTTCATTACCAGACTGCATAATATAATCAATGTTAGCGGGTAGGTTTTTCCCTTGTTTATATACAGTAGCATGTCCTGCTAGTTTTGGTGGGGAGTGCTTTTTCCTTAGTAGTTCCTTGATTAAGATGTATTTTACTGCTTGATGGTTTGTCTGGTGTTAAAACCTGCTTATCTGGGTATATTAATTGCTGGAGAGGATGTTTTCCATTTTTTTTGTTTAATTTTTTATTGTGTGTTTTGAAAAATGTATAAATATGGCTTATTTTGTGTGTCTATTGATGAATCTACACACTACACTAAATGTTCCATTATCAAAGTACAAAAGGAATTGTGTAAAACATTATTTAGAGAGTACATATGCATTGCAATCATCCAGAACACAAGAAAAAGAATACTGCCTGCCTGTACATTTTCCAAAAAAATGGATATGAATACAACTTTATCAAATATTTCTCATCACTCAATCTACTACAGCATAACCAACACAAGCTGGTAAAAAGATACATACATCAAAAACATCCAATAACCAGCAGACTATTCCAACCCACATGGCTTTGCCTTAGCGTACAAACCAATGAAATCCCTCCAAGACATCTTAAGTAGACCAAAAGACTCAATAGCACAAAACAAAACAAAAAACAAAATAAAACAAACAAAACAAAACCTGGAATCATCTACAACAGCGCCTCCCCAAATTTTTGGGCACCAGGTACCAGTTCTGTGGAAAAAGTTTTTCTGTGGACCAGAGGGCATGGTTTTGCATGCTGTCTGCATACTATGGAAGGTGTTGTTGGCATGTCATGGACCAGTGCTAGCCCACAAACTGGTGTTTGGGGACCTCTGATCTACAATGTACATTATAAACACGGTAACAACCATGAGGTTGATAGAGAAAGTACTAACAGAATGCCTCAATGAACACCAATTAGCAGTCAGAAGACGTGATGAAAATTCCTTAATCTTACAAAATAAACCATTTTTTCAACTGGGAAACTCTGACAATCCTAGACTAAGATAAATCCCAAAACACTATGGGATTTCTGGAAAGATTGCATTCAGAAAAACTCAAACATCAGTATAAACATAGAGCTAAATGACAATTACAGCCCATTCAAAATATAGAATTAAAAAAAGGTAAGACCAAACCCAAAAGATGAGAACATATCCTCTCCAGTAACCAACATCCAGATAAAAAAGCAAGCTACAATGTAGCAAGTCTACACTCACTATCACTAATGACTTTACCTAGTTTAATGATGAGAGATTTGCAAACAAATAACCAAGCTCTCCACAGTTCAAGGTTTCCACAATTTAACCCTGAGCTGCATATGCTTTTAATAAAAAAATATGACTCAAATAATCTCACATCCATTTTTATCTAAAATGGATGGCTATAGAAATTAATTAAATAAACACCATAATTTATTTTTCCTTATCAATATATATATTATTTGATCTGGATTCATAAACTGCGATATATTTACCACCCTAACACAATGTAAAACAGAAAACAGAGTTGGAAAGGACCTTGAGGGTCTTCTAGTTTATGTCCTTGCTCAAGCAGGAGACCCTATACCATACTAGACAAATGGTTGTCCATTATCTTCTTAAAAACCTCCAGTGATGGAGCACCCACAACTTCTGAAGGCAATCTGTTCCACTGATTACTTTACTGTTTTAAAGTCAGGAAATTTCTCCATAGTTCTAGGTTGGATCTCTCTTTGATAAGTTTCCTTCCATTGCTTTCAATCCTGCCTTCAGGTACTGTGGAGAATAGGTTGATATCCTCCTTTCTGTGCAGCCCCTCAAATAGTATGCTATCGTGTTAAACTTAGTCATTTTCTTTAGACTAGACATATCAAGTTCCTATAACTGTTTTTTGTATGTTTTAACCTCAAACCCCATATCATCTTTTTTGCTCTTTTTTGCACTCGTTCTAGTGTCTCAACATTTTTTTTACATCATGGTGACCAAAACTGGATGCAGTATTCCAAGTGTGCCTTACCAAGGCATTATAAAGTGGTACTAACACTTCATGTGATCTTGATTAATGCAGCCTAGGACTGCTGGCTCATATTTAAGTGGTTGTCCACTAGGGCTCCCAGATCCCTCTCAGTTACTGCCATTGAACCAGGAACCTGTCCTATACTTGTGCATTTGTTTTTTTTTTCTTGCCTAAGTTTAAAACCTTACTTTTCTCACCACTGAACTTCATTTTGTTGGATAGGGCCCAGTGTCTGAATCTCTTAAGATTCTTCTGGATCTTGAACCTATCTTCTAAAGTATTGGCTATCCCCATCAGCTTGGTGTCATTTGCAAATTTAATGAGTTCCCCTTCTATCACCTCATCTAACTCATGTATGAAGATATGGAAGAGTACCAGGCCTAAGACAGGATCTTGTGCTGTCCTGATGCATACTAGAAATACTTGCATATTATTTTACAAACATTTGTACAGATTGGCTTTAACCTTAATTTTTTTATGAATATTAACTGTAAGCTTCACATTGTGGCTTAAAAGAATTACACTTAATGTTAAGCCATATTTTTATAACCATGGCTTGTACCAAAGAGACCTTTTAAAGAGGCAACTGGACTGTCTGTTTTTCTTTGAAGACCTTTCACTTCTCATCCAAGAAGCTTCTTCAGCTCTGGATAGATGGTAGGGAAGGGAAGGATTTTTATTCTTTACAGACAGCTGGTCATTTGCATTCTTTTAGAGAATCATTAAGGCTACCTTGTGGTCTATCTATGTCATCAGGTCACCTGAGTAGTGCAAATGGGTATGGAGCCTTCTTGGACCTTTTGAAAAGACTGTTTTGTAGACTGGAGATATATGACGTCGTATTTCTCCCCTCTGTTGAGAAAGGGCTGTTCCATTTTGACATAGATGGCCTCTTTGACTCCTCTTTCAAACCAGTGATCTTCTCTGTCTGAAATATAGACTTTACTACCTTCAAAATGTTTTCAAAGAAAACCAGAAAGTCCAGTTGTCTCTTGAAAAAGCACCTTTGGGACAACCTGGATGACTGGTTGACCTGGATGACTGAGAATCACCATAGACATGACCATGGCTTGTTGATCTTATTTGCACAGAACACTAATGCACAATAACTCGATTTGTACACCATGCTATGCACATTCCAAGCAAGGCTTAGTATAACTGGAAAATAGTACGATGGTTAAAAAAAGTAATAACTTTGTTCCAGTTTATATTGAATTGATGTTAGGTTCAGTGCAAATGAAAAACTAAAATACTATGGAAACTGCAAAGGAAGAAAATATCTTTACTGATGTGTAAAGAGGCAGTATGTTGAAATAAGTTAACTTCATTACAAAAATCTAAGATGATGGCCTTTTTAACCCCAGTTTAATATTTGGATGATATATTAAATAGTTTAACTAATGTAAATAGAGGAGCTATCCTACAAAATCTTTTGATGTCTATTTCAGGCCTCTTACTGGAAAAATGTTGGAATCCTATTTCAGACATCTCACCTAGACACTGATTTCTCTGAATTCATGCAGACCCAGGAGACAGCCTACAAAGTGACAGGAAAGCAATTTACTGTATCTCAAGGAAAGGGAGGTCTAAATTAGGAATCTTACTGCCTTTTCACAGATTTAATCTTAAATCACTTTATTTTTTAATATATAAATATTTTTAAAACTGATACTTGAAATGTGCTATGTACATATCTAAATTTGTGTATACAATTAGAAGACCCTCAAACATATTTCCCCATAAATGACAAGGTTCCAGCAGCAAATTAACGGAACAATTTCCCCATCTTCGAAGCTGTCAAGATGGGACCCGCTGGCCAATTTATCTTACTCTAGCACATCTCTGGTGCTTGTCAATCAATATGTGAAACATTTGGTGCTGATTGCCATTTTTCTATCCACTTCCTTTTGCCTCTCGTACCAGGCAATTTACTGCAAGTCAGTCAAGATTGAAGCAGACCTTGTTTAAATAAAACACTCTTGAGCTTTTTCACACCAACAATTTCAAAGATGGAATGAGCTATATCTTTTACATTTACATTTATACCAGTTTTGCAGTTTCTCCTCAAATGCCATGGGCAAACTATAAGCTTTAACAATAGTCACAGAAAGACTTGATCAATAAGAAAACAATCAACACTCATTAAATGTACATAGAGAATAAGTGTACAAGTTTCCATGTAGGATGGGTGGACGGGGTGTCAGTCACAAAAGATATGAAATTGGAGGTGGAAAGGAATGCCTAATAGATTGTAACTTATCTGTAACTTCACACTGAGACAGAAGAGGATAGATGTCATGTTGCTTATTCTGTGAACCAGCAAGATCCAGTCTCTTTTTCATTACAATACTCAAATACAGCATTCCCAAATTAAAAAAAATTCATCGCAGGTAATCTTCAGCTCACTGTATATTCTGGAATAATTTAAGCCATCTGACTATTAAGCAATGTTTTAGCAAGTACCAGTGAATATTCAGCAAGTACTGGAATCAAGAAAGCACATAGGAATACTTTCTATATATTTGTGGTTAGGCTTCAACAGAATTTGGTTAGAAGTAGGTGAAGCAGTTGTTTGGCAGGTAAATTTAGTGGGTTCACTGTAACAACTCAGGTCTAATTTAAACATTTGTCTGTTTATAATTAATTTATAATTGATCACATGTATGATGTTATATTTCCTTGCTGCTAGATTATAAATACTTTTTATGTTGGGCCAGGACTCAGAAATTGACTCTGAAGAGCTTCCAGAAGAATTTGTGGAATATCAGCCTCAGGAGATAGAAAGTCAAGAATCACCTGAAGCTGATTAAAGAAAGACAACATTTCATTAGCTGGAGCTAATCAGATAAGGATCATGTGAGTTCTCCCAGTCCCCTCACCAGAGTGCAGAACAGAGCAAAGGTGTTCTTTGAGGCTTCTTGCCAAGCAAGGAAGCAAATCTCTTGATTAAAGACAGCTGACTATGGCCTGACTTAAAAGGGAGCCCTGTGCTGTGATTCTTCATTGGAACCAACCAGTTAATTTCTGGATTTTGCATGATATTTGTGTGGATTCTATTGAAATTCAGATGTCTGGGCTGGCTAACAATCTCAACTTGGTTATTGGAATTCTGGATAGGATATACAGCAAGGCAACAGCTATTAAGAAGCCCTCCACTGAAATACCAATCATGAATGCTTCTCTCCTGAAGAAGAAAGTCTTACCCTCAAGTGGGCAGGTTCATATGATAAGAATGTCCTTCAGATATACTGTGCCAGAATAAAATATTAACTGTGGGTTCCTTGGTGCTTTTCTTGGAAATGTTCATTACAAACTAGGTAACATGATCAGTGCACTGATCATGTTACCTAGTTTGGGCAATGAAACATTTGAAAGATGTTTGAAAACTCATAGAGCACAAGACCCCACAGTTCAATCCTGAGCTACAAATATTCTCCTCTATCAACAGATGATTAAGAATTGCCTATTCTAAATCTGTTTTTTTTTGCATAAAAGCTATCTGCTAAAAATTAGTGGGGAAAGCAACAATAACACTATTTTCATACAAAAATATTTTTTGCTAAGATTTGTTTACCTAGCTCTTCCTATAACTTGGAAGATGTATAAATGCTGAGGTATGAGCCTCAGCAACTCCCTTTATAATAATTTTATAATGGTTGCTATTCAATCTTTATTAGTTACAACTTACAAAGCCCTTAATGGCTTGGGTCCAGGGTACTTCTTCAGCTCTGACAGGATAGTGGGGAATGGAAGGATTTATATTCCTTGCAGACAGCTGATCATTTGCATCCTTTCAGAAGGTCATTGAGCGCTTGGAGGTTTATCTGTGTCCTCAGGGTCACCTGAGTAGTGCTTCTGGTTCCTCTAGTCTGCAATTTTTCTGGAAATCCATTCTTGAGAAGGTGAAGTATAGAATGTGGAAATTCAAATGGTGGGTTAAGAGAATGATTTGGAAAAAGATGCTTTATTGGATATACAAAATAAACTGGCTGAAGTTTTAAAAATTAAAAGGAAACACAAGTGGAAACCAAGAGAATGACTTGGAAAATATTTTGTTATTGGATCTACAAAAGAAGCTTGTTAAAGCTGTGAAGAAATCTGTAAAATGGTATAAAGAAGAACTACAGAGAAATCAAATCCTATGACAAAAATTGGCAGATAAAATTTATGTTCACATTGCATATTCTAGAAAGTGGAATGTAACTCATTAAAAGTCATCAAAGTGATCCTGTCCTAGAAAATTCATAAGGTTCTCTAAAGGAAACCATCTGCCTCTATTCACAGAAGGCATATGTAGATTACCAGAACTGAATATGCTTTATGTTTTTACTTTCATTTCATATGCAGTGTTTAAACAAAAGCACTTTGTACAAAAGTTTCCCTATATGGGTAATCCCCAGTTACGAGTGTTCCTTATGAACATTCTAACTCATGCAATAAGTGCCTCCTAGTGTTTGCAAACAAGGTCCAAAAGTACCAACCTTGTAGCACCATGGCAGTTGTTTGCCCTTATGAATAACCGCAGAGTCTCTGCAACATTCGTCCTGCACATTTCCAGCCGAAATAGGGCTTCTGAGGGCAGATCTACCTCAGAACCCCCATTTGGCATTCAGAGGCCAAAATGGAGCTTCTGAAATGGAGCTTCCAAGGGCTGGATTTGCTCCCCCCCCCAGAATCTCCATTTCGGCCTGCAATGGGCAGGGGAGGTTCAACCACTATTCTTTCAGTGACCATTCAGTTATGAGAGTGCTGAACAAAAGGGACTTACTATTGTTCCTAGTAGTTACAGTTGTTGTGGCATTCTGCAGTCCCACAGTTGCAATTCAGGTGCTTGTCAACTGTCTCACAATTATGATAGTCATAAGGTTCCACAGTCACATGATCACTATATGTGACATTCACTGCCAGCTTCAAACAAGCAAAGTAAATGGACAAGCTAACAGGAGATTGCAAATGTGGATACAATGACTGCAAGACACTGTGATCATTCAGGATTTTCCTAATGATGGCAACTGTATTAGCCAGAACTGCTCATTGTAAGTTAACATAGTAATGTTACATTGCACTTTATTACTATGTCACTTAGCAACGGAATTGGCCATCCCAATTACTAGCCTTAAACAAGGACTACCTGTATATATTGGATTGCATAAGTTGCTTGAATGTCAACAGCAGAGACCTTTAGTTTGGCCTTATCCCAAAGTTGAAGGACACCTTGTCAAGCCCAATGTTCTTCTTGTACTGTAATTGCATTTCTAGCAATGATTATACTTTCTAAAATGGAGTTCTCTGAAATATGTCATTCTTAGCAAAAAGCTACTGCCACCACCACCACCACCACTACTATTATTACTAATACTATTGTCTTTAACATCATCAAGCAATAACATCTACTAAGCCAGGTCCTTGGAAAAGTTTCAATAGAAGGATGAAAATGCCAAATCCAATCTAAACATCTGGTTGACTGTGCAAGAAACAACAATAAAAATAATAATAATAACAATAATAATGGCCTTTATAATTTTAGGAAATTGGGTTTGATAGAAGTTAAAAGCCTCTGATCTGTCCCTCACTTCTTTAACAGCTTTCCAAGATTGCCAGGGAATTTCTAAAAGGCTGATCCTCAGACAAATCAGCCATCAATAGATGCATAGGCATTAACAACATCTATAGACTATGCAAAAGAGACAAAGAGACAATCAATCAACCCAAAAGAGAAAAAGACTCTCCACCAGTAATCAGCACCCAGATCAGCATAGATTAACTCCAAGGTTAACTTCAGACAAACAATCAAGTAAGCAATATCCCAATCAAGAAACTGCCAAAGAGCTATCAGTAAACAGCTCAACCAAAAAATCTCTAAGACCGCCCCCCACACACAGAGAGAGATGCAAGACAGCAGAATATAAGCTGGTAGCAAACAGCACTTCTTTCTAGCACTGATGATGTTACCTAGTTAGGGTAATGAAATGTCTGCAAGCAAACAAGCAAGCTCAGAGAGCAACAAGGAACCATCATTTCAACCTTAAACTACAAATATTCTCCTCTACTGCTAACAGTCTAACGCTGGAGTCCCTATTCATAAAGTACAATGTTTCCTTAAAGGCAATAGAATGCTGACCGACAGCAGTGACATCAATCAACATTTAAAAGGCAAGGGAATTTAGCGCCTAAGTCCATGTTTTTTCTTAAACCATAAAAATCAACCAAGAAAAACCCTCTGCCTGATTAGGCAGAGATCTTTCTCTTTTAAAGGAGATAACAAGAAGACTTTTTCTTCTAACCATAAAAAGCCATGTGTTCCTGGTTTTTTTTCCTTCTCCCAGTCATAAAACTATATATTTTACTCACATGTCTTTCACCAAAGCCTTGAAATCTATAAAATTTTTTTGCTGATGTGCCAATCTGTGGCCAGCTGCCCAGAAGCAAATCTTGTATTGTCTTTGGACCTTCTCAAGCAGTCAACCTCCAGTTTGGATTTTAGGGACAGGAGTGGGATTCTACCAGTTTGCACCGGTTCAGTAGAACTGGTTGTTAAGATTCCTGATAGTTCCGAGAACCAGTAAAATGGGCCCCTGGCTGGACCGCCCCTCTCCGTCCACTCCTCCATTCCCTGCCTAGTCAGTCCTTAATCACTGAGGGCATTCTCCCCCTGCCCTCCCTACCCAGTCACTCTTTATAGAGAATGTGCACTACATTGCTTCCCACATTTTCCCACCTGCTGCCATCACTTCCAGTAGCAGCAGCAACCAGCCAGCCAGACTTCCAACCATCTGATCTCCCTAGATGAGTGAGGTTCTGCAAGCCCCAGTCATCTACATGCCGTTGCTGCCACCATCCCCAGTTGAGTCCCAACTCCTGGGCCAGCCTAGACCACCATTGCCATGACGACGACGCTGCCCTCACCCTTGCTATCACCATAGCCGCAAGCCCCGGCTGAGTCCTGACTCCTAGGCAGGCCTAGGCTGCCACCACCATGCCACCACCACCCTCAGCACTCATGTCCTAGCAAGCTTTCCCCCCACTTGCCTGGCTTGCAGCCACCAGCTCCATGTCTCCATGCAACACTCGTGGCCTAGCAAGCTTCCACCCCACACCCTACTTGCCTGGCTTGCTTAGCCACCAGTGCCACGGCTCCATGCGGCACTTGTGGCCTAGCAAGTTTCCCACCCCACCCCACTTGCCTGACTTGCTGGTGGCTGAAAGGAAGGCAAGCCAGGGCTGACCCATCAATACTTGGGTCCCTCCTGGATCTTCCACAGCTGCTGGGCCTTGCCTTCTAGGAGCGGGAGAAGGGGGAGACCAGGGAGCATGATGCAGCTGCCTGGACCCACATTGCCCAGGCAGCATAGCATCAGGGAAGGCAAGCTGAGAGCCGCTGGGTTCCCTGCCAGCCCGCACCTCCACTCTGGTGCAGCAGGCAATGAGGTGCACCCCAGTGCAAAGAACAGGGCAGCGAGTCCCAGCTGCTGCTTCTTTGCCAGCCAGAACTGAGCCAGTAGCCCACACACTGTCTCCTAGCAGAACATCCCAGGACCTCACATGTGCACAGTCATAAATTAGAACACTTGCTAAGCAACTGGCCATTAAGTGAGGACCACTTGTATTTGATTTGCCAGTCATGTGGCCACCTGGCCACACGCACCCAGTCACATGACCACCAAGCCACACCCAGCTGGTCATGTGACCACCAAGCCATGCCCACCCGGTCACATGACCACCAAGTCACACCCACAAATTAAGCCACACCCACAGAACTGGTTGTTAAAACATTTGAATCTCACCCCTGTTTAGGGACTTATCCTGGCTTGGAAAAAAGGAACCCAGGGAAACTCTCACAACAGTTGTTTTTTTAAAAAAACAAAATCACATTACTAAAGAAATAAATTTTATTTTCACTCAGTAATTTGGAAATAAAGACATGGTGACTGGTGAGGCCTGAAGCTTTGTCAGGCGCTATCCTTTGCACTACTAAAGCAATAGCTCTAATTAGCCAACATGTACCACCAAAAACCACCAAGCGTGATACTGGACCTACTTTGATTTTTGAACACAGTCTTTTCTATGTTTCAGTATCCTCACTTGCTAAAAAAGCAAAACAAATAATGAATGTAATTCAGTTTTTGCTTTTCCATTTATTCCATCCACAAATTTCATAGAAACCACACTGCTGCTTGGAGAATCTATTCCTAACATAGATAGTTTCTTGCATGATGAGATTGTGTGGATAGGTGCCTGAGGCAGAAGAAGACATGAAAGTATTGTTACTCAGTCTCTGCCTTGCTTGGATAAAGGTGGTCAGTGATGCATGATACAGTTAGGAGCTGCAGATTGTGAGTATACATAAGAGCAACTACTGCCAAAATTCTTAGCTAAAGGCTTCTTTGCTTGGTTTCCTTGGCATCTTGGCAATGACAAAAACATTTCTGAAGTTGCAGATATTTGGCTTGTTTGTGATTTGTATTTCACCATATAATGTTGTCGGATTCTGCCTTTAAAAATATGTAAAGCAGTTATCACTGGTCCTATATCATCTTGGAAGTCTTGGATTTCAAATGGTTTATCTTTAAATTTTGAATAGCTGATATAACCTTATAAAATTAATTTATATAATTTTAAAGTGCTTGTAATCAAACATTACTATTATATAAACCTCTCTTTCTTCAATATTTGTAAGTAACAAATTGATGCAGTAGATCTTTGTGTGCCTCGCTGACCTTGATAGTAACGTAGAGGTCACATTTCCACATGGTGAAGCAATTCCAGAGCACCTTCTCCATCTTCATAGATACAAGCTGTTTTTACTCCTCCCTGAAATCAATCAAGGAGCACGTCTTCTCCAACTTCTTTTTTTTCCTCTGACAAGAATGATAAATAAAGTCAGGGCAAAGAATTTTCTGCCAGCTCCCCTTCCAACATTTGGAGTAAAGCAGGAAGAAAAAAAGCAGAAATGGATGGCTTCAATCATTAGGAATTGTAATGGCAGACAAATGTCCTGACCCTGACACATGACTTTGTTGAGTAGATGTATAATGCTGAGGCTTTAAGCATGTAAACTGCTTGGTGAGCTGGATTGAGTAATTTAGAGAAAAGAACCTAACTGTGGCATAGAAGAATGATATCATCTAGGACAGATGGATGGGCTTGTTTCTGGCAGGAAGAACCAGTAAAAAAACAGAAGTGGATAGGAATGGCATTGTAATGAATCCAAAATATATTTAGCCTTAACTTGCCCTGACAAATCAGAATTATCTCTGTTCTTCAGTATTGACATGAATGTCTTGTAACACTGGGAAATGTTTAATCCTATGTACTGTACTGAATGTGGCTGAACATTGTGTCTTTTTAGCATCAAAGTATGATTCATTGTTGTACATTTCTAATAATAAAATGTACAACAACTGTGCGATATTGTAATGTACATATCTTGTTAATTACCAGATCACACACTGGTAACTCCTTGTTTAGTTACATGTTCTCTGTGGTCTATAGAATTTGGTGGCCAAGCTTCTGTTCATTAACATGTTACATGGTTCATGAAGCAACTGTATTGTAGTTAGCTACTGAGCCAAGATAAAATCCTTAAACAATTTAAACCTGGAGTATCTGACTGACTGCCTTTGCATTATCAACCTAATGAATTTTTCACTTCGGGGAGGTCTTCTAGCAGGTGCCATCTGCAATTACTTGTAGATAGCTTCTCTTCTTATGTAGATAAAGGTTGAAGTATTTCTCCATTTGAAATATATTCTCCCCTGAAATTTAAGAGACATCTGCTAAAGATCTGTATCTTCCCTCTATGAATGAAGAAGTCTGGACGATTTTTTATTTTCTCTTGTCCTCACCTTCTCTCCTTTCTGCTATCTTTGTAATAAAACCATTATTTTTATATTGCTTTTAAGTTATTACTTGCATTATGGTACTTTTATTGTTCTATTGCAAACCATTTTGTAATTTACACTAATGGGAAGCAGTATACAGAACATTAAACAATGACTATATCCAACCACAGAGCTGCATTATTGATGGTTTAAGAAATGCTGTTTAAATGAATTTCCCACAAACCGGAAAACAATGAGGGTCTGTTTTTGGGTCATCTGTATGTTTTGCTTTGTGTTTTCTGCACTGAGGACATACTACATGTAAAACGCTGCAGTTCCTACCCTCTGGATAGAATGGGAAGAAAATATATTTGTTACTTCTAACTTTTGAATTCCAAGGGGTATTTTTTTAACAAGTTAATCTTCATCTTTTTCTTCTTTTAACAACCCCATAATCCCTTGCGGGGTGGAAACTGGGCAACTGAATGGAACTAGCAAAGTGTTTTAATGGCCGGAAGCCTTTCCTGTCGCCAGTGCGGAGTTTCGTTCAGCAGATATATTTTCAGTGTGCCCAGAGAGAGAAATATCTGCCTCTACCTAGGATCGAACTTACAGTCTCCTGATTGTGAGGCAAGAGCTCCACCTCTAGGCCACCATGCTTTGCTCCCCCTTTTTGAGCAAGTTAATGTATTGGATAAAAAAAGATTAAAACCAATCATATGTAAATCTGATTTGGGGATGAGGGAGCAGTTTGCTTACCTAAATGAGGCCACTACTTCTCTGAGACTTCAGACAATTTAGGACATTAGACATTAGACAATTTCCAAACCTAGATGGTGGAAATAGTGGAGGTCACTAACAATTTAAAAGATGGCATCTTTATTCCTTATTATCACACTATCTATTCTTAAATTCTTTGGTAGATTGGCCACAAAGATGATTTGGAAACTACATCCGATGCAGAATTCTGTGGCCCATATCAAAGTGGGCAACAAGAAAAATATTTTATTTTGTTTAATTGCCCAGACTGCCGATTAACTAGTAGTTTCCGTTAAAGATGCAGATTGTCTGTACTTTGTATAATTGAATCTCTCTCTATTTTTGTACATGCCTTCTTCTCTAAGGCTAAATGTCTTCTTTCAACACTTTTGTTTTCAGATTGGATTAATGGAATTAGGATTAACTATTATTAGAATAATAGCCTCAGGTGTTTTCTGGTAGATGCTGTGATTCCTTGTAGCTTTCTGTTGAGGAAATGCTGTTTGGACATCTTTCTGGTTACTTTATTTTTCTTTGAAGTATTTTTAGAATTAGATATGGTTTCTTTCAACTAACTTGGAAATTACAGGAATTTCAAAATCTAAATTAACTTTAGTTAAATTTTACAGTTGAGATATTTTTTCTAGAATTTAAAAGCAGGCATTATTATTATTATTATTATTATTATTATTATCATCATCATCATCATCATCAATCACATAGTCAGCCAGATGTTCAGAATGGGTTTTGGCATTTTTGTCTATCTAATGACATTATTATTATTATTATTATTATTATTATTATTATTATTATTATTATTCATGGTCTCTTTTTCTGACTGTTCCATACCAGTCTTAATTCTCTTTGCTTTTACTGTACTATACTGCCGTTGTTGCTGCTAAAAATAGTCAAAGTAATATTCTTATTTCAATTGCACAAAATGAGTGAAAACTTCTATGGCCAAAAATATGTGGCATTGTTTTTACAAGAAGTTAAAAGATTCTCATTTTTTTTAGTTACTATAATTTTGAGTTGAAAACTGAATTTTTAATGGGCTTAAAATAAGCCAGTTTTTCTAACATTAATAATGGTGGTAGTTGTTGATGTTGTACTTAGTTCAGTATAGGGGAAAAAAAACAGGTTACAAGATATTTCCCAAGTGGAATTATATTCTTCTGTTGTGGCCAAGGATAATTATCATTCCACGAATCTCTTTGAAAATATCATTGATGGCAAATCAATTGATGGATGCACTTCCTTGCTGATGTTTTTCTAAGCACACTGTGTTCTGTACAATCTGGCATTATTCATCCAGCATCAGATGAAGTACAGGCTGGTGCTATCAAGCCAAAATCTGAAGGTGATGTCCCTTTTTCTTGGATTGGTCTTGCTTAGTGCAACTGGTCCTATTGTCTTGAATATGATGCAAAGGGAAATCAGACTCCATGGACACCGTCTACTTTGATTCAATCCCGGTTGTAATCCTGTGTGGTGACAAATAATATCTGAGTTATTGCTTATATTTTCTTTCATTCACATTTATTGATGAAATTTGATCCCTCTGTCCTCTTTTTTCAGGTCGTCCCATTCCACCAACATCCTCATCTAGCCTTCTCCCATCTGCTCAGCTTCCCAGCTCCCATAATCCATCACAAGTTAGCTGCCAGATGCCCTTGCTAGACAGCAATACTTCCCATCAAATTATGGATACCAACCCTGATGAGGAGTTCTGCCCAAATTCATACCTGCTAAGAGCATGCACAGGGCCACAGCAAACTTCCAGCAGTGGTAAGGAAATGTTATTTGATTGTAAATATTATGCTAATCAGAGAAAATTCTAATTGTTACAAGAATAGTGATTCAAAATAGGGACATGAGGCAAATGAACATATATTTATCTGTGAATTTGTTGTGTTTGAGAACTTTATTAAAGTCTGATACATTGATATTTGTTGTTGTCAAATTTCATTTTAGGGTTTCTTCTGAATTAATAGTTAACTTTATAAAACTGAAACTATGAATGTATTTTATTACTTGATGAAAATTGCCTTGTATTTCTGGAGAAATATATAACAAAGGTATTGCACTGCTTTGCATTTTTATAGAATTGCCTTATATATTGCAAAATGTTTTGCTGGCCCTGTTGTAATATGTTTTCTATTTTCATATTTGTTATGTTTCTTCCAATTTTCCTTTCAGAATTGCAAGTAATCCTAACTTTCAACCTTTTATGAAGTATTGATCTCTCTCAAATTGACCACCGATTTGTAAAATATTTAAGCTGCATTTTTTAAATGAGGAAATAGATTCTATTGTGAGTGCCTCCATTTTTGGGGAAATCCTTTTACTCCAATCAGATATTCAAAAAGTAGTGTGGACTTTGTAGATAAAGTAGAATGAAGGAGGACTAGATTAGATATAGGGGGCACTGACAATTTGATTGAAGTGCATTGTGATTTTTCCATTTCTATACTTTACAGATTTTCAAAGTATTTGAGAAATTGCATTAGTTATTGGGAAGTTCTGTTAGTATTATTGATTCTGCTTCTTTGGCACAGTTTTCTTCACTGTGCATAAATCATTTGAAAAAAATTTAAAAGGAAGAAATAAAACATTTTAAATGAATATTACAAAAGAAAAACAAGTAGGATATAAATCAGGACCACTACTAAATAAATAAATACATAAATAAGGAGTAGAACAATGAAGTTTCAAGAACATTTTTTAAAATGTCTATAATAATAATAAAATAAAAGGGGAGAGCATCCATGGAAAAGATTTATTGTTGTTACTTCCTAACTTGCCTCTCCTGATTCAATTTTCTTGTTATGGTTTTCTTTTATGTTCCATAGTATGCTTGTTATTGTATGCTATTCTTATGTCACAATAATTAATGAACATAAGATCTGTAATTGGTAAGCGCACTGCTGTTTTGCCTGAACACATCTTACAAGAAACTGCTTGGCCAGCAATTTATGCCTGCTAAAGCTGGGGAAAAAAATTATATAGAGCCAGAAATCTGCATTTGGCAAAGAAAACAAAACAAGATTTCACAAAACTCTGGTGATTCTTTATCTTTTAACACGATGTCCTCATATATCAGAATGATAAATCTGATAAATCTTAAGTTGCAATTCTATGCACATACATGGAAGTTTAAAGTTATAGTAATGGTGCTTGCTTATAGATAAATCATTCTAGAATTGAGGCTTTCATGAAGTCTTTAAAAAATGAAAGAAAAGCACTGTTTGATCAGAATGAACACTATCTAGGTCAGCAACTTCTTTCTTAAAACAGTCAAGTAAAGACATCTGAGAAGCAAGCATGACATGATGGCGGTAGCAATATTTTTCCTCTCCAGTTACTAAAGTCTCCTCTGCTTGGAACATGATATAGTGCCCATTGAGATACTTGTCCATTATGAATATAACCTCCTTCTTTAGCCAGTAATATAACTATTTTTTGTGCCAGTATATGACACTAATTACTTAAGAAATTCTCCCTTAGCACTGTTCTGTGTCACTTTACCGTCAATTTTACTGGGTCACTTTTAACATTGTGAAAAATCATAAAAAGAAAAGAAAAACATTCCAGCCAATTTAGTTACACCACCTGCCCATGGGATTTTGAACCAAAACACAGATGAGATTGGCTCTTTCAAGGTGTTCCTATCCTATTAAAGTACAGTGAAAGTTTCCAGAGTTCTGTCTGCTTTTGGCTCTTCTAGAATGAATGAAACACCTTCAACTTGTGTCCTGCTGTAAATTCCACCATTTATATATGTGTGTGGGCAGGGCTTTGGGCACATTTCTGCTTGTGACCTCCCCCTTTGCTCCCCCTCCACCAGTGCTGCTGAATAGTGGCTTTATTGGAATTTTCTTCCTCCTTGCTGAATCGTTGGAAAAGTTGAAATGTGAGGGAGTATGATCCTCATCCATTGACACTGTTCTATCCCTGGATGGAATTCAACAATAATCAAGAGATTCAGCTGGTTTCATAGTGGAACTATGCAAAGCATTCAATCTCTGTTAATTAGTGTATAAAATTATATTTATTTATTTTATTTATTTGTGTTGTCACTCATTTACAAGATAATAGGTATAAGTATAAACATAGTTATGAATACATGAAATGGATACATATAAGAAAAATAAAGAAACAATAGGACAGGGACGATAGGCACGTTGGTGCGCTTATGAATGCCCCCTCTTAGGAAAGCGGTGAGGTCAATAGTAAGGTTAAAGTTTTTGGGGTTTGGGGAAGAAACCACAGAGTCAGGTAGATTATTCCAGACACTGACCACTCTATTGCTGAAGTCGTATTTCCTACAATCAAGTTTGGTGGGATTAACCTTGAGTTTGTATCTATTGTGTGCTCTTGTATTGTTATGGTTGAAGCTGAAGTATTCATTGACAGGTAGGACATTGCAATGTATGATTTTATATACTATACTTAGATCGGACTGAAGGCGGTGTAGTTCTAGGTTTTCTAGGTCTAGAATTTCAAGTCTGGTGGTATAAGGTATTCTGCAATGAGTAGAGGAGTGGAGAGCTCTTCTTGTGAAATATTTCTGGACTTTCTCAACTGTGTTAATATCAGATATGTAATGTGGGTTCCAGACTGATGAGCTGTTTTCGAGTATTGGTCTAGCAAATGTTTTGTATGCTCTAGTTAGTAGTGTAATATTACCAGAGAAGAAGCTACATAGGATTAGGTTAACAATTCTTAATGCCTTTTTGGCTATGTAGTTACAGTGGGCTCTAGCACTTAGATCATTAGAGATGAGTATCCTTGACAGAGTTTGGCTCATCAACAAGGTCTTGACTATTCAGCCTGTATTTTATTTTCTGATTTTTTTTTGCCAATATGTAAGACAGAGCATTTATTTGTTGAGATTTGAAGTTGCCATTTGTTTCACCATTCTGATACATAGTTGAGGTCTTTTTGAAGGGTAGCAGTATTGTCTGTGGTGTTGAATAGCTTTACATCATCAGCGAAGAGAATGCAGTTGCTCTTAATATGATCACAGAGGTCATTTATGTAGAGTATGAAGAGAGTAGGTCCTAGAACACTGCCTTGAGGGGGCACCACTGTTGACAGGTACAGAATTTGATAGCTCCCAATTTTGACCATTTGTTGTCTCTTTGACAGGAATGCTTCTATCCAGTTATGCAGGTGTCCAGAGATACCATAAGATTTTAGTTTTAGGAGTAGTTTGTCGTGTACCACTGAATCAAAGGCTTTACAGAAGTCTATGTAGATTGCGTCTATTTCTTTGCCCTGATCAAGTTGTGTAGTCCATATGTTTTTGCAGTGTAAGAGTTTTATTTATTTATTTATTTTTTGGGGGGTTTCTATGCCGCCCTATCTCCTGAAGGACTCAGGGTGGCTCACAAAGATAAAAAGATACAATACAAATATTAAAAAACAATTAAACCAATATCCCAATAAACCAGTTAAAATTGACAGACTGCCTCTAAAAACCCCACCCCCTCCATCAGTCCAGGTCGGCAAGCTGGAAAAGCCATGTTTTCAGGCCACGATGGAAGGATTGAAGGCCAGGGGCCACCCGAAGCTCCAGGGGCAGCTGATTCCAGAGGGTGTCCACCTCATCCAGAGTCACAGAATCAAACTCCTCCCAAATGGAATTCATAAGACCCATCGCCCCACTCCCATCAGACTCTGACCAGTCCAAATCCAGACCAGCCCAGATCTGAGCGATCTTGTCCATCAGATGCTGACTAAACTCCTCGGCCTATCCCCGCAGAGGGTTCTCCCCCCACATTTAAGAAAGGAATGTGTGACCCTGAACAGGGCAGCCGGGCGATTATCTGCAGACGCAATGAGGGTGGAGAAGTAAGCATACTTCACCACTCCCATCGCAGCAAGATAAGACCTAGTATAGGTTCTTAACTGCGATCGGTCAGATTTGGACCTGCTGGACCTCCAACTGCTCTCTAGGCCTCTCCTCCAGTGCTTCATCTCCCGGAGCTCCACGGAAAACCAGGGAGCCAACCAGGATCTGCACCGGGTCAGAGGCTGCAAAGGAACAACTCGGTCAAGAGCCCCGGAGGCAGCCCTATGCCAGGCGTCCACCAGGGCCTCAACCGGGCTGTTGGTAAGGGAGGCAGGAATCAACCCAAGCACCATCTGGAACCTCTCCGAATCCATTAGGTGCCTGAGGCGGAACCATCTAGTCGGTTCCGCCTCCCAGCAATGAGGGGTGGCATATTGGAAGGCCAGCCATAGGAGATAATGGTCAGTCCATGACAGGGGTTGAATAGTTGGTAATCCCCCACCCAGAGCATTAAGCCACTGTCCCGAGATAAAAACAAGGTCGAGCGTGTGCCCTCCCCCATGAGTTGGACCCTGTATTATTTGAGTCAGGTCCATGGCCGTCATGGAAGCCATGAACTCCTGATCCATTCTCGATGCCCACCCAGAGAGAGCAGGTTGAAGTCCCCCAGCACAATAAATTTGTGGAACTCAACCTCCGATAGGACATTGAGTAGATCAGGTAGGGCCATTGCCACACAGCTGGGAGAAAGGTATGTGAGCAACAGGCCCAGCTGGCCCCCAGGGCCCCACCTCAGGAGGAGAGACTCACACCCGCCTATCTGAGGGACAGTGGTCTCCCTCGGACAAAGTGCCTCCCTGATCACCACAGCCGCCCCCTCACCCCTACCCTGGGCCTGAGGTTGGTGCAGCACATGGAAACCCGGTGGGCATAACTCCAACAGAGGGACTCCTCCCTCTGGGCCCAACCAGGTCTCTGTAATGCATGCCAGGTCCACATCTTCCTCCTTGATCAATTCCCGGATGAGGGGAGCTTTGTTCATCACAGACCTGGCATTCAAATAGACCAACCTGAGCCCAGAGCCCTGATCTCCCAGACCCCCAGGGAAGCGGGCAGGAACAAGAGGGTCGGAGCGCACCACCACTCGAAGACAGTGGGGGCGCGCTCCCAAGATCTGATATGGCCCTCTGTTCATACCTCTACTGCCATTCCCTATCACCACGGGGATCGCAAACCCCACCCTATCCCCTAGAGCCCTGGACAGCCCCAACCCCATCCCCCCACCATGACCCTTTCCTGACCTGGACTGAGATTGATCTGGCAGAGCCCCCCAGGCTCCAACGCCCCTCCCTGACCATCTTAAAAATTTGGTTTAAAAATTCAACGAAGGGCCCTTAAAACCCCTCTTTTTACCCAACCTAAGACCCCTGCCCTTATCTGCGCAATGCCAATCTGCGCAAAGAGTTGCAGAATGCAGGATAGTTTTTTTCTGAAACCAAATTGTTTATTAGAGAGTAGGTTGTTTGTCTTTAAGTGGATGATAATGGATTGGTTAATAATTGATTCCATGACTTTACAGGTGATGCAGCATAAAGAGATTGGTCTGTAATTTTCAACTAGGCTGGGGTCTCCCTTTTTGAAGATAGGGATGACCGTGGTTTGTGAACATAGTTTTGGCAAGGAGCTGGTCCTGAAAGCTTTTTCAAAGATTATGCTTAGAGGTTCGGCTATGGCAGTAGATAGCTTTTTTAAGAAAAAGGCACATATTCCGTCTGGTCCAATAGATAGAAATGGTTTTAGATTGCGTAGTGCTTTTTCAACCTTGTCTTCTGTAAAATCGATATGTATTAGATCATTGTAGTTGCCTGTGGTTTGACTAGGAAATACTGGGCATGATCCATTGCTGTTTACAAATACTGAGCTAAAGAATGGCTTAAAGAGGTTGGCTTTAATGATGTCATCATTGCAATCTTTACCATTAGCTCCTTTCAGGGGTGGGATGGAGCTTGAGTCTTTTAGTTTGTTGTTTACAAAATTGTAGAAAGCGCGGGTGGAATTGTGCGTAGAAGGTTTTCCTCTTGTTTAATGTGATAATTGGTGCATTCTGTCTTTATCTGGTGGCATAAATTTTTGTATCAGTTTTTGAAGTTTGCTACATGACCAGATTTGTTTTTCTACCAAAGTGATCTTTTTTTAGATTGAAGCTTCCGTATTGATATGGGTAATCTGTTTTTTCTAGTTTTGGGAGTTGTTATTGGTACATGTAGTTTGATGACTCTTTTGACTTCAAGTAAAAATATGTTGTAGGTCTTCAGCAGTATTGCATCCAGTGAATAGAAATTGCCAATCAAGGGATGAGAGATCGTTGTCTATAAAATCATAGTTGCCTTTTTTGAAGTTATAATTGGGGATTACATCGTTGTGTTGATTTTTGTGTGGACGTATGTTGAGACAAAAGTCAATCATGCTGTGGTCACTGTTGGAAAAGGGTTCTTTAATTTGTATTCTGTAAATTGAATTCAAACTATTGCAGAAGATGAGATTGAGGCAGTTGTTAAGTCTACTATTGTTGGTTACTAGTTGTTCCAGTCCCAGATTTGTTACAGCATTGTAGAAGGTTGCATGTATGGGTTCATTTTTACATTCGTTTAGGATCCAGTTAATGTGATGTACATTGAAGTCACCAAGAAAGATAAAAGTGTTGTTGCCCATGTTAGTAGTGAATTTAGCTTGTTTACATGTTCGATGTCATAATAGGGGCTCTGTAACATAATAAGAATCGAAATGTGATATTTAAGGAGAGTTCACAGATGATGGTCTCAGGAAGAGCAAGCTCCTGGGTAACGGATGTTTTTTAGATGTAGGTACTTTTTATAGAAGATAGCAACACCACCTCCTCTATGGATTTCATGATCTGATTGGTAAACATGATAGTCTCTTACTGTGGTAGTGGAGTCAGGGAGAGATGTGTTGAGCCATGTTTCACAGGCACATATGGTGTCGAATTTAGCCATATTTAGTAAGAGGAGAAATTCAGGTATTTTATTTACAAGGCTTCTTGCATTGAGTAGCTTGCATTTAAGGCCAGTTGCAGTTGGAATAGAGGTAGTTAGGGGCATGTGTGCCTAGTTTTGAGTGATGGTAGGTTGGATGAGGTAGGGTTGGATGCGGAGTTGCGGGTTGTGTGACTTTCTTTTGATGCAATCAGCATGGTAGTCAATGTACAGGTCCTTTTCTCCATTGTCTAGATGTTGTTTGAGTTCTGTGTGGAGTTCACAGGAGCGGATTCTTTGGATAAGTCTGGTCTTGAGTGAAGTTTTTTATGGGTTATATTGATTTTTGCAATGGCATTCATTGTGTGAATGAATATATGTTTGCTGGACTCATTTTTGTAAACAACTCTACAAAATCTTGGCGCCACCGAGCCGTCATTGTATTTGAACTCAGGGCCATCTCTGGTTATTTCAATGATATCTTCAGGAGAGATGTTTGTTGTATTTGAGTTGCTTATGATATTGTGAACTTTGGTGATGTCGTCTGATTCATTGGTGTCTTCTTTCAATTGCCACACATGCTGGGGTAGGGAGAGGTTTTCTGTTCATTAACTGACTGTCATGGTAGATGTTGCCTCCTACCAAAATTTTTATTTCTGTTTCCAGAATATTCATTCTCAATAACGGGATATCCTAGCCTTTCTTAAGAGAGGTAGACATATTTACAACTCATTTATATCTTTTTATTTTCTAAGAACTCCTACAGGAAGTCGAAATTAAATATTAGCTAATTAAAAAATGCCAATACAGAATCATATTGATTCATACTGTAAATTTTTCACCCAAATGAGAAATTTGTCTGATTACTCCACTTGTCTGATTCTTAAACTTTTACCAAAAAAGGATGCATCTGAGCAGCCACCTTCTTACTCTAAATGGACCATCATATATGGATGCATAATACTGTCTGGCTCATATGTTGATCAGTTCATCATATGAGTATATTATTCTGAAAGACCAGGCGATAGATAGATAGATAGATAGATAGATAGATAGATAGATAGATAGATAGACAGACAGACAGACAGACAGACAGACAGACAGACAAATGTGTGTACTCATTCATTCATGCTTGCATTCTTTCTTTCATTCATTCATTCATTCATATACTATATACAGAACAATAAATGTGAAAAAATATACAGTATACCTCTGAGTTGTCATTCATTAGTTCAAGTTTAAAAACGGTTTTTACTTTATGAAACAACATGGAATCAATCCCTTTGTTCTGAACCTAAATATTTTACTCCACCAATTAAAGTGATCATATGAATTATGATGCTACAGTGTGTATATCAGAGCTCCCCAATGTGCATGTACATGTATTTACAGCACATCTTATCCTTTGATTTCATCAGAAATTCTAGTCTATTTATTATGCTATCCATCCTGATCTAGTTTTGGACATTAATAGAATTCTAAGTGTTTTCTTCACGATAAACTGGGTTAGTATTTTTTGTTATTGGAATTCCTTCTTTTAAATTCTATCAATAAATGATTATAGTTATACATGCTCTATGCAAAATGTTTCCTGTGGGATAAAAAAATCATGTTTTTCCAGTGCTTTAAATTATAACTATTCAACTATGAGAAAAAATGTTCTGACAAAATATTCAAAATTGGGATCATTCTCTACATATAAAAGTGTTTATTTTTAAAAAATAATAGTTCTAAAATGCTTTTATAGAAAAATATTGCAGTAATCTTTTTACATTACTAGGAATATGTGCCACTTCCAAACAATGCTTGTTTCTGTATTTTATTTTAATTTTATTTATTTATTTTCTTAATAAACTATTTATCATACTCTATCTATCTGCTGGTATATGGCTAAATAAAGATTGATTGTTTATAGACTATATTTTTACAGTTGGAGGTACAATAATCAAACTTTATATTTTTATCCTGTTTATTGTCCCTTTTAAACATTACAAAATCCAAGTTTATCATTATTATGGATATAGGAGCAGGAGAAGAGATGAGATTTCTTATTAGATTTTAAATTAAAAGGTTTTAGATGACATCTATCATGTTTATGGGTAGATTGTTCTGATTGCTGTTCTAATTTAACAGATGGAGTTATGTGTGGGTTTAAAATAATTTTGTATTTGTGAACTAATTATGTTGGTCACATTGTGTTTAATAAACTAGCACTTACGGGAATGAGTGATCCTTTTAGATGAAATATATACTTATATTTGTGTTAACCTGAACAACTAGATACTAATTCCTAAATTGGTTTATATGAACCTTTCCAAGGATAAAATGATAGTTATCTTATTACATTGCCCTGCACCCTTTCTGCTAACTGTTTTTCATATATGTGAAAAATTCATATGCTTAAAAAAATACCTAATCAAATCTTCCATCAGGTAAGCAATCTATTGTTGATATTATGAAGACCTTTAATTTACAATAAATCTTTATTAGAACTCATTAGAACTTCCAGATTGAAAGAAATTAGGTTATAGCTCTTAAAATGACATTACATCATTGGGGTGACAGGCTTATCATTTGGTAAAGTGATATCCATCATAAGGAACATAATTTACATAGTAAATAAATTCAACATTTTTTGCTGTAGTTTAGCAACACTGTAATGGTTCAAACTGCAGACTAAAATAAAATGGAAAAATGAAGTTTGTTTGAATGTGAAACTAAGCTAATTGAATATTTTATTGAAAATAATATTTGGTAGATGTAGAAATTAGTACATAATGTGTAACCTTTCTCATTCTCATTTTTCTTTCATTGATCAGTATCCTGTTTGGAACAATGTGTGTGTGTGTGTTATCATGAAGAAATACAGGGTTTATAAGTAGTATAATTTATTTTGATAATGACATTTTTGGACAACATATGAATAAAGATTAATACTCAGGTTTAAAGTCCTGTGTTTGTTCTAATACATCAACCCAAAGTTTTGTTGAAGAAAGTACCTCCTAAGTAAGGAAAGCAAATACTGAAATCCTACTGGATTTTATACCCCTCCCCACAATATTGTCTATGAAATGTTGGCTTGATCTTAATATTTGCTGACAACCACAGAGAAAATTGATTAAAAACATTAGAATGGGCACAAAGTAGAAATACATATACTGCACACACCATTGCAGTCTAATAAGGATTTAGAAGAATATGAATAGCTATAATATGAATAATTGGGAAGGAGAGCATCCACAGTGAGCAGGACAAATAGATCAAGGTGACAGACACAACCACAAATCAAAGCTTTGCCCCTTTATAGAAATGGCTGGGACTTCAATCTGCTGTCATCCTTTTGGACCTCTTAGCCTCAGATTTACAGATGCTTCTGGACCTGCACTGAAGTCTTTAAGATTTGCTGTTAAATTAGCCACAGCTTTGCTAGAGAATGTTAATCATTCTCTGGAGCTTCAACAGGGCTTTTCTCTCCTTCTGTCTTCAGAGTGCAGTTGCCTTTCCCTTTTGCCCGTTTCTATTTCCTTTCTCCTTTTCTCAAAGAAGGGAGGAATGGGTTCTAGTATACTTGTATTTATGAGTTTTATAAAATCATAAAGCTGGAAGGGAGCATAAAAGTCAGGGGTCCCCTGTTCAGGGAAGGATACATTAGAGAATTTCTGACACATGAGCCTCCAGCCTCTGAAGACTTCTGATGAAAGACCCAAAGATGCTTTTTCAAAAGGTAACTGGACTTTTTTTTTTGCTTCTTTTGCTGAAGGAGCTTCTTAAATATGAAGCGAAACATCTTTAAGCAAAAACAAAGGCACCTTTGGGACAAATATGACCTAGATTACTGACAATCTTCATAGACTGATGAAAAAATTCACCACAATCATGTTGACTACCTTCATGTTGAAAAAGTTTGAATACCTAGGAGATTCCTCCTGATACCTAATTTGAACCTGTTTTTCTTATAAATTATAAGTAATTAGTATTGTCATTGTTCAATACTTGTCTGCTGTATGACAATCGCTCTCTCCCTTCCCCCTCTCCATACACACACATACACACACACACACACCTGCATTCTTCTATCATATCACCCTTTTGTAATTTCTATCTATAAGCTAAACCGACCCAGACCTTTTAATCACTTCTTATAGAATTCATTTTCTGAACTTTCATTTTCTTGATAGCCTTTCTGTGGACATATTCCAATTTCATTATTGTTTTAGAACTGTGATGCTCAGTACTCAAAAAGGAACTGATAAGACAATTACTTTCAAAGTTCTGAATTTCTATGCTTGTATTAATACATCCTAAGATACCATTTTCTTTCTTAATAACTTTATTACTGTTCTGGTTCCTGTTTATCTTGAGGTTGATAAAACAGCTATATATAACACTGTATTACCTTTCTCCTGCTAAATCCCATTTCAGACCACTTCTAAAACTGTTTAGATCTATTTTTTAATAACTTCTCTTTGCTCTGAAATACCTGCTATGTATCATCTGCCCATCTGTCATCTTAATTCCTTCATCAAAGTAATTGGTAAAACTATTGATCAGCGAGGGCTCCAAGAAAGAGCTATGTAGCACTCTTCCTTCCATTCTAAAGTGGAGTCATTAATGATCACTTTTTGGCTGTAGTCATTTAGCAAAATGTGAGTGGTATTATATAACCCATATTTTAGTATTTTATGAAAGAACTTATTATGGTGCACCCTGTTGAAAAGGTTGATGAAGCAACAGATACACTATGTCCACACTGTCTTTGTTGTCAGCCATTGAGTTGTGTTCAACCTTTGGCCACTTTATGGATCAGCACTGTCCATGACTCTGTCTCATACCGCTTCCTTCAGATCCACCATGGGCACCTGGTGTCAGCTTGAATAATGTCTAACCAATAGGTTGTAAGGCAGCCACCTCTCCTTTTTCTTCTGATCACTCCAGTATGATTGACTTTTTGAATGAATCATTTCATATGATATAACCAAAGTGTTTCATATGATATGACCAAGTGTTGAATTGCCTTTGTTTGGCAATACTGGCTTCAGGTGATATTTTTGGTGAGGTTCAGCCTAGGATTTATTTGTGATTTTTATGGCCCATAGGTTGTGTAGTAGTCATCTCCAGTATCACAGTTAAGATCCTCCAGGAGTTCTTAAATGTTATCAGGAAGGACTCTGCAATCATCTATGAGTGTTCTTTCGCTAACTTGTATTACAATAATCTGGGCATGGAGACATTTAAATTAGCTTTTCTTTTCCTTCCCTTAAATCTGCTATTCCATTATTTCCCTAATACCATAATGATAAATGGCCAGGTTCCATTTCCCTTCTGTGAGGGAAGACAGAAAAAAAAAGTTTTGATTTTTTGCCATCTTCCATTATTGTTCAGTTCTTACTTGTGCTGTCCAGACAGTTTACAGTTAATGGGATTTGGGATAGTTAGTTAGGATTTGAGATCTGTCCCCTTAAGGGAATGCATCATGGTAAATGTAGTTAAGGTATCCTGGGAAATGTAGTCCATGTCATGTGGTCACATCTGTAATCCTGATTGGTCACTAAATTGACCCTTGTTGGGTTGGGGGATGGTTCCTCACTCTAGCCTGAATCCTTTACCATGCAGTCGCTTCAATCATCATCATGGTCATCATCATGGGGGTGAGAGTTTAATATCTTTCTACACCACAATTCAGATGTGCAAAGGATTGGACATTAAGAAGAACCTCATCATAAATGTGAGTTGACAGGATGCCTGATGAACCAATAAAAAAGACTTTGTATGGATGCTTTGTGGAGTTGATCTGTCTGCTTTATGTCATCCAAATATTAATAAGCAGAACATTACTTTTCATGGTGGATCCAACCTGGGATCAAGTCCAGGATAGCAGAACTCTTTGATCTTCTTTCTGTATTGGAGGGCAGTTTGCGTGTGAGACAAAATTATCAGTAAATGTAAACAGAGAATCAATTCATTTAATAATTGATATGCTTTATTTTATAGACAATTTATTTTAATGAATAAATTATTCAATTTATATCTTTCCATACCTTTTTTTATCTTGGTCTACTCTTTTTGAGAAGAGTAGCCTTCTGAAGGTATGCACACATGCCTTCATAAATACCCACATGTACATTTACCAAGCAAAGGTCTGGAGATGACTCTCCAGGAGTTTTTTCAGATGGAGTTGTTGTTGACAAAATTGTGAAGCTGGATACTATGCAACATAGTTATGTGATGTGTGTGTGTATACACACACACAAACACATGCATGCTGTCTGGGGTTGTCTTGAATGCAGAATAATATTTGGCATAAATACTGTAACTTGAAAAGGGGACATATTCTTTGTGTTTCAATGGTTGCCACATATTCTATTCAAGGACATCACTTATAGAAGATGGCCTTGTAGAAAATATGTGGCAATCATCAAAGTAGCCAACAGGAAAGTGTGAAAAATGTTTTTCTTCCTACCTTTCTAGAATTTGGGATAAGGAATTTTTTTCCCTAGTCCAGTGCCTTCTACTCAAGTAAATACTGAAGTCTACAGATAAGGTCAAACAAAATATAAAGATTTAAATAAAAATTAAAAATAATAATAGAACAAATTAACGAAGGAGTGCTGGATAAAATGGGTCAGTCTTTATAGATTTTTAAATGCTGACCAACTGGAGGCCAAAGAACGAAGGGCACTCTATACACCGTCATCCACTCAGGAAAAGGGCATATCTCCTGTGCAAGATAAATTATTTCATGGAAAGTCATTATCATAACAGTCTATCCTGCTGATTGCAATGGTTGAATAGGGGGACATAATCTGTCATGTAGTCAGGATGTAACTTTTGAAGCATTCAGAAGTTTAACACTAAAATCTTAAATTGTGCTGGTAAGCAGTTGATAGCCAAAACTTTTGATACAGATATCAAATGATCTCAGTATCTTTCCAGCAGGTTGTTGGATAGAGGTTAAGCAGCATAGGGGTAAGGCCCAGGATCAGAGACAACACAGCAAACTACAATTGATTTCAATTGAGTTTATTTGCTTACACCAGGGGTGTCAAATTCAAGGCCCATGGGCCGGCCATGAGCCACAGGGTGCTTAAATCTGGCCAGTCAGGAAATAGCAAGGACTAGCCCACAATGCCTTTGGCAGCCAAAATGGGGTATGGGAGTTGAGTGTGCCCCCCCAGTGCCCTGTTTTCAGCCTGGACTGCCTCCTGCAGAACTCAGCTGGCCAAAACAGGGTACAGGGAGGTGCATAAGTCCCCCTGTGTCCCGTTTTTGGCCTGGATGGCTAACCAAAACAGGTTAGGCTGGCAAAGTGCTGCAGGAGGCCATCCAGGCCAAAAATGGGGCATGAGGGACCAAATGCAGCCCCCCGTACCCATTTTGGCTGACAAAGTGGTGCAGGAGGCTGTCCATCCTGTCTCTTCCCCCTGGATGTTTCATGGATTTCCCACTACAATGCTGATCTGGCCCTTGAAGAAATCCAGTTTGACACCAAAAAGAAATCCAGCTTTGCTTACACCAAATTGACAGAATCTTATTAAATTAATTCTATAATTTTCTAACCAACTAGATATCCCAAAGGATTCTAGGGTGAGGTCTCTTTCCCTGTCCTCCATCCACCTTGGGACTGCACAGTTTTATTAATCTGGGTTTTTCTCCAGAAAAGCTCTGTGTTGCCAAAACTCTATGCCACTGCTTCTCTAGATGCACATTCCATCTCAATAGCGGGACAGGACTGAATTCTGTTGGACTCCGTGTAGCCTAGATTTCAAGGAAAGACTTTTTTCAAAGACTTTTCAAAAAAGTTGACCCAATTTCTAATTATGTCAAAAGGATATCATGCTCAGTGGTTGTAGAACTAGGAATAACATCAAGTGTCATGCTTTCTGTGAAAATAACACAGGAATGTTACAGTTAATTCAAGCTTGCTCTAGAAATTGTTGCTTTTTCTGCTATCAGGCTAAATTCAGTACTTGATCATGACTTAAGAAAGGACCTTTTTAAACAGGCTAATACCACATGGAGTAATTGAGGATTAGGTCATCAAATGCATGTGTGAACAAAAAAAGAAACCCCATGTCTAAAATTCCATAGTATAACAGGTATCTGGGAGCATTGAAAAGCAGATAGGTCTTTGTAAAATATTTGAAGTGTAGAGCATCAGTGCATTCTTCCATCATCTTTTTCCACTCAGAGTCCATGACCCTAGATACCTGTTATACTGTGTTATATTCTGTTTCTAGATTTTTTTTTAGATATAGGATTCTTTTTTTTTGTCCAAATATGCACTAAAGCAAATAGGAAAGATCCGGATCTAACTTCTGATCTAAATCTCACCCCATTTTTTTTCTTTTCAGTATATCCTATAATAAGCTAAAAAAATTAACAATTGTTCTGCATCATCCAGAATTCAGGTCTCACAGTGGTGAATGAGGTAACTCTGAGAAGCCCTAGTGCAAGACATGAATATAATAATGCCCTCTGGCCTGAATTTTCTAGTGGTGAAAGACATGCTATCTAATTGTCATGACCAGTAGCCATTAATATGTATCGCCATGAATCTGTAACTATCAGAAACAGGACAAGGAAGATTTTAGAAAAGTACAGTTCTAGAGATACAAAATTAAAGATGAATTGCAGAATGAAAAATTGTTTCCTCCCATGACAAATTGAATATCTTTTTGTACTACATTATATAGGGATTTTGTCATCTTTAGGAAAATTGAATAGGAGAAGGTAAAAGAGAACATAATATTATTTCAGTCACTTATCTTCCTGGGCAGGCTGTGCTTCACAAAAAGACTCTTATTTGAAGTCACAAGGTCCTGTTGGCATTTATCATTTCATTCAACTTTTTTAATGTTGAAAATGGGAGGTGCTTAATTGCTCTTCCCATGTTCGGATTTCATATTGAATTATACAGAAATGTAAGGAAGGCAAGAGATATCAAATTTTTCACATGGATTTTTTTCAGTATGAGATCTGGAATTGAGGGCAGTCCTCATAAAATATATAATTGTTGCTGTTCTATCATATTATATTAATATATGGAAAAAAACTGCATTGAATGTGGAACCAGAGTTGCAATTTCAAATAGTCCTTGACATTTTTTTTTAATTCAGAATGACTTGCCACAGATATGCCTGCTCTGGTAACTATCTTATTAGACAAATGCATCTCTCAAAATAAGAATCCTTCTGAAAACTGTTTGAATACTATAATTATTTCAGCAGACATATGCTAGATTTCTAATAGATGCTTGTTATTGAGTATATATCTTGCCAATGGCATCTTGTCTATTTTCATTCAATGTGATAGCACTCAGCTTTCTGGGATCAGAATACATAAGGGCAAACAGATTGTCTGAGCTTCTGGGATCTTGAAATCGTGATTATTGAATTGATTGAGATGACCAAGTATGCCAGGATCAAATATTTTCTTTTATAAAACCCTCACAAGCATTATTCTAACTTCCCCTCCCTCAACCGCATCTGTTTCATACAGTGACACAAAGTTTATTATATCAGAAATCTTTGACACAGAGGGTGGTATTCAACAGGTTCTGACCAGTTCTGGAGAACCGATAGTGGAAATTTTGAGTAGTTCAGAGAACTGGCAAATACTACCTCTGACTGGTCCCGCCCCATCTATTCTCTGCCTCCTGAGTCCAAGCTGATCAGCTGGGTCTTCCTTTGTTGCCCTGCACAGGAGAAAAGAGCTGGAAAGCAGGTTAGTGGCGTGAGGATGGAATGGGATTTTGCAGTAACCTTCCCCCAAGAGTGAGGAGGGAATGGAGATTTTACAGTATTCTTCCCCTGCCACACCCACCAAGCCATGCCCACCAAGCCATACCATGCCCACCAAGCCACACCCACAGAACCAGTAGTAAAAAGTTTTAAATCCCATCACTGCTTTGACAATTTATTTTCTTTTTATTTTAAGAATTTATTTCCAGCACTTAGAAACACCCTCAACATATTTTTTAAAAAGAAAGCATCTATATTAACTGTTTGTCTGACTTATAAACATATAAAATGGTTTGCTCAGGTTACATTTTGTACATATGATATGGCTTATAAAAATGTAGTGAACTTTGTATATGTTTCCATTCACTGAAAATTATGGTAGTCTGGCTATTTGTCTGGCTACTGAGAATAAAATTACAGAAAGTTCAAGTTAGAAATTAACAAATAAATACAAACAAATGCCACATACAAATTTGTTCCTAAGTATTACTATAATTCAAACTCAAGCAGACATCATGCAGAGGCTCAGGGGCATATAAGTTTGTGATTGATTGATTTATTGATTTATTGATTTATTTATGGGATTTATATGCTACCCTATCTCCTGAAGGACTCAGGGCGCCTCACAACAGTAAAAACATATAATACAAAAATTTAAAATTTAAAAAATATTAAATAGAAATCCCAAAAAACATTAATTAAAACCAGCAACAGCGAATATACACTAATAAAACCAATAAACCCCCTCCCCCCTCAGTCCAGGTCAGCCTGTTGAAATAGCCATGTTTTCAGGTCGCGATGGAAGGATCGAAGGTCAGGGGCCATCTGCAGCTCCAAGGGCAGCTGATTCCACAGGGTGGGCGCTCCCACAGAAAAGGCTCTCCCCCTGGGGGTCGCCAGCCGACACTGTCTGGCCGATGGCACTCTGAGGAGGCCCTGTCTGTGGGAGCGCAGAGGACGCTGGGCAGTCATTACTGGCAATAGATGTTCCCACAAATACCCCAGCCCTAAGCCATGTAGAGCTTTATAGGTGATTACCAGCACCTTGAATCTCACCCGGAGGGCAACCCACAACCAATGCAGTTCATGCAGGAGCGGTGAAATATGGGAGTATCAGGATGCTCCCATCACAACCTGCGCAGCTGCATTCTGCACCAGTTGAAGCCTCCGAGTGGTCCGCAAGGGAGCCCCATGTAGACAGCATTGCAGTAGTCTACACGGGAGGTAATGAGCGCATGAGTAACTGTACGTAAGGCATCTCGGTCCAGATAGGAGTGCAACTGGCACACCAGGCAAACCTGGGCGAATGCCAACCTGATCACAGCACCCACCTGATCCTCCAAACTGAGCCGTGCATCCAGGAGGATGCCCAAGTTGCGCACCCTATCTATGGGGTAACACTTCTCCCCCCATAACTAAAGAAGCAATATCCTGGATAACCCAAGATGCCAGTACATACAGCCACTCGGTCTTGGCTGGGTTGAGTCGAAGCCTGTTCCTCCCCATCCAGATCCGTACCGCTTCCAGGCATCAGGACATCACATCGAGGGCATCACTGGGTTGGTTTGGAGTGGAGATAAAAAGCTGGGTATCATCAGCATACTGATGGTACCTCACCCCAAAACCATGGATGATCTCACCCAGTGGTTTCATATAGATGTTAAACATGAGGGGAGAAAGGATCAACCCATGGGGCACCCCACAAGGGAGGGGCCTCAGGGTCAATCTCCGCCCCTCTGCCAACACCAACTGTGAATGACCTGAGAGGTATGAGGAGAACCACCGTAAAACAGTGCCTCCCACTCCCAACCCCTCGAGGCGTCACAGTAAGACACCATGGTTGATGGTATCGAAAGCTGCTGAGAGATCTAATAGGACCAGGACAGAGGAATAACCTCTGTCCCAAGCCCTCCAGAGATCATCCATCAGCATGACCAATGCCATCTCCATGCTGTGCCTGGGCCTGAAACCCGATTGATATGGGTCCAGATAAACAGTTTCCTCCAGGAACATTGGGAGCTGCCAGGCCACCACGCCCTCAACAACCTTCACAACAAAGTGGAGGTTGGAGACGGGACGAAAGTTGTTCAAAATAACTGGGTCCAGGGCAGGCTTCTTGAGGAGGGGCCTCACCACCACCTCCTTCAAGGCGGAGGGGAAGGATCCCTCACTCAAAGAAGCATTAACAACTGCCTGAAGCCAGCCTCGTGTAACCTCCCGGGTGGCATAAACCAGCCAGGAAGGACACGGGTCCAATAAACACGTGGCGGCAATCAGTTTCCCCATGATCCTGTCCACCTCATCTGGAGGCACAGGATCAAATTCTTCCCAGATGGTATCCACAAGACCCGTTGCTTTGCCCCCATCAGACTCTGACCAGTCGGAGTCCAGACCAGCCCAGATCTGAGTGATCTTGTCCAACAGATACTAAACTCCTCAGCCTGCCCCCACAAAGGGTCCTCTCTCATCTCCCGGTTAAGGAGGGAGCGGGTGACCGGGTGATTATCTGCGGACACAATGAGAGTGGAGAAGTAAGCATACTTCACTGCTCCCATCGCTGCAAGTTAAGACCTAGTGATGGTTCTTAACTGTGATCGGTCAGATTCAGACCGACTGGACCCCCAACTGCTCTCTAGGCACCTCCTCTGGCGCTTCATCTCCCAGAGCTCCGCGGAAAACCAGGGAGCCAGCCGGGATCTGCACCAGGTCAGAGGCCTCATAGGGACAACACAGTTGAGAGCCTCTGAGGCAGCCCTTTGCCAGGCATCCACCAGGGCCTCGACCGGGCTGTGGGTAAGGGAGACAGGAATCGACCCAAGCGCCATCTGGAACCCTACCAGGTCTGCCTGGGGCAGAACCACCTAATCGGTTCCGCATCCCAGCAACATGGAGTGGCATATTGGAAGGCCAGCTGGAGGAGGTAATGATCGGTCCATGACAGGGGTAAGATAGTTGGTGATCCGCCACCAAGAACATTACACCACTGCCCAGAGATAAAAACAAGGTCAAGCATGTGCCCCGCACCATGAGTCGGACCCTGAATTATTTACTTCACTTTAAGTGAAGGTGTAGGGTAACACCTATATGTAAACTACATCCTGAACTTTATGAGCAATGGTATGCTCAAAATTGCTCTGCGGCACATGGCCACATGAAATTTCATATTTGTGACTATCTTGGGTTTTGCTCTATGCAAAAAGAAAAATAGCTTTCAAAAGTTTATATTTGTTACGATCGATAGCACACAGTTGGGACACATGAGTGAAAAAGCAATATGTAAGACATGGCAAAGTCCTAGATAAAGTTGGATTAAAACAAGAAAAGTAGAATAAATAACAAATCTCCCCTCTAATATTTTCTTTAATTTACATTATTTTTTTCCAAGACTTGCTTTCTTTCTCTTCTGAAACTTTAGGAGTGGAAAAATTCTTAGAAAACATAGTCCACAATATTCCAATATTTCAGAAATGTCCTATTGTAAATGAGCAAATTATAACATGCTTTTTTATCTACTGCCTCTGTTTTATTTTGAAAGAATATCAGTGTGTTTTTTTAAATCATAGCTAAACTCCCAGTTCTGTAAAAAGAATCACAAAAGTAAATGCAATTGTCATATGCTGTTAAAATTAATCAATTATTCTGTTTTATTTCTTAAAATGGTTGGAACTGAATATAGTGCTATGAAAGCACTATTGGATTGACAATGTTTTTTGCTGTATAAAATTGATTCACACATCAGGGTTTCTCCTGGGATTCTGGTTTAGCAGTTATCTTTCAATTTTATTTGTACTTAGCACACAAATAACAGCATTTGTATTTTAGGTAGGTTTATGTCAGTTGACTTAAATTTTGTGCTTGGTGAAAGTTTCGAATACAACAGAGCTACTTTAGGAAAATAATTAAGTGTAAAGATGAATAATCAACACACAAACACTGTATATCCAAAAATAATTTTTAAAAATCTAGCTACAGTATGTGCTTGAATACACAACATAAATGTTGCAGGGTTATATATACAATGGCTGCAAGTTTCTGAAGTGTTTTGTACTCTATGAAGTTGATTGTAGACTCACATTCTTTGAAAGAAACTTAATTGCACATAATAGTTTATGACCTTTTCATTTATGCAGTTTTCAAATTAAATTTGGAACAGATTAAGCCAAAGTGCAATGGAATAGTGACTGTTGAAAATGCTTTTGAGCTACAGCACTAATGAAAACATCAGTTCAGTGGTGGGATTCAATTTTTTTTACTACCAGTTCTGTGGGCGTGGCTTGGTGAGCATGGCAGGGGAAGGATACTGTAAAATCTCCAGTCAGAGGTGGTATTTGCCAGTTCTCTGAACTACTCAAAATTTCCACTACCGGTTCTCCAGAACTGGTCAGAATCTGCTGAATACCATCTCTGCATCAGTTGCCTTTTTTAAAAGATAGGCTTGTAAAGTTTCGATTCAGTATTCTGTTTATTGTATAAGCTTAAGAATAAAAAAGAGCCACACTTTTTCTCCTAATTTGCTTGATTATCCTGTTTGCATACTTTTTCAGAAAGTTCTGAAACATATAGAGGAGGGAGGAAAATATATGAAAATATACTGTATATATTTTCATTCTTTTCAGGAATTCCCAGCCTCTGTTGTTATATTTAATGTATGGTATTACTTAGACTGATAAGTCTAAGCAATATTGTAAGATATATTTGCTTCTGAGATAATGGCCAGTCCAAAGTCACTTAATATATTTACATTGTATTTGAATATGTATCTCTGTAATCATAAGTAACCTCTTTAGTCCTTAGTTGCTTCTAATGCTTATCCTAATGTAGAGCAGAGTATCGTTGAATTTAGTGCATTTTTAAAAGAATAAATTGATTCCTTTTATTATTAATTTTTAGTCTGGTCTTTAGAAGTTGAAAAGCATTGCCATGAAATATATTCCACCACCACCGAAAAAGAGACATCCAATATATTTAATTCCTTGAAATAATCCCTTTGTCTTCATCAGATACTCTTTGCTTATACATTTTTCTTAGAGTTCAAAGCCCTTTAGACCTCTGTGAGGGATCTGAAGAGATTTAGTCTTGTTATTGCCTTAAGCATCTTTATTTTAACACTGGAATGGGATATTATCCTCCTCGATTTTGATTTCCATAATTTGATACTTTCATTCATTTATCACAGCATGGAGGAAACCCTGTAGTACATGTATTAGCACACCAAAGCTTGTGAGAAATGTGTTCAGGATTATGGGAGAAGCTACTTTACTGTGATAAAATAAATCTCTTCAAAGATATTGTTGAATGAATTCTTTGCTTTAGTATAACAGAACATAGCACAACCTGAGGCAACCTAAAGTTTTGGTTGTGTCCCTCTTAAAGCCCCTCTGAAAAGCAGTGAAAATGGTATTATTTAAACTAACATGTGTGCCCATCATGCAATTATATTTCAGGATGACAAATATTATGGAAACCATAGTAAAGAAATAAGAGGCAGTAAGTGAAGACATGGGGAGAAAAGGAAAGCAAAGAGAGGGACATGTAGTTGAGATTATTTTCTAGCCATACCATCTTTTATATCTCTCTCTTTTCAATTTTTTGCTCAATCTTCTGAATTTCTAGCATAATCATCTGCAATGTCACTTCCTTCTTTTTCTTTTTCTCCTGTTGTAACATTGTCTGTATAGATCATTGTCCTCCAGATGGTGAGGAGGTTGGTATTGAAGAAGCTGGAGCTGTTATCTTTCTACTCATCTTATAATGCTTATCTGTGAAGAAAGAAAGAGAAAAAAGAAAAAAAGAATGAGGGCAAACAGTTGCCACTCCAAAAAGAAAAAGGGAAAAAAATCTTCAGGCGCTTGTATACCTTAATCCAATTAGTTGCAATAATATATAAAAATTAAAAAAAAACAAGAGAAGATATGGAAAAAGGGATAAAAAGGATTTTTCTTTAAAAGAGAAAGAGGATAAGGAAAGGAAAAAGAAAAATCAAAAAGAAAAAAAGAGAAAAAATAGTCAATGTATTTCTCTTAATAAAACAAAAAACAAAAAAGCAAAATAAAAAATTTACATTCTAGTTCCTGGTTTGGAAAATAGAAATCCAAATAGAAAAAGAAGTCAACTAGAGGGAAAGTAGAAAAGAAGGCAAAAAGTAGCAAACAATTCTAATGTAAAGCAAGCCTCTGCCACTAAATATCCAAGGCTCTTTGATAAATCAGCTCAAAGTTCCAGTTCAGTGTTTTCAAGGTAACTTCAATCTTCTTTCTTTCAACTTCAACTCCAGACTGCAGCTATCTATAGTTTCATAGATGAACACCTGTGTAAACAAGCTGCTATGCTCATCCCACTATCTTTTCCAGTGCAAAGCTCAGAGTCCTTGAGTATAACACGGATACAATAACAAGTAAAAGAAAAAAATAAAACAATGTATCCAAGCCTCTAGGTGGCAGTGCTACTTATTTTTCTTCACTTTCACTTCCCCCTTATACATCTAAAGCCAGGAACATTAAAAAAAAGTAAGATCTTATCTTTTAAAAAGAAATAATTCTCAAATCAGAAATAAGAGTCTTAATCAAAAACAAACTTTCAAGAGGATTGTTAAAAAAAGAAATAAAAACAAGAATAGAAAATTTAAAAAGGACCAATTCTGTTTAAATTAAGAACTTTACCAAGTTCAAAATCCCAATAAAAAGGGAAAAGAAAAAAAAACTTTCACTTTAACTAGCTTAATCTCGCCGCTTAAACTCTTTTCTCATCACTTTTAATTCCACTTTAAGTCTTTCAGGGTGTTCTCTTCAAGAAATAATAAGTAAAAGTTCATCTCACAAAACTGACACACTTTCTTTCAGTCTCTTCTGTTCTGGAACTGTCCTAGCTTCAGCAGCTTGAATGGCTGCCTCTCTGCCGCTGGCAAAAAGGGTTTTTCCTAGATCAACCAGGGACTTTGTGATATCCCTGGGAACAGTAGGACCTTATCAATCACCATCTCTATGGGATGGTTTAGGTCTGACAGGACCGTCCAGCAGCTGAGATATCAACGGCGATCTTGGAGGATCAAGATCGCACATCGTACTGCCACGACACCAGCTCCCCCTCCCTAGTTTCACCTTCTTATGTGGTTACCAGATAAGTAACTTCACATGCTTAGCAAATTTGTAGGGAGAGCCAGTGACACTCAAATATTTGGAAAGCTATTACAAAATAATTTACAGTTAAGTCCGAAGGCAAACATTCTGTTTGCTTCTAAACTTTTTTCTGGAACAGACATTTTTCACAAGTGTCAGTGAGTCTGATAAGGGTGAAATGGAAATCTTATAGTTTATTTTAAAAATATTCAGTGTGAATGAGGACAACATAATTACAAATACAAAAGAGATCTCAAAGGAAACTTACTTGAATAAAGAACTGCAATATTTGTTCTTTTGAACACATACTTTTTATCATATGCCTGTTTGTGATTCTGAAGCAAAGGAACAAATTGCTCGATATAAAACAGCAGAGAAGATGTTTGCTTGCTCTTCATCAGTAATGTCACCAAGGAGAAAGGGAATAGTTTGCTGGTTTTCTTAGTTAATTACTTTTGGAGTGGAATGGGGTGCCTAGGCACCTTAATGGAACCAAAAATGGCTCCAAAATTGCAAGGCCTAGACTTATCTTAATCAGCCAAGTGCTATTTGAATGGGGCTTTCACTAATTCTCAAGTTAACAGAATAACAGAACAATGCAATATATAACCACAAAGTTGGAAGGGACCTTGGAGGTCTTCTAGTCTAACTCCTTGCCCAAACAGGAGACCTATACCAGGGGTGTCAAACTCAAGGCCCAGGGCCTGGTTCTGGCCCAAAGGGTGCTTAGATCTGGCCTGTGGGGCCGCCCTGGAAACAGCAAAGAACCGGACCACTGTGCTTCTGCCAGTAAAAAATGGAGCTTGGGAGGGCCACGTACAGCCCTCCTGAGCTCCATTTTCACTAGCAGAGGGTTGTAGGAGGCCATCACAGCCAAAAACAGAGTTCAGGAGCCCATTTTTGCCGACAGAGTGCTTGGGCCATAGGTGCCCCTCACATGAATGACATCAAACTGGCCATGGCCAGCCCAACCATGCCCACCCCAGGCCATCAAGGTCAAACACAGCCCTGATGCAGCCCTCAATGAAATTGAGTTTGACACCCCTGACCATTTCAGACAAATAGCTGTTCAATCTATTCTTTAAAATCTCCAATGATGGAGGACCCATAACTTCTGGAGGCAAGCAACACAGATTAACAGTTGTCACGAAACTTCTTAATTCTCAGCTGGATCTGTTTGTTAAGCTTGTATCCATTATATCCTCCTGTCTTGCCCTCAAGTGCTTTGGAAAATAGGTTAACCCACTCCTTTCTGTGACAGTCCCTCAAATATTGGAAGACTGTATCATGTCATCTCTAGTTTTTCTCTTCATTAGACTAGATATCCCAGTTTTCATAACCATTCATGTGTAGTTTAGCCTACAGTCCCCTAATTATCTTTATTGCACTTCTCTGCACTCTTTCTAGAGTCTCAACATCTTTTTTTTATTGTGGTGACCAAAACTGGACACAATATTCCAAGTGGGATCATTGATTACAGTTTATTGCAAACTGAGTTTAGAACTGTATATAGCACAATAATAATTGTACATTCTCTTTTATTTCTTCAGGGATTTGGTATTATCTACCATGATATTGTTTTGGAACAACTGCTAATTTAGGTGTTTGAAATAACATTTTAAAAGGTATTTTGGGGTTTCTGCTTAATATGTGGCATCTTCACTTTAAAGTCCCACAGAAATTAATCTTCTTCCAGATTTTATCAAGTATCTGTATGAATCTGTAGAAAACCTCCACTATCATAATGAAGACTAGTTCAGCTTGGTTTCTTCTATTCAGAACTCAAGAAGTTTTGATTACGCACAATCCATGTTTATTGAGGGCAATGTTGGGCATTTGGCTTGTTTTGATTGTTTGTTTAGTTCGTAATTTCCTTTAGAAATACAGTGGTGTAAATGATTGAATCATCTTCATAAATTTCAGATGGTATTCCAGCTATGAATTAATTTAGAAGTGAATCAGTCTCCCTGATTCATTCTGTGGTGACCCTTTGTATGAATTACTGTAATATGTTGAATATGGATCTTCTTTAGGAAGTGATTTGGAAAATTCAGCTAGTATAAAATATGGCAGCAGAGGTTTTAATGCAATTAAGCATATTATGCTAATTTTTCTTCTCTTCATTGACTTTAAGATAGTTTCATGGTTTAGTTCATGATAATGCTCTTGACCTATAACATGAGTTTGAGAGTTCATTGCCTGCTGGAACAATTCTTGGCACCAGTTCAAACATTTTACATTCGTTTAATATGGTACACACTTTATATCTGTTGAATTAACCTTTTCTGAGACTTTAGTTTCTAATGCAGAAATAAGATCTCCTCTGAACAATAATAAGGGATGATGGGAGTAATAGTTCAGCAACATCTGCCCCAATTGTTTATTCTTTCTATTTATAAGTATAGGCTGCCCAATCCCATTACTAATATTAAATTTTGTGTTGCATATTATTGCACTATATTGGTGTATGCATATGCATGCAAATCAGACAACATCTGAGCAAAGTTTTAAGATCTGTTCATCAAGATTTGACTGCACAATAATGGAAAAGCATCAAAATGTGAATAGCATTTTATTTTATTATGTTGTGTTATGTCATTATGTAATTTTATATCTCATTTTATAACATTAAAAACAGCAAGATCTCATTTGTAAGATTTTACCTCAAAATTTGAACCCAAAAAGTCAGAATTTCATCATTCAACATTTTTCCATACTCTTGTTAAGGAATATATTGTAGGCATGAAGAAAGGATGCCATAGGCAGTTTCTAGACTGTTCAAGGTAAAAGGAACATATAAGAAGCTATGCTCAACTATCGTATGACTTACCCTAGTCAAACCTAAAAGTCAGTGTTCCAAAACAATTCCAAAATTAACCAATCGATAAATGGTTGAAGACAGTCTATGAATGGACTTGTTCTCGTTGTGGAAGGATATGGAAATGATAAGCTCTTTTCTCAAAGTAAATTCTAAAGTTTTAAAGGAATAAAATACTGCCAGTTCCTTTTCTGACTACTTACATTTTAATTGCCAACCTTCTTTAGTCAAGTGTACAGGAATTAGGCAGCAAGATGTCCTGTCAAAAGTCTCAAGGTGTCCTTCATTCACATAATGTTTGCTTGCTGGTAACAGAATGATCAGATTAGAATGATAGCCATTCTGGTAGACTTAAGTCTCTTAATATAGTGCAGATAAACACCAATACTGCTATATGTGACTAGCTTGCATATTTGGGTTACTATAGACATTTTTAGAATTGAAAGCAGTGGTGGGATTCAATTTTTTTTTTCTACCGATTCTGTCGGCGTGGCTTGGTGGGCATGGCAGGGGAGAATACTGTAAAATCTCTAGTCAGAGGTGGTATTTACCAGTTCTCTGAACTATTCAAAATTTTCACTACCAGTTCTCCAGAACTGGTCAGAACCTGCTGAATACCACCTCTGATTGAAAGTCAATTTCATGTGAAAGAGATAAGTTTTGACAGTAACAAAGGTTGGCTGGCAATGATTTTCATTTTTCCATAATCTTGACAAAATAGCCAAGAAGTAGTCTACAAATCCAATAACTGTACTGTAGTGGTTAGTTACCAAGAAGAGCCATCATAGCATGGCTGATAAAATGACAGAGGCAATGGAGGCAGTGGAATCAGTGGAGGAAGTCTACCAGACTTGATCCTTAAAAGAAATGAATTTCAAGATCCATTTGCAGTCTTGTTCCCTATTCTTAAAAGCAGTTGACATTGGAGGCATATGGCCCATTCCTGTTCTCTATAAGAGACACAATAATAAAAGAAGTGTCCCTTAGATATACTCCATCCATGGCATCAAGTCCAAATGCATGTAGACATAATTAGCTGTCAGAGATATCAGGCTCCCTAGTAGCTTTTATGTAAGCCACAATGTGTGTGGTCCAAGCAGCAATATTGAGCTATCAGGATGTACTGTAGGTATCCCAACTTCCCTAGCTTTTTAATATATCTATAAGATTATGTTTTGAAATGGTGGTTCCTGATATTTGCATATAAGCACTTTTACAGCAGCAGCACTGGGGATTCGTCAGAAATATGGGAATAATCCACCATAGCTATTTTACACCACTAATATAGCAACCCTTTTGCATTACTACTCTTTTGCATTTTAGTATTTAATGACTATTGGCCTCACAGTTAAGGACTGATATTATGGTATAGTTAGGCATATGCAACTGACAGATTGGATGCCAAATTGTGGTTTTTATATAGATATTGTTATTTATTATTTTATTCTAGAATTTTAACTGGATATTCCTTGAGTGTTTGTTGTGGTCTCTGACTTTTGACTGTAACAAAGTTGATTTGATTTGAAGCACTTTTACCTGCCTTTTCATGCCTTACATATCTTTTTCCTTGTGGTTCTATAGCTTCTTGATCAACTACTCTTATTTTTTAGCTACGCACTTAAGGGTGATTTTTCTTGACCTATATTCTCCACATATCTATTGAGTTCTCCCCTGGAATCAATTTAAGAGCTGTATCACAACCCTTTCAATATCAAGCTTCAAAAGATTATATCTTCTTATCCAAGTGGAACCTGTCCTTGTGATTGTGTGTGCATGTGTGTATGTGTGTGTGTGTGTTTATGTATGCGTATGTATGTGAGAGAGCGAGAGCTTGTCTCATAAAATATCCCAATGTTTCACAGGTATAAATGTCTGCTTCTGATGGTATCGTCTCTGCAACAGTGAAGTGTGAAGTTGCTCAGTTTTGCCTAGCTAATTAGCCAGGTGTGTCGAACTGATAATATTTTGGAAAATATTCGGAAGACTGGATTTCAACATTCTACCCAGAAAAATTTATACCATCCACGATCAGAGAACTACTATTTTTCATATCATTCGGGCTCATATGCATTGAACCACTGTTTTTTTTAATAGGCATACTCATAAAACACTCTAGATAACATGTGATTTCCACATCGTTGCATCAGGTAAGGAAATCACTTTGCTGTTGGCATACCTGTCAAGGATATATCTATCTGTCTATCTATGAATGATTTTAGTAATTGAGTCATACAGTATTATGAACTACAACTACTCCTTTGACTAATGGTACAGCATGCAGAATCAGTGAGCTGATCTCCCTGGTGGATTTCTTGCATGGAGAGAAAAAGTACGCCTGTATTTTACATCATGATATTTACTATTGTAGGAATTGGTAATTTTTAAAAGCTGGTGAAGAATTTCAAACAGTTTAACTTTTGAAAAAAAAATAATCCTGTAGAAGAATCTGATAAATCTTAAAATATATTCAGCTTCTACTAAAGCCTATAAGATCATATCCAGATCCTCCCTCTTTTTCTTTGCAACAGTTAAACACAATGTCCCTATTTCAATATATTTGGAAGATGATATTACAGGGAAGACAAAATGCCTGAGATGCTGCATTAATTTTGAATATAATAATTTTAAAGTTGAGGAAATCACCATTGGATTTTTTTTCCGGTTGACTTTTTTAAAAGGAAAATTGGAATGGCACAGTACATTGCCTCCTTTTGGGTTCTTATAGCTTTTGACAGGTTGAAATCCCACTATATCTACCTTTGAGGAAAAGCTAATTATCATAAAGTATAAAGCAATTAAAGTGTTTCAATAAACTGACAGCTAAAGCAATGACACTTGTATGAATGCAGTGGACAACTTTTCAAAACATAACATAGTTCACAACTGTCTTTTCAATCAAGTAGTTATCTTAAAATTATTTTAAATGCCTGTCAAGTGTTTAAATAATGCCAATCCAATGCTGAGGACTGGAATGAAACATCAAATTATCAAAGAACTTTGGAGTTGTTTTCTTAGTTTCAATATTCCATACTTCCTGTAGCTCCAGAACTTGCTGACCAATGCAGACCTTTTGAGGATAATAAACCCTCATTTTTCATTCACAACTAGGTTGTTCTTATTATTACTATTACATAATATTTAAGCATGACCTTCGTCAGAAAGTCTGCAAGCTGCAGCTCTTCATTGTGTCTTTGGAGAAAAATCAGATGGTTACCATGTAATTCTTCTTGATTATATCATTGGAAAGTTAAAAGTGAAAAAAAATTGGCTCCTTTTCAGTCTGTCACGCATGGTCCTATGATAACTATTTGAAATGCAGATTCACACAATTCACATAAACAATGACTGTGATAATCCAAAACATATATTTCAGTCTAATTAAATCTCCATTTCAACCCAGTTCACTGCTTTGGATTCCTATGTTTTTGGTTATCCTTCATTAGGAGTATATATATCTGGAACTTGATACTCTTTGCATTTACATCCATATTTGGGTTTTCCCCCCTGCAAATTTACTGCAACTTAATGACCTGCAGAAAAGAAAAGAATTTTCCAATTGCTTTCCTGTGACTTGCAATAAATCACTATTCTGGGCTTTTTCAGACAAACACAGAGGTTGGGCTCCTCTGTTTTTAGGCAAACAAATGGCAACTTCAAATCTCAACAAATAAATGCTCTGTCTTACATATTGGCAAAAAAATCAGAAAATAAAATACAAGCTGAATAGTCAAGACCTTGTTGATAATCCAAACTCCGTCAAGGACCTTGGAATACTCATCTCGAATGATCTAAGGGCTAGAGCCCACTGTAACTACATAGCCAAAAAGGCATTAAGAGTTGTTAACCTAATCCTACGTTGCTTTTTCTCTGGTAATATCACACTACTAACTAGGGCATACAAAACATTTGCTAGCCCAATACTCAAATATAGCTCATCAGTCTGGAACCTACATCACGTATCCGATATTAACACAGTTGAGAAAGTCCAGAAATATTTCACAAGAAGAGTTCTACACTCCTCTACTCGTTGCAGAATACCTTATGCCACCAGACTTAAAATTCTAGACCTAGAAAACCTAGAACTATGCCGTCTTCGGTCCGATCTAAGTATAGTATATAAAATCATACATTGCAATGTCCTTCTGGTCAATGAATACTTCAGCTTCAACCATAACAATACAAGAGCACACAATAGATACAAACTCATGGTTAACCACACCAAACTTGATTGCAGGAAATACGACTTCAGCAACAGAGTGGTCAATGTCTGGAATACTCTACCTGACTCTGTGGTTTCTTCCCCAGACCCCAAAAACTTTAACCTTAGACTGTCTACTATTGACCTCACCCCTTTCCTAAGAGGTCTGTAGGAGGCGTGCATAAGTGCACTAACGTGCCTACCGTCCCTGTCCTATTGTTTCTTTTATTTTTCTTATATGTATTCATTTCATGTATTCACAACTATGTTTATCCTTATACTTATTATCTTGTAAGCAATTGACAAAATAAATAAATAAAAAATAAAAATAAATCAGTTTCACCTGTTCAAATAATCCTCCTGTACAGTTTTCTGAGTAGAAGCACCATGCATCTCTTTGTTACAATCCACAAATGAAGAACATTTTATCAATCACATCACACATACCTAAATCTTGCTGTGTAGCCCATCATGGCTGGGGATCATGAGAGGGAGAAGTAAAGAATGCTGAGAGGCTGTATCATCCCAACAAAGCCACCCAAGGCATAAAGGTCATCACCCAGGTCATCATGCCCAGATAAAGCAAACAGAGACTTATATTAGGCATAAGAGCGCTAGAAGCAAATGACATTAAACTGTAATGAGAATGGGTGCCGAGGCATATGGAGCCCGACAGCAAAATATCATTTCACAATACATGTCAGAAAGCAGCCATAAACTATTCTTTTTACCAAGAAAGCTATAGGAATAGAAAATATAAAGTGACTGACAATGTAGTACTACCTGATGGGCCCATCAGTTGGATTGCACTCTATGTGCTACTGAGGAAGAACTGTGGATTCCTCAGTAAACTAATGGTGTTTTGACATGGTTTGATTAAAGCTTTTGGAGCATCTAGTTGCTAATATTGCCACACAAGAAAAGGACACCTGAGGCTGCAAAGGTAGAATTAAAGTGACAACGTAGATGTAAGAAGCATGAACATGGGAAAGTTCAAAACAACCAAAGACATGAACCAAATATTGACATCTTAGACACAGTGAATTTAAATGGACTGAATTTCTGTCTTTCAGGCAGAAAATCATACTGTTACTACTTAGGAGATGAAAATTATATTTTTAATATACAAAGAAACATTGCAAAGATGAGGATAGAATACAGTCAATGACTAAATTATATCAATAGATCTCATGGACAATTATATGTATAAGAAACAAGGTTTTATATTCCACCATTAGATATTCAGCCTGTAAACAATAAAAAAGGGCATCTTAAAATTGGTAGGAAACATTTCAATATCTGCACTATATGTTGAGAACAGTATTGTGATAGATGAAAATACAAATGCTTTGTGTTAGATTTGCATGAAGAGTCAGACGCGGAGTGCTTCAGTGAAGAGTTTATTAGTGACTACAGCTCATAACAGACCCGATTTGGCTGGTCTGCGCTGCTACTAAAAGCCAGCAGCCGCAGTTGCCAGCCAATCAGAGTGCAGGGTTTTCCTGCACTTTTTAAACCAATCATTTCTGACATTTTACAAGAACAGTTCAAACTTAACCAATGACATTCAAACCTGCATACATAACACCCCTCCCCACTAGGTTCAGTCCATACTCAAACCCCAACCTATCTAATGTATTCTTTTAAATAGGTGGGGCTCTTACGGTATGTTGAGACCTTCGTGGTTCAGAAGTTTTAACATTCTCACCCAGTGAGAATGTGTCTGTTGACATTTCCCTAGTTGGACTTCCTGTGAAAGAAGACCCTGTTTGATTGTTAGAATCTGGTCTCTCCTCCCAACCCATCTCCAGCCCAATGTCAGCACCCAAGTCAGGTAGTGATGTACAATCTTCCACTTGTAAGGATGGATTTTGGCATTGTGACAGGTTTTGGGATGGTTCCTGTCGTAATGGCTCGTTACACATGGGGTTGATTCTTGCTTGCTGATTTTCCTCCTGTTCCTCCCCTTCCCCTAGAAGTGACATCAGGGAACTAGAGAGGAACAAGTGCGATGTTCCTGAGAGAACCTGGATCTAAGTTGATCAATGTGCCTGCTCCAGAGGACTCCATCCTCTGTTTGCACCCTGTAAGAATGAGGGCCTGTGATCTGAGTTATCTCAGCAGGAATCCCTCTGCAGTGGCATCATCAACTGTTAGTTGTTGATATGCCTGGGCCAGATCCAATTTGGCAAAGACTGTACCCCTGCCAAGTGAATGTAATAAATGATGCACCACTGGAACTGGAGATGTGCTCTGTTGAAGTGCACGGTTCAATGTCCACTTATAGTCCCCACAGATTCTCACTGACCCATCAGTCTTGATTGGTGTGACTATGGGTGTCTCCCATCTGGAATGGTCAGTGGGCTCTAAAACTCCTTGAGCTATTAGTTTATCTAATTCTGCATCAATTTTTTCCTTTAAGGCAAATGGGACCCTTCTGGGCTTTAAACGAATTGGGGGCACCTTGGGATCTAGGTTGAAAGTGATAGGGGTCCCCATATACTTGCCCAATCTGTCGCTGAAGACCTCTGGAAACTCAGACTTCAGGGCCTCCTCCCATTCAGTGTTGCTCATGTGATTGATGCCAGTCACCTCGATGCCTAGTGGATTGAACCACTCAAGTCCCAGCAAGCTTGGGCAGTCCTTGTCCACGATGGTCAGGGGCAAATGTTTGGTGTGGCCTTTGAACTTCACGATGAATTCTCTTGTTCCAACTACTGGAATCTTGTTCCCTTGGTAGTCTTTAAGAGTCAGTGCTTGCTTCTGGAAATGCTTTTTCTGAATGTTGGGAAGTAGCCTGTGAATAGTGTCCCATGACACCATAGATAAATAGGAGCCTGAGTCCACTTCCATTTGGCAAGGCCTTCCTTCAATTAGTGCCTTCACATGTACTTTTCTGCTTCTTAAGGGTGAAGAATGACAAATGGTGACTGTTTGATGAGTTTCATTCTTCCCCTTTTCTTCTGTATTGCGCCCCATTTTCTCACTGAAGTTGTTAGGCTTGAAATCTTTGTCAGGAAACTTCTTTCTGCTTGGTGGAGTTCTGGATGATTTGCAGACTCTTGCTAGGTGACCTCTTTTTTCACAAGGGAGGCAGATGGTATCAAGAAACTTGCATTCAGTGTGGGGGTGCCCCCACAACCTCTGCAATAAAAGTCTTGCCTCTTTCTTCCAAGGTCTTTCCTTTTCTTCTCCATTCTGAGTCTATAAATTCCTTCCTCCACCTCGCTACAGTCTGAATCAGAATCTAATTGCTCGCAAAGGGTTGTTGTGGATTTTTCCACATCAGGATGGCTTGCGGCCTTGTTAATTTTCTTCATGGCTGCTGCTGAGGACTTGGTAGCTTCCGCTGAAGAAGCTTCTTCTATGGCCTCCTTAAGCGTGATCTTAGGTTTCATTAATAATTTGCTCTGCAAAACCTTGTCTTTAGGCCTAGAACAAATCGAGCATGGCCTCTTCTAAGTTGATAAATTCACATGCACCCCAATGTCCCTTAAACTTGCCACAAAGTCATTAACGTTTTCGCTTTCCCCTTGATCCCGACGGTAGAATCCTGTCTCTTAATGAGGCACGATACTTGTGGCGCGTAATGGACTCTTAATAACTTTTCTAAATCGGGCAAGTCCATTACCTTCATGTCTGCAGCTCCCGCCAATGCCTTCACCATCTTGAAAACAGCCGGACCGCAGTGGGTGAGAAAGACCACCCTCTTCCGCTTGTCGGAAATGTCAGCGAGATCGTTTCCCTCCAAATACATTTGGAAATGATCTGCATACGAGTCCCAGTCTTCTGCCGTCAGATCGAACGTGGCTGGGGTGTTCAGCACAGCCATCTCTGGCTTCTTCTCCGCGTTGTCTTCTCTTCGGAAGGATCCCACCTTCGCGCCAGTGTTAGATTTGCATGAAGAGTCAGACGCGGAGTGCTTCAGTGAAGAGTTTATTAGTGACTACAGCTCATAACAGACCCGATTTGGCTGGTCTGCTGCTACTAAAGCCAGCAGCGGTTGCCAGCCAATCAGAGTGCAGGGTTTTCCTGCACTTTTTAAACCAATCATTTCTGACATTTTACAAGAACAGTTCAAACTTAACCAATGACATTCAAACCTGCATACATAACACTTTGCAAGCCTAATAATAAAAGTCAAGGAGATAGTAAAAGAAAAAGAAGTAAGATTAAATTTTAAAAAGACCAAACTAATGTCAAAAGGCTCAACAAAGAAGCTTAAAATGTATAAGTTCTATCAATAGTAAAGGAAACAGTAGTGAAGAGTATCCCTTGCTACCACTTGGTAGAGAAACAATGAAGATGTTGGAAAAGATAGTCAGATGCAATGAACTGTCTGTATCTATAAAGATCAAAATTATTCAAGAATTTTGTTTTGTCTGTGACACTCTATGGACGTGAAGGTTGGACTTTGAAAAAGCAGGACAGAAGCACTTTTGAACTTTGGTGTTGATGAAGAGTCCTCAGAATACTATAAATAGCCAGGAAAATACAAAATTAATCTAGAGTTGTCACTCAAGGCAGAAATGATAAGACTCAAATTATCCCACTTCTGACATATGATACAAAGATCCATATGTCTGGAGAAGCCTATATTGCCAGGAACTGTGAAAGAAAAAGGCCAGAAGTGGACAATCGGAAGCAAAGTAAATGGAACTAATTAAAAAGGGAATGATTGTGCTGTTGGGAGACTTAAAAGATGGTGACAGATCATCATGCAGAAATCTGTCTGATTGTTAAAAATCAATATCAACTTGATGGCATGTAATTTTGGGAAACTTCTTTGGAGAATAACGAAGACTCGCTTTTCTGTTACAAAAAAAATCTAAGATTTCACGGTCTTTAATTTGCTAGACATGTTATGCTGTTAATTCATATTTTTAACTGCATTTATTGTAGACATATATTTTCCACTCTTAGAACTGTGTGACATATATTTTAAAACTGCTTCCCTAATGTTGTTGAATCTATGAGTTTCACAGTTATAGTGACAGCTAAATTACTTTTTATACATACATCATCTATATATCCATCCATAAATCTATTATCTGAAAACCCCCTAGATGTAGGTAAAGATATAATGATGATAAAATATACATAATCTTAGGACTATTTGTATTTCACGTAAACATATTTATAAAGAAAATATTTGATTACTTTATTTGAGGTGTAATTATACCAAAAGTTCCATCATTTCTTTATTTAATGGAGAACATTATTCAGGACCATATGCTCATCTTGGCATATTACATTCCCATGTGTCATTTTGATCCCAAGGGAACAACCGGAAAAAAAATGGGGGGAAATCAGCTTTGCCGTATATTAACAGAAAAAAAAAATGGAGAGAATGCAAAATCTTATTTGCTTAGAAATTCTTCTGTTTTGTCAAAATAATTATAGAGTAGATAGATGTATATTTCATGATAGAAAAGAAAAGGCGTGGTGTGATGTTGAAACATCAGGGTGAAAAGGAGCATTGATTCACATTATTTGCACAGTGAGAATGCAGCCATTGTGGTACATATGTCCTAGCATATGTAGAAGCTCAGTAAAATCAGATATGATGAATATATTCTGATTAAACTTGATATGATGTTAACCAAGCATAATATTACAAATTAAATTTCTTTGCTAGTGGTAATGATGACATTTGAAATGAGAAATTCATTTTAAGAAATTCATCCTGGCTCCTTTTTAGGGAGATTTAATAAGCTATGAGTTCCACTATTTATGAAGTGAAATGGAGGCTTGACATGTACAAAACATGTCCTATTGTTTTCTTTCTGTCTTCTTGTATATTTGTATTAGTTTCATATTCTGATATTGTCAAAACAGTAAAGCAATAAAATTTCCATTGTTCTGTATACCTAGAATATAGACTTTTCTCTGCCTTTGGATTGTGTCAACTTTCCTGTTTTTGAAAACATAAAAATAACTTTTTAAATAAGTTAGGGAGCCAAAATATGTATCTTGGCTGCAAACTGAATAGGAACCAATGCAGTGATGTGGCTGCAAAGAAGGTAAATGAAATTGCTACAATTTGGATTTCTAAACTGAGTAAGAAATTGGATGTTTTAAAAATCATCTTTTCCAACTCTTTTGGATTCTATTTTTTCTAGGAAGAGTTTTTTTAAGTTCACATTATTTATTTATTTATATTAAATAATGTTGGAATAGAATAAAAATAATATAGGTTTTGAGCTGAAGAGAAGACGAATAGGGACAAGTAATAACAAATTGAAAAAAGAAAAAGCAAACAAAGAAAAAAGTATTAAAGATATGGCTTCCAATCTTTTTGACAACAGGTGTAAGTACATTAATTTTTTACTTTCTCTCTCTCTCTCTCTCTCTAAAATAACTTAATAATTTCCATCTTTCATAATTTTTTTTATTTCTAATGATCAAATCCATAAAGCACATTCATTTTTTTTCTTTTTTCAGCAAGAAGTCCATAAGGGTTTATGGACAAATTAATCTTGCCATCTCTTCTGTTCCACCATCTTCACCAACCATTCCCTTGTTGTGGGTATTTCAGAGCCTTTCCATTTTTGCATATACAGTATAGTAGTCTGACAGAGGTGATCATACAGAAAAATAATATTGCAGGGCTCTTTTCTAATTGTCTACTAACAGCCAAAAAACCTATTCTGGTTTCAGTTTGTTAGCTTTAAAATTCTTTGTGTCATTGCATATATTTGAAACCAACATTTCCTGACTTTTTTTAGGCATCCATCAGGCATGATAACAACACCAAGCAACGTACATTTGAACTTTATACATCCTAGACAATTTTTCTGGAGTCACATACCAATTTGACTATTTTATAAACATTCCCTTTAAAATTATAACTGTAAATTTCAATCCTTTTAACCACTTTATGTTCGAACAATATGCTATAAGTCAAAAGTTCTACCCTATTTTATCATATACTGTTTCATTTGTTCTTCCTCCATTTCATATTTCAGCAAAGTTTATACATTTTAGCCATTGCAGGTTGATCATTTGTACATAACACAGCTTCAGATTTTGTCTTCTGCTGCTTAGTTCCAAATATCTGTGCATATGAAAACCATTTAAAGCTAAGTCCCTCTGAAGCCATTTGCTCTCTTGGTTTTATCTTTTTTTCCCATGCTTTTGTTCTAACATCTCTTGATATGTGAACCATTTTTCTTTACCTGCTGTTTCTTTTCAATACAATGATTCTTGTGCTGAGGCCTATAAAGACATTTTTGGGTACAATCTTATATCTATTCCATATTCTCAATTTGACACTTCTAATATGGTAATTTTTAAAATCTACATTATCTTTAACTTTATCATACCAGAGGAAAAAAAATATGCCATTCAAATCTCAGTTTGTACTCAAGTTCAATTGTATTTATGATTCTGATAAGTACATGTTGTTTATACTATTATACTGTATGCTATTATAAATAAAACATAAAATAACCAAGTTCCAAAAACATCATTTCCACAAAGTCAATACAGAAAATCTTCTGGCTCAGATTTTTTTCAAAGCAATGCTTTTTCCCAAACCCTTCACACACTATTTTAATATGATATTTCTGTGGGGTGTATGTGTGTGTGATATAGAATTTTGTATTTGTTCTTTGAATTATGACCACTGCTGTGTATGGAGAAATTCTCTTGGACAATGGCATGGAAAATGGCATTATCTGTAATTAGAAATAATAATCTGTAATTGGTTCATTTGCCATATTTCTACAGTTCTGATTTAGTTGAACAGTGTGATCATTATGCCACCAGATTTCAATAGAGGTGTCACAATGAAAAATAATTGCAATATTCCACAATATTAACTGCACCCTAATTGCAAAAGTTTTGAAATATAATTACCATGAAAGCTAATGCGACAGGGAACATTAAGCATAATTAGTGTATATTTTAAAAAATAATAAAAAACTGTTAGAAGCTTGTTATTGTCTTGTAAGGTAGCTTCAGATTAGTTGCGTGAAGACTACTTTCATCTAGCTTTTCTAGAATTTCAATTATTAACACATAATATAATATATTTATAGCCAATACTTGCCAACCCTGTAGGAATTTGCATCATAATATAGGTTGGTCCCCAGCATTCTTGCCGAACACATAAATGGGCATTAAAAGAATATAGATGTGCTTATTCTTATAAGGAAAACTCAATTTCATACTACACTGTTCTGAGTTAAGCTTAATCTATGTTATATCTCTCTTTTAAAAAATCCTGATGTTTAATATGCAAATAAACATTCTTCAATTCGATATTATTTCTCATAAAGAAGTAAACTTCATAATTAAGCCACAGTCTATCATGGGTTTATTCATTAAATTATACATGTAATTGCACAGAGCATTGCCATAATTCACCACCAATTCAACTCTTATCATAAAATAATTTTAGATAGAAAGATATATATGAAGTTATAAATTGTCTATTAATGTTTCTGAAAGAACTTGTCTGATCCTAGAATTAAGCACATTTGGACCTGATTAGAACTTGGATCGGAGACCAGCAGAAAATTCCAGGTTTAAGGATAGACTAGACATTTTTCTCGATAAGGAAATAGCATGTCCCTACATGACTGTTGAAAACTATCTGGATGGTTGAATTCATAAACTATCCAATGTGGAGACTCTGTAAGCCACATTTAATTGGTCGAATCATAAGGTAAGCAAATCATACGACCATGAAAACCCAGTTAGTATAAGTGTTGAATAGGGGCATTTTTAAGCTCAAAACTGTACTAGCATAATTGCCTTATTTATTATTTATTCATTAAACAAATTTATATGGCCACTCAACTCACACACTATTTAAAAAAACATCAACAGTGGGCCAGTGTCTAACTCCCATCCAGTCAGCTCTTCATGAAAGACAGAAGGGTAGCTGGGTAACAAGAAAAGGTTTCTGAATATATTGAATCCTTGCCAATAATTCCCTTAGAATAGTTGTGCATACTTTCAGACTGAAAATATAGCATCATATGGGTTTCAAACATGAGTGTTGGAACTAGGGATTTTTTTTCTTTCCAATTTCTTGGTTCTACTCTTTTTAATACCTGTGTTTAACTTTAATCTTATGACTAAACTAACTTACTTTTCCATTGGTTATTGTATCATAAAAATTTAAGCTAATAGAGCCAATGTCAAAGTGCAGAAATTGAAGATAATTTTTTTTTCATTGTACTATGTCAAAAGAGAAACAAAGGGATTTTCTGAAACAGATAATAAGATGCCCTCATACTCCTTTTTATGGGTCATTTGTGATTCATTTGTACTGCAGAATATAATCACATTCTTTATTTCTCCTCTCTGCTATTAGAGATAGCTATTGTATTTTGACATAGTGTTTTAGTATCTACATAGAAATCACAATTTAATAGCATGTTTTATGACTGATCTTCAGTTATGATGCCATTCTTTAATAGTGAAATGTTAGCACAATGTAAAGTTACATTTAAAATATTTAATTTATGAAAACATTTTCTGCAAAACCTAATTTACAGATCTTGAAATGGAATGTATAAAACATGATAGACTGGATGGAATGCTGGAAAAGATATACTATTCCTATAGAATTGTGATTATTTTTCTGTAGATGTCTAGTTTGGAAGAGGAAAGTAAAGAGCACCAAAAATCCAAGAGCAGATAACCAACAGGAATGACATTCATAGCCATGCCCACTATCTACCTACCCAGAGTACACAAACACAAACTGGCTGTTGAACGCAAAGAATAGCGCTCTCAGATCTGGGCACATATGCAGGAGCATTATCACACATTCAGTTTTCAAGAAGCTGAAGTTGTTGCCCGTGATATAACTAAAGGATGATGCCTCCTAAAAGAAGCCTGGTTTTCCAACAGCAATTGTAAAGAGTTAAATAGGTTGATCAGAAAATATCTTCATCATAATACAAATGGAAGATAATGCCAGTGTCTCTTGCTTTCCAATATCAGTAACATGGTGTATGAGCTGAACTCTCTCTCGTATGTTTTTGTTCGGGATTCAAACCGACTATCAGGATCTGAATTCATGAAGCATAGTACATTAGGTGTGTATATAGCTTTAGGAGCTCTCCAGATGTTGAACCTGGTGTTTAGTGGCACTACAGAAAGGGATATATAGAATCTATCTTTAGTATGATAGTTATATTCCTAAGATTTCAGACCAGAAATATATTAATTTTACATTACATCATGCCTTTGTGTAACTGATTGTATACTACGTCCTATATTCAAAATGAATTAAAATACCATACAGGGTATACACTGTATAAAATGGAGAAATCTCTCCTGCCCCAAGGTCTGGAGGTTGTGAAAGTCAATGTTATCAACAAGGGCATGACTTTCAACTGATATAATGGGGTTATCTGCATATTTCCAATTGTTAGTGTTTCGGCCTCCAGTTTTGATTCCTGCTGTTGTGTCTTCTAAAATAACCAATATGCAAGTTAAACTGATGTGAGGATAATAAGCATCCTTGTCTCACTCACATCTATAATCTGAGCCACTCTGTTTCTACAAAATCAATGCTTGTATTAGCTTTTTGTACTCTGTAAAAGTTTCTGGGAATAATCCAGTGTCTTGCTAACCTCACTAGCCTTAATATTCTATTTTCTGCCATGACCTACACACTTAAAGGCCTGGCGATGGGCAATAAAGCTATCGTAAAACTCTTTCTTAAATTATCCACTTTAATCCACAATTTACTCTCTTTATTATCCATATTTAATCCACTATTTTTTTCTGAGGCTTGCCTGCTGATTGGGATTGTTCTCTTCATTTATGGATCTGTTATTCTTCAGGAAAAACCTATGTGAGGAGTAGCTTGGATTCATGATTTGCATTGTTTTGAACCATCTTTTTCCAGTATGGATACATGCAATACATGACTCCTATCTGTTATTTCAGTTTTGTTCTATATTGTTGACAAAGTGCTGTACGCATTTTTTTTCATCTAAAGTTTCCACCATCTTACAATGTCACTTCTCTTTACTAGATCTCCTACATGATTATTATTATGATTCATTGTACAGTCAACCAGATATTTAGACTAGATTTGGGGGTTTTATCCTCTTATAAAGGATCTGGAATGGCAGAATGGTGTTCCCTTATTTTTTAGGTCAAGTTTTTTTTAATTATATATGAATATTTTGAATACAGTGTATTGTCCAGGCATACCATTTTACAAAAGAAAAGAAAAAAAGAAATAGTAACATATATACTGATAACAATAGTAATAGTACAACAAAATGTTTCTAACCATATTTATAATTATATTAGCTTATTTGTAATTCTAATGATTATATTAGCATATTTATAGTTATAAACGATGTTCATGTTTAATTTAAACATAACAATACTCTTTCTTCATTGAATTTCTACCTCTTATCTCTAACCATTGATAAAACCTATTCCATGTTAAGTAACTCTGTATTTCCTTTATCTTTTATTTTCAATGTCAATCTATCCATCTCTGCATAATCCAATATTTTCCAAATTATATTTTCATCTGATGGAGTGTTTTTGTTGTTCCAATATTGTGCAAATATAATTCTCACTGCAATAATACATGTAATATTAAATATATAGTCCCTTCATCATAGCTTTCTGGTATTATACTTAACAAACATATTTCTGGTTTCAAATCCATATTCTGGTGTTCTTTAAGATGTTGAAGGTGTAATCAGAGGATGTAGACCAGTGGTGGCAAACGTTTTCGGCAGGAAGTGTCAAAACGGGAACACACATGCATGCATGCACCAGAACCCAGGAGAACAATGGGCAATGGCTGGCATGCCTGGAGAGAGCTCTGCGTGCCACTTCCGGTACGCATGCCATAGGTTTACATCACAAATGTAGGCTGTTCCAAGTAAAGCTGCTTTTTATAATGGCTGATGGTGATTTTTTTCAATGCTGATGATGTTCAAGTGATGGTCCAATTGTTTAATGATTGTACCCAAGACACTTTTCATTATTGGTACTCCATTTGCTTTCTTTTGCCACACTTGTTATATTTCTGTTTTCAGGTCTGTATTTTGTGATTTTCTTCAGTTCTTTCTCTTCTATTCTGTTGTTCCTGGATGCTGCAACATCCACTACCCAGAATCTTATTTCTTACAATGTTTTCTTCTGATTTTCTGTTGTTAAAAATCTGGGTAATGGGCTGTGTGATGACCTTCTGAGTTCTATTGTTGTGACGTCCTGGGTGTGGTGCTGTAATCTCCTGGGTCGTTGTCTGTGCAGACCATGTGTCAGACCATGGCTGCAACACCAGCTGCTACACCCCCCTCCAACCCCCAAACTAAGCAAACTGACACACGCTATAAACACATAGCCAGACCTCAAACTCGGAGCCAAACCAAGGCCCAGAATGCCACATCACAGCCTTCCACCCAGGATACTACATCACAGAACTCAGGAGATCACAACACAAAACATCAGGAGGTTGCAGCACAGACAACGACCCAGGAGATTACAGCACCACACCCAGGACGCCACAACAATAGAACTCAGAAGGTCATCACACAGCCCATTACCCAGGTCGTTACAACACAAAAGGCTGAGAGACACACAGCCAGCACCTCAGCCACACAGGGTCTCAGGAAAAAGCCATCCAATCTGCATACATCAACTCCACAAACCAATCAAGAAGTAACAACACAGCCAACTCTAGAGTTTAAAAGGGAAAAACAGCCACGATCACACACTTCTCCCAGGAGAACGAAGCTGAAGACACCAGCCTGAAGATGACGGATGAGATTTCGTCGAAACGTTGCCAAGGTATTCTCAACCTTACACGGGACAAGACCCGAATACACCAAGACCTACATATATATATATATATATATATTGCTTAATGCTGCCTAAATTTCATGTCCTTTTGAAACAAGCCTTTCTTTCCATACTTGCAATACTGACATCATTGGTGACTAGACCTCCTTTTGGCTTTGATCACCTTCAGCTTTGCTGAAAGTTTAGCAGCCAATAGTTAGAGGCATACTTTCCAATTTAGGAGCTACTCATAATAGCACACAAACTTTTCTAAATGATTCAGACATGCCCATAAAGTTTTCTTGGCAATAATACAAATGTTATTTTCTTCCTGGTTTGATTTTGGAGTTCTCTCGCTTAGGGAAGTTGACTTGCCTGATGCTCCTAATTCAATTCAAGGTTTTGGTGTTAACATTCAAAGTCCAACAGGGCATGGGTCCAGGCTATCTACGAGAACGGCTCCTCCCAACATCAAATACTAACTGCCCTGTACGGGCTCACAGGCGGGGTCTCCTCGGGCTGCCGTCTGCGACACAATGTCGCTTGGCGGCGACCCGGGAGAGGGCCTATTCTGTGGCAGCTCCCACTTTGTGGAATCTTCTTCCGCTGGAGCTCCGTTTGGCCCCTGATCTTCACACCTTCTGCCACGATTTGAAAACTTGGCTCTTTTTACAATCTGGGCTGTGCTGATTCTCTTGGGTTGGGGTTATTTTAACTAGTGGTTTTAAAATCTTAATTCGGCTTAATTTGTTTAATATCTTTTAATTAATATATTTATTGTTGTATTTTAGTTGTAAGCCGCCCCGAGTCCTTTTGGAGAGGGGGCGGCATATAAGTCGAATTAATAAATAAATAAATAATAAATAATTCATCCCAGTAGGGGATTATTTCAAGTTATTTATTTAATTTGATTTATAAGTCATCTTCCCTGGTAACAGTTCTTCCTCCGTATTTGTCTTTTTAAGGTAGGTTGATCTCAGAAAAGAAAAGAATCATCCAATGAATTTCTGTGATTGAAGCTGGATTTGAACCTGAATTTCTCCAGTTCAGTGTATTGTATGTGTGGGTCCAAGCAGTGTGACCTTTTGTAATTGACAGATTTTGTCAATAAGAATATTTTATCCTAGTATTGTCCAAGACTTTTTGGTATGGCAACAGTGTGCCAATAATCACTGGTACCGCCTCTGCTGGTTTTTATTATTATCTTACTTTTCCCACTCATTATTCATAATCATATAGCTGTTGGGCATGAAAGACCAGGCCCATAAGTGAAGGTTCAATTTAACCGATTTATTGTTAAAAGTCTATGCACAGGAACCTTCTCAACTAATGATCAGCATTTGGTTAGAATTAGATAAGGGTCAATGGGAGTCAAAGGTGATTGGACATTCATTTGTAGCTACGTAATAAGCTGATCCCTCTTCTCATCCTTTAACCTGGCTCTGCCAATCCTTTTCCTACAGTGGGAAAACTGTATCTTGCTACACATTGTGGTTATTGTTATTTCTCTTCTGAAAAAATGAATTTAGAGTCAATTCAAGCTTTCTCTGAAACCTGTAGCTGCCAGAATACACGAACACAAACTGGCTGTCCTACACAAAGAACAGTGCTCTCAGATCTGGGCACATGCAGGAGCATAATCACACATTCAGTTTTCAAGATGCTGAAGTTGTTGCCCGTGATATAACTAAAAGAGGATGCTTACTAAAAGAAGCCTGGTTTTCCAACAGCAATTCTATCAATAGGCATATCAAACTACCACTGGCCTACCAAGCATTGAGACACTAGGAAAGACCCTGCAGGAGGAGCAGAGACCACTTCCCATTGGGCAGCAGGGACCAATGGCACCCCCCCACCCCTGGGCATGTGGATTCATCCTATGAAGGCACAGCCAGGCCTGTCCAAATACAGGACTTTTCTACTTTTCTCATATTAACCCAATATATTTTTAATGTTGTTTCTATTTTATTATGACAACCAGTTGAAGGAGTTCTAGTTCTTCAATTTAAGCCCACCTTATAGGGTTATTAATGTGGGAAATAGGCAGAAAAGCATTAGGTATTTTCACCCTCTTGAATTAACTAAGTATATGTACAAAGAAGAGGGACAAAGATATTATAATATTTTTATTTCACTTCATAAATATTTATATATGTGGTTGAAGACAAATCATATAAATTTATTTCCTTTCTAATCATTCAGAGTTGCCACAGATCTAGTGAATTTGGCCATAAACAGATAGATCAGCTTTCAAATAGAATAATTCCACAAGTTTTGTTTTTCTGAATTATAAATAGCTCACTTTCTTTTGGTTCCAATTTCATAATATTGGGTGAACATATTCCATATTATTAATATAAACTAGAAGTTTGGACAAATGTTATTTATTTTTCTTTATTATAGCTTTTCTGTAATATTTTATCATTCAGATACAAAAACAGCATACAGATAAATTTTAAAAAGTAACCTTTCACTTATTAGCAGTAATTTAAGAACAATTAAAAAACATTCCACTAAGCCCTAAAAAGCATGTTTACTTTTTAGATAATATGAGACAATACAAAGATATGCAACAAAGACAAAGCAACTGTAGTAAGTGGGGGGGAGGACATGATGAACAGGTAAGCCTTAAGGTGGTTCTGGAAGCTGAACAGGCTTAGTGCTAACTATGATTAAATAATTGTGTGACAACTTTTGGAGAAGCTGTGAGAGAGTCATCCAAGTCTCTGGAAGTTCACATGCAACTCTGGGACTATTAACGGTTTCTGCTTTTCTGCTTCTTTTATTATTGCAGCTCAACATTTTTTTTCCTGGCAAATGATCAGAAACTTGGGATTCTCTTCATATCTTTTCTTCAACTGGTTTTATTGGATACCTGAAAAGAAAAAAGAGCATTCACCTACCTCTATTATGTTCGAGTCCAATATTTCGGAAATCCTTCTTCCGCTCCAAGCTCAGCTAATCACCATTGTTAACAAGGACACTGAAGAAATAGATTTTTTTATAACTTCTGCATTCCCCGTAAAAGCTATTTAAACAGCTTATAGCTGCTTAAAGACATCTTGGGTTACACTTTGATTTTCATCCATATAAAAGTTGGTGCTTGGAATTGACATTGGTATAATTAGAAATAAGTTGATTCCACCAGCAAATGGCTGGATTTTTATGAGTCTGCACTGAATAGGATGGAGACAAAAACAGGACGAGATCCATTTATAAAATTGAGATGAGATTGACCTTGTTGAAGTGCCCTTGCTCAGAGTTTTTCTACAGGATAAATAGCAAGCATTTGGCCATGCTCACCTGTCAGAAAGAATGCATAGACATCACAGATATCTCCCCCAGGGGCACTTATTCTGAGATGCTAATGCAGAAGAAGCAGAAAGAGGATAGGGAGACTGGAGAGATGGGAGGGCTTTTGAGCATTATGATAAATATGCTGATAGGGTAAGCAAAGCTTTGGAGTACACACGTTGCTGCCTTTTTCTTTTTTTAAGGAAGAGATTTGTCAACATAATTGTGCTAATCTGTAATCTGCATTATTGAGCAATTAGCCTTGCTGTTTGGATTGCTTTGCCTGCACGTTTATGCATAAGATTGTGTGCTAGCGTATGCATGCCCTCAACATATTGGGCTGTTTCAGTAATATGTAATTTCTATTTCTTGCTTTTGTCTGGAGGCCTCTCGCATTACATTTAGATTGTATCCTTTATCATCCCAAATTGACATTTATGCTTTTACTTCTATTGTTTGCCTAGCTCCTCTCTGGTGTGGATCAACAATTTGTTTGAATCTGTGTCACTTCTCTTATCTTCCCCAACGCAGAGATGCACTCATTTTGCACTACCATCTGCCTCCAGAGGTTATGTTAGCAACAGTGGAGAATTTCCCCACACATTCCTCCCCCTCACCCCCGCACCCCAATCGAAAATGCTCGTGAATGTTAATTGCTTATCCAGTTGGTTTATAAGACTGCAGAGATGACTGAGCACACGAAAACAGTTTTGACAGAAGTAATGGAATGCTACTGCCTGCAAATAAATAAATCTGATTTCCATAAAAGAAAATTGTGGCTATGGAGAGGAAGTCAGAGAATGCAGAAAATTATAATTTAAAGATGAGCTATTCACTGTTCTTGGAAAGCACAGGCTTGGCTTAGATGAATACAGTAGAGTTCTTCCCCTAGCAATAAAGAACTCTTTTATTAGCTCTGATATTTAGTTGTTTGTTTTTCTTCTTCTTTCCTAAATGCCTTTTTTTAAGTAAATAGAAGATAAATATAGACTAAATAAAAGAGACTTATATTTGGGAAAGAAAACTGGTGCAATTTTTGAAGTTAATATATCTATGTGTGCTATCTGTTTAGTGTTTTTTTTCTTCCTCTAGTAGTAGCTTGCTTTATTTTCTGTTTTCATAGTCAGATGTAAGCACTGTGGTTAAACTCTTCTGTTTTAAAACCAATGACTCAGGAAATAAATAACCAATTATATCTCCTACTGGAAGATTACACATTTTCTCATATACTTGAGAGTCATCTTCTGGAAACAGTGTTTTTTCCTGCCCTGATACGGGAAGGGTTTCTTCCAATCCTCCTCCCCAATCTGGAACATTATTGATATATTTTGTCTTGCTAGTGAATTTAGTGGCAGAAGTTTGTAAGTGTTTAGAGGAGTTTATTCCTTGAAAATGCATAACATGGTGAGTAATGAAAACAAGAAGTTACTATTCCAAACCACAGGAAAAAAGTTGGATTAATCTTCAAAACTCTTCAGATTTTAGAAACATTAAATATAAAATAAAATGGATAATTTCACTGTTTGTTTTTCAATTCGATAGAAGCTGTCTAGTGGGATTTCTTAGAGCATTACCAAATCTGAGCTTCAGTCCACTCAATCCATTCAATCCTTCTGAATTCAGAATGGGTGTTGAACTAGGGTCAGATGGATTCAGGTTCAAAACTCACTGAATGACCTTAGAAGACTCTTTCTCTCTCTCAGCTCATCTTATTTCTTAGAATTGCTGCTATGGGAATATCATGGAAATCCCCATATAAGCCACCTTGAGTTCTTGTGTGAAAGTCAGAATCCTTAAAATTGCTGTATTTCTTTCCACGTTTCCGATATGACAGGAAATAAGAAATTCTTTTGTGGCCAACACTTCTAGTTTCCAATTACAATATTGTGTTAATGGTAAGAAGGACTTTGGAATAATATATTGTGGGACTATCCCACTGTTCTTCATTGTGCTGTATAGGAACAGAAACGTTAAGGCATTAAGGTGAACACATGATAGGAACATCAGGTGATGGCTTGAAAAATACTGCAAGTTCAACACTTCCTGCCTCTGGCTCTGCTTGTTTTACATCATATTACATAGAAAAGCTAAACTGAAAAAAATCACCCAAAGTGAAGAAAGCCTGCATAACACTCAGCTACAGGAAGTCCTCAAATTACAACCACAATGGAGCTCAAAATTTCTGTTGCTAAGCAAGATAGTGAAGTGAGTTGTACTCCATTTTATGATCCCTTTTGTCACAATTGTTAAATGAATCACTATGGTTGTTAAGGAAATCATGCAGATGTTAAAGTGAATCTGGCTTCCCCATTGACTTTGCACATATGACGCCCCCCAGGACAGTGCAACTGTAATAAATGCATCCCACTTGTCACGTGCCTGAAATGTGATCATGTGACATGCAATGGTCATAATTGTGAAAAATGGTCATAAGTCACTTTTTTTCAGTGTTGTGGAATGTTTGCTAAATGAGTGGTTGTAAGTCAAGGACCACCTGCTCTGTTGTTTTAGGAGGAATTCAATACTGTTCCAAACTAGACCGAAGAACCTTTTACTCAAAGTGCTTTCACTGTGTCAGGATTATGTTATCAAGAGCACTGTTCATTATAGTTTGACTCAGATAGCAGAGAACTTGGGTATCAAAGAACTCTAATTCTCTGAATGCATTTTCCTGCAGGGTTTCCTTCCATAGAAGCCCCTGCGGCCTGTAAATAAGGATGGAATTTATTGCATTGACATACCTCTCGTTCAAATTGCATGGAATTGTTTTAGGGAGATTTCATAACCCCTATTGTCAAATGTCAACAAGGTAATTTTAATGTCAGTGCTAGGCTTGAAATGATCTCAGATTGTGTCAAGATTTTCCATTTTATTTAAGGGTGCTAACCACTCAAACAACTTGGCCCCTATGTGATTTCTAAGAAAAATGGGGAAAGGGGGAATACACAACAGTATCATGGCATCTGGCAGCACCTCATCTTGTACATAATCATTTCCTAGATACACCACCTCTAATGTGGAAGGCAAGTGATAGGCATTAGCAGAAGGAGGGCAAGTAGTAAAATGTGCGTCAATTGCAAAAAGGCTTTTTTTCCTATCATCACCATTTGATTGGATATTTCTGACATACATAGAGATACCATTTTTCTTCAAAAATACGACCTATTCAGAAAGTAAGTCCTAGCTTGATTTTTTACATGTGCCCAATATAAGCCCTACCCCCCAAAAAATAAGCCCTAATTAAGAGCCTGCTCACTCCAGGGTGCACAGGTAAAAATTAAGCGAGGATGGGGATGGGGGGATGGAGATGCCCTACTATTACCTTTCGGATAGTTGCAACCAGGCCTTGCACACCTCGACTCATTTCTTATGCAGCTAGCAAGGCTCTCCTGAAGGTCTCTGCAGAGTTCCGGATCGATCTGTTATCAGCTACAGAGGCCATTCCTGAAGACCTTTCCTGAAGGCCTATGTAGCCGATAACAGTTATTGGCTGCAGCGGCCTTTAGGAAAGCCTTGCTGACTGCAGAAGAAATGAGCCAAGGTGTGCAAGGCCTAGCTGCATCTATCTGAAGCTGAAGAAGTTCCTGAAGGCCTCTGACAGCAAAAAGGAGGCGGGGGGGTAACACGTACAAGTGAGGTGATTCAGTGGATGACATTCCACCCCCCAAAAATAAGACCTGGTGCCTTTTTTGGTGGCAAAAAATATGAAACAGGATCTGATTTTCAAGGAAACACAATAGATGTTCAGTTATTGCTTTCATTATCACTGTTTGCATTCTTGGTACAAAGAATGAAATATAATGGTTACCAACCCTAAGTAGTTCTCACGCAATGTTGGTAGGAAACAAAATGTCCCAAGTTTATCTACATGTTAATATTGGTGTTCAGATTATTCTGGTCACTCTTCCTGGTCTACACCAAAGGGTTTAGTAGGGGCGTTGCATTGCACAGTACTCTGAGCAGATTCTATTAGCCACCAAATTACGTGTGGCTGAGTGAATCTAGGATTGCCGGCATAATGCTCACATTATGCGGTTCCTTTCATTACTTCTCCTCAGTCTGCTCCCTTGGCCAGAAGGGAAATGGGGAGAGTCATGCTGTGATTATGAACCATAGATTGCTTTTACTTCTTCTCCAGTGCCTTTTCTCTCTCTCTCTCTCTCTTTCTCTCTCCCCTCCCCCCATCCTTTTCTCTTCTGATCAGGCTGAAGAAAAAAAATCAACCTAGAAAGCATTGAACGAAGCACTTATGCATTTCCCATTGTTACAAGAGGAGAATAATAGTCATAATCTTCCAAGCAAATGCCTTAACTTGTCTCCCCCCCCCCAACACAACACATTCCACAAAAACTTACTGTGATTTACTTTCTATGTCCATTCCCTCAGAATAATTTTGTAGGCAAAACTGGTGTTACATATCTTATTTAACTTTCATTATTTGCTTTTATTATTTTATTTCTTTGAAAGATGACTAATAAAAATTTATCTGAAAAAGAAACTAAAAATGCAATCTATGGAAACAAATGCATTTTCATGTGCATAAGACAAATGTGTCTTAGCACAATTACATTTTTTTTGCAATATTCCTGTTTCAGTGTGACTCTTTTCTAGTGACTATTTCAGTACAGATAGTCCTCGACTTACAACAGTTCATCTAGTGACCGTTCAGAGCTTCAACAGCACTGAAAAAAAGTGATTTCTAACCAATTTTCACACTTATGACTGTGGCAGCATTCCCATGGTCCCCATGGCTTGGCAACTGACTCCTATTTATAATAGTTGCAGTGTCCTGGGGTCATGTGATCACCTTTTGCAACCTTCTGAGAAGCAAAGTCAATGAAGAAGCCAGATTAACTTAACAACTACAGTGATTCATTTAACAACTGGGGCAAGAAATGTTGTAAAATGAAGGGAAATTCACATAACAAATGTCTCACATAGGAACAAAAATTTTGGGCTCAGTTGTGGTCATAAGTCAAAGACTAGTGCAGTAGCAACAAGAAACATTATAATGCCTTGGATATAATGTATTATTATTATTAGCAACCATAAGTCTTTCGCAATATTAGAAGCGAGAAATATTGTATGATACTGGGGATGGTAGGATTGGAATTATATAATAGGTCACTAAGATTTCTAAATGGAAGGAACTGGTTCTAATCCAATTTTGTGACAGAAAAGGCATAGGAACTGCCAGAACTAGTGATAAAAGATTTATGAAACTTTCCTTTGATTGCTTAAAGCTGTGTTCTGTAGAGAGATAAGACTGCTGCCCCTCAGTCAGGCATATGAGTGAACAATTCTGCATTGCCTTTCTGTCCTCTTCATGCTCTGGTTCTCAGGACAGCACTGTTATCTCTGGAGAAAATACAGCTCAAAGCATTACAGATGTCTAGTACAAGTGGAAGCCATATTGATGGTTATTGCTTTTAAAAAGAAGCAAGCTCAGATCAGTTCAGTGAGTCTGCAGGAGATAGCAAGGGTTTATTTTCCAGGAACTATTGAAAACACTTGGTATCTACTGCTGGTTCATTTTGTTCATATATAATTATGTATGTAGAAAGCTAATTAAAGATTGGAAACATTTTTCTTTTCAAAAAAAATTGTAGGCTTGTTATAATATAGCTTCTCCTTTTCATTTTTTTCCTTTTTAATTAATGACACTTTTCCATTTATTTAGAGACAATATATTTATGTGCTTTATTTGAATGACACAAATTATTCCCATTGCACCACTGATGTAAATTACATTATGATGCAGATGATGTAATTGATGGGGAGTGAGCTGAGCTTCTAGTTTGGTGTTAACAGTTTCCAATTAAAGCACCAGACTAGAAACCAGGACACTATGAAGTGTAGGCCTGCTTTGGACACAAAACCAGCTGGATGACCTTGGGCCAATCACTTTCTCTCAGCCTTAGGAAATAAGGAATGGCAACCACTTCTGAAAACCTTGTCAAAAACACTACAGAGGCTTGTCTAGGCTGTTTCCAAGAAGCAACACTGAATTGAAAGGGGGGAGGAGGAGGAGGAGGAGGAGGAGGAGGAGGAGGAGGAGGAGGAGGAGGAGGAGGAGGAGGAGGAGGAGAATTTAGGTTTCCAGTGAAAAGATAATTTTGAACATATAACCATTTGTTCAGAAACTGACTGAAGTGATGACAGATCTGAATGAAGGTACATACTATCTGTGTCTCATATTACAGTTCTTGCAGTGCTCTTGCAGTCACATGATCAAAATTTAGAAACTTGGCAGCCCACCTGCACTTATGACCACAACAGGAATTGCCAGGATTGTGGCCACTAAGCAATGCAGTCATGTGATGTCACGCTTTGGTTATATCACTTAGCAACCAAAATTCCAGTCATAATTGTGGTTCTAAGTTGTGGATTATTTGTAGAGATGGAAGAAAAGTGATAGGATTACTTATCTTGAAATAGATACTGCTCTGCAAGAAAATTCTGCATGTGCGCTGGATAACTCTATATGAGAAAAAAAGAATGTTTGGATTATTTACAATTTGTATTGAATATAAACAAAGAGAAAAAGCATTTAAAATGAAGTTATTTTAATCAATGTGAACAATAAACAGTGTAACTGTGTCGGCAACATGCAATCAACATTTTCAACTTCATGTCACTTTGAACATTTTAAACTAACAGTCTTTTTGCTGTGGTCTATTTCTTCTTTAATCTTCCTCTGCCCATCTCTCCTATATTTTAAATGTTTTCTCTTAGGCATAAATCAATGCAGAGAGTAGAAATATGTGCATGGTTACTGAGGAATAAATTGTGTCCAGTCCCATATAAGCATGCATAGGTTAGCAATTTTAACTGATTAACAGTGGCATGATTTCCTGACCATTAATCAGGCCTGCTACCTTAAACATTTTATAATTTTCTTGATTAATCCGATAAGGTGACTTATTGACTGTTGAATAATGTCTAAACAACTACTCATATTTGCCAAGACATAAATTGAATCAGGAAACTGTTTGTGGAATGTCTTGCCATCTGCCTTCTCAAAATGAATAGTTCAGTGTGAATTTCAAAGGAGCTTCTGATTCATGTTGAATCAGAAAAAAAGACACAGATAAATGGCTTCTCATTTACCATATTCTTGAAATTGCTGGTGTGGCTTTACCCAATGTTTTAGTAGAAATAGCAAGAGCTGTAAGAGCATAGTGGTGTCTGTGGAAGTAATTCTTTGATGAATAAGGGATTTATCTAAAGGTGAAGGAAGTTGCTACACAGTGTTAGCATACTGCTCAGTGTGAATGTCTCCAGTGTCATGTCCTTTATTTGGAGTGAAGCCTGTTTAGAACACACATGGTTGGATGAAATAAATGGAAAAGAGTTATTTCTTGACTTAATTATGCTGATGGATAAGCTGTTAGCCTTTAAACTTTAGGTCTGGTAGGCAACAGAATAAAAAAAAACAAAGTTCATCACTCTATCCTTCTCCCCCAATTAGAAAGCATGCCAGGTATGCATAATAGATAGAAACCCAGTGAATATTTATGACAAGTTGCAGAAAGACAATGAAAAGAAAGAGAGAATGAGGGGTGAAGCTTCCCAAAATCGGTTCTGACTTTCAATAAAAAAAGGAAGGGAAAACAAATGCAGTTGGATTGAAAAAAAATCAAGGAAACAAAGTAAGAGATCAGAACAGAAAATAACTTTTCCATATTGCTTGGCCCAGAACCAAAGGACTGAGCAATTAGATAAGATCATAAGAAGCCATATGAAAATTGAGAAATTCAGGAAATCAGGTATATTGGGGCAGATGTAGACTTGGGTATTACAAAAGAATGAAACACTTCTGAAAAGACCCATCTCTCTGAGAGAAAGAGACAAAGCAATATATGCTTACTTAATCAAAGAATAAAGTATACTGTTGTCTTTTACTATATAGAATCATCAGTAATCCGTTCAGTGGTTACTCCTCTACAATAAACTTTATTATATAAAAAGGAAGAGGCTTGTGCATTGTAACTGAACTTCAGTTTAGCTTATCTTCTCAAGGCACAAATAGAAGCTTTGGGGTAAATAAGTATTGTTCACAAAACCCTACAGAAATTCACAGATTTCTATTCTCATGGCAGTAGTGGAGAGATTTAGAGGTTTCAGTCTTTGTACTTTAGTACAAAGTTTGCTTTGTGGTTTGCTTAACCACATTAGCAAATAACATTATTTGGGTTCTGAGACTTAAAGTAGTATCAGTCATGTTGACAAATTACTACTTTTTTTATAGATAGCACATTCTGATTCCTGCATTTGAGCATATAGAATAACATATAGAATAACATAATAGGAACTATTTTTTTTCTCAGCTGAATTAAGTTTAGAGAGGTTTTTATCCCCCATGCAGTCTTGAAAACATACCTGCTAATTGTTTTCTTTTTCTTTTCTACTTTCAATATCCAGGTGATAATTGGTTTCTTTCTCTAAGTTAATAGATGTAACAGTCTCATTGAATATAATCTGTTTACAATATTCACATATTGTTCTGGTTATCCAATTCCAGTTGCCATATAATGTTCTCATACACAGAAGCCCATAATGAGATATTATTAATATTCTTAAATGTAAACTACTATGTTTTCATCCTTTAAATATGTTTTGTATATGTATTGGGATATTTAACTTGTTTTACTATTGTATATTGGGAAGAAAATATACATTTGTGTGGCCCTGTTTTCCTTAGATGGGAAACAGGGCCACACAAATGCCACAAGAAGATAAAAAAGATGGACAATATTCACATTCATTCATTTATTCAATCAATCAGTCAATTTCTATAGTTTCCCATCTCAGTCAATGACTCTGGGTTGCTTAAAATTCAAAAGAGTGTGAGTGTGTATGTGTTTGTGTGTGTGTGTGTAAGTAACAATCAAAATAGTAAAACATAAATAGTAAGTTTCCCTACACAACATGTAATATGAGATGTAATATCAGCCTTTGGTGGGTTTTTTTGATATTCTCACCACATTAAATGATATGTCAGATCTAGATTACTGCATCCTCAGTGAATAGCACACAGATGCCGCTTCCTAGTTTACTTTGTCCCTATCTTTGTGTAGCGATCTTAAGAACATGCTTCCTTAGAGCTTTTATAAAGATCTGTAAACAAATTGAAAGATAGAAACTATTGTGTGCTTTTAAGAATCTAACACAGATGTGTAGCTAGAATCTTCTTCCAGCGTTATGGTGTATTATTTTTAAGTGCAATTCACTTTGTAGCTGATTTTCGCCCTTGTTCCATAAAGAATAGTTTTGGCTTCTATATCTCAGTTCCCTCATGTGCAAATTAGACTTTTTTTATTTTAAAATGTAATTCAGTCCAATTACTAGTACTTATCTTGTGTATTATGCAATTTTGAAAGGCTTTCATTAGCCCAAGCTTTTTCTTGTGTATGTGAATGCCTTGTTTGTCCTATGCAGGATCAGGGCTTTTTTGGCTCAGCTATAGTAGATTATATAATTGTTTACTTCTAAACTGTAAAATTCCAACTTTCAGAAGAGATATTAAACAACCAATATTTTCACATTGTAAAAAGTACTATTTTGTTTATAAAATGCATAAAAATCAGAAGTATGTTCTGCAATGTTAAATTTATGATGTTAATGTTAATGATTTATTATTTAACATTATACTGTAGTTTTTTGTTTTTTGTTTTTGGATTGATTGTACATCCAAGCCCAACCATGCAAAGTAAGCATGACCTGAAAGCATGGACTGAATGTGGCTTATAAATACTGAATTAGATGAACTATCTTTTTTTCTATATATCTGAATATTTCTCTTAATTATTCTTAATGTCAGAAGCAACCTCACTATTGTTACTCCCAGAGCAGTAAATTGGGAATTTGGAAACTAGAGGCAATATTAATAACTTCAACAGTGATGTTTTTAATTTATTAAATGCAAAACAGATGTGGACATGACATGTGGGAACAAACAAAGAACAGTGTATGTTTGACTAAATATTTTCCTTATGCTAATTAATCTATTCAAAAATGTTTCTCCACATGAAAAAACTGCTCTGGGCAGTTAAATACTGGCAAGTCCACATTATATTATCTTTGTATGCCATTATAGCTTTCAAGCTTTATTTGTATGGTAGAGTGAAGGAAACAATTGAACAAAGGAGAAAGGGGCAGCTGTATACCATAGTTATATTATTTTTTCAGGTCCATTTGTTTATTTTCTTGGCTTGTCTGTGGAATTATGAAAATTCCTGTTTCATGTGAAAACCTTAAATAGTTTTTATCTTGCTTTTCCAAAGTCCAACTTTTGATCTTCGAGTGTCACAAGGAAAACTGTTGCTTGCACGCTTCTGAATTTTATAGGTATAGATACCTCTCAGCATCTTTTCCAAAGCTTTCATTGATTCTTTATCAAGTTCTTGTATACTTTAATATTGATAATTGATCCTAAAAGGCAGAAACTATTCACGAGTCAGGTACCTTATAGTTAACTCTAAGGTTGATTGCTGTATTTGCTGTCATTAGATGAAGAGAGCCAGGGACGCAACCTTGAAGCAAATATTCACTATCTATTATGTAGAAAGGATAGAAGCATTTCCTAAGCGTCACTCTTTTTCAATAATATACAGCTCTATTCTTTATGTGGAGTCTGATCCTTGTTCTGTTTTTCCTTGAAAGGCTGATTGTGGGGGGAAGGGAGGGAGAGGGAGGGAGACACACACACGCACGCGGAGAGAGAGAGACAGAGAGAGAGAGATTGTATTTAATCTTGGTTCCATTTTTTCACTGTACTTCTGGAGTTTCATTGATAAAGCTTTAAGAGCATTTACTTTTTCAGCAGAGTAATTTTATCAGCATAATTTGTGTGTGTGTGTTCTCCAAAGAAAAAATAGCATAAAATTATCTTATAATTTTATACCCTTAGGACACATGAATTCTATGCTTCTTTAAGTAGGTGAAAGGTGAGAATGTGAAAGGTGATAATTTTAGAGCAACTCAAAGTGGTGAATATATCTAATACTCCTATTTCTTACTTTCAACAAACTTATGAGGTGGGTTGGTAGATAGATAGATAGATAGATAGATAGATAGATAGATAGATAGATATGCAGGTCTTGGCGTGTTTGGGTCTTTTCCCATGTAAGATTGAGGGTATCTTGGCAATGTTTCAACAAGGTCCCATTCGACATCTTCAGGCTGGTGCTTTCGGCTTTGTGCTTGTGTGAACAAAGTGTGATCGGAGCTGCCCTCTCTCTATAAATTCATGACACACGCCATGAACACATAGCCAGACCTCAAACTCGGAGCCAAACCAAAGCCCAGAATTTTACATCACAGCCATCCGCTCAGGATATCACATCACAGAACTCAGGAGGTTACACCACAAAACCTCAGGATGTTACAACACAGCCAACAACCCAGGAGATTTCAGCACAAGACCCAGGATGTCACAACAATAGAACTCAGAAGGTCATCACACAGCCCATTATCCAGGTTGTTACAACACAGAAGGCTGATAGACACACAGCCAGTACCTCAGCCGCACAGGTTCTTATGAAAAAGCCAACCAATCTGCAAACATCAACTCCATCAACCAATCAAGAAGTAACAACACAGCCAACCAGCCCACTTACAACAGAGCCAGCACACCACACCTCCCCATCAGTATTTATAGAGAGACGGCAGTTCCGATCACATTTTGCTCTACAAGCATGACGCTGAAAGCACCAGCCTGAAGATGACGAGTGGGAGCTTCTCAAGACATCACCAAGATATCTTACACAGGAAAAGACCTGAACATGCCAAGACCTGCATACCTGTACCCATGAAAATCTACAAATATATATATATATATATATATATATATATATATATATATATATATGTAGGTCTTGGTGTATTAGGGTTTTGTCCCATGTAAGATTGAGAATACCTTGGCAACATTTCGACGAAATCTCATCCGTCATCTTCAGGCTGGTGTCTTCAGCTTCGTTCTCCTGGGAGAAGTGTGTGAGAACGAAGCTGAAGACACCAGCCTGAAGATGACGGATGAGATTTCGTCGAAACATTGCCAAGGTATTCTCAATCTTACATGGGACAAGACCCGAATACACCAAGACCTACATACTTTTACCCGTGAAAATCTATGAAAACAAATAAATATACACCAAGACCTACATATATATATATATATATATATATATATATATATATATATATGGGACGGAGGGACAGAGGGAGGGAGAGAAGTGGGAAAATTTGACCTCCCCAGAAAAGAAAATTGTGTACTTCAGTTAATGCCTTTGTGATCTGTGGAAGAATTCAAGTTGCGGGGGTGAGGGAATCAAGTATGGATAGCAAGCTTGCTATGACTACTATTCTTCACTAAGCATTGGAAACAGTACTGTGGATGATTTTCATGGTGATTCTGCTTTCAATCCTCCTATAATTTACTTCCAGCTACTATTCATATTGGGAGGGGGTTGGGGTGGGGCATCATATTCCATTGCCATTTTCCTGAGCTTCATGTATCATTTTTATCTCTGCCAAGACTATACAACTGGGTGATTCCTACATATCTTCTTGTTGGTATTTTATGAACTGCATGCGTGGCGATCAACAGTTTGATTTTCCCCATTGGCATCGTTACACAGTTGTACAAAAGCACAGTTGTATGCAGTTGTGCTCCCTTACTTGGCCATTATGAAAGGTTACACTTCAGTGCTGCCAAAACTACCCAATGGGAGCAGCAGTGGAATTTGATCCTTCTGTCAATTTTAGCAATCTGTCAGAAAGAAAAGTGAACTATTTCCAGGATAAAAAGCACAACTTCTCTTAAATAAAGAACACTGGCTCTTTTAATACAAGTTGTTTATCCTTTTTCACAGTTTTGAATTTGATTCATGGGGGAGCAATGTTGTTTATACCACCTACTAATTCACCACAAGCTAGCCAGAAAGTAAATTTGTGTGTGTTTGTTGTCAAGGGACCAAACTGGGGTAGTGAGGGGGGGAGGACAGCCACCTGTCACTACATCCCAACTTGACCCTGTCATGATAGCTCCAGTCTTGTTACCATGTCATAAGAGAGATCAGCTGCAAATGCAAAGAAAATTATGCTGACATACTTTTGTGACACCTCACAGAACAGATGTTAAATTGGCTGGCTGGCTGGCTGGGCCTAAAATGTAGCTCCGTGTTTAGTTTGCTTTCAACACTTCTAGCTATGGTAAACCTGAGTTTATTGTGGATCAGAGAAGGTCTAAAAGGAAGAAAGCAAAATATGTACGCCAGTAACAAAGAGACTACAGTTTTATAAAAAACCTTTCTTCATCTCCTTTTTTTGAGAATTGGAATATATTTCTGCCCTCCAAAAAAGAAGATGGGAGAATAAACAATTACTTCTTCAAGGGCACTTCAGCATATTTGGGTGAAGTTTTAGTCTTCAGTACATTTTTTTATTTTTGATGGTCAATGAATTAGATTAATTTGCTAGGTTGACTACAGTCTCTAAATACACAAGAATCATATTTACACTGTAGACTTACAGTCAGAGATCCTGTAAGAATCAGGATTTAGAATATGCAATCAGAGGGCTCTGCCAAGTCTTGAAAGGATGTTCTGAGATGTAGTACATCCCCTTATTTGATGTCACTCCAACTGTCTTGTGTGGAACACACTTTCATAACATACGGGCAGAAGTCTCCTTTGGCTAAAGACATGCTGAAGGATAAAGCAGAGCAATTCACATCCTTCAACGCTGTTAAAAACATTGACTCTTGTATAGGCAAATAGCATGAAGCTACATCAAAGCCTTTTATGGATTGGCAGACAAGCATATGCTGCTATGTTTTGTGATGATGGTGATAAATGTACATCTCCAGGTTTACATGTATCAGTGTTTGTATTTACAGACTATTTCTGACTGGGCAAAGTCTAAGATCCACTTTTCCTTTGGAAATAAAAATAAATCCATGACTGATATTAATAGAATTTGGCACTCAGCCAAACCAAAGTCTGGGCTGATTTGGAGACCAACACTGGATAGAATTCACTGGTATCTATCCCTTTCCAATAAAAATTTGCAGAAAAATTTACAATTGGTTTCCTAATTTTTGAATTTTGTGTAAAACCATTTTAGTGTTATATAAGAAATGAATGTAATATATAATACTATATAAGGGGAGAGTTGAATTTTGAGTTGATGTGTTGAGTTGAGATCAGTTCCTAATTATTACATTGACAGGTGCAGAAATAGTTTGCCACTATTACTTTTTATCTTTTTTCAATTCCTCTGCCTAGCCCCTGCCCCATAATTCTATGGAGATCTTCTATCCAAATACTACCCAGCTTAACTTCCAAGGCCAAATAATATTAGTCAGCGATGTCATCTGCTTAGACATATCCTGAGTAGACGTATGTTAAAGTAACAAATTTTATATTGGAAAGTTTGTATTTTAAAAAAGTATAAATCAGGCAAATTTATGGAAATGAGAAGCAGAGAACTGTACAAAAATAAGTATATATCAAGAAAAATCTTGTTAAAGGTGGTATATGTTAGAGAACGCAGGATGAAAATGCTCCAGGTCTTTAAATAATATATCATGTCAAAAGGATGGGTGAGAATATATTCAGAATAATCCAGACAATAAAATATTCTAAATGTACACTTTTCCACAAACCTTTAATTTCTGTGCATATTTACTAGACAGGTAGTCCTCAGTGAATAACCATTCATTCAATAACCATTCAAAATTCCAGGCAAAATAGGCAGCATATAAGTTGGACAGTCATGTTTTCCCTATGCTCTGGCAGCCACAGCCTGCCCAACTATGTCTGCATAGCACCCACATCATCAAGTTACCTGCTAACTGGCCCCTTGTAAACCACCCAGGACTTGTGATTTTTGCTGACTTCTCCATTGACTTTGCTTTTTGATAGCCAGCAGGCAGTTGTGAGAAGGTTCTTGCTTAATGGTGCATGATACTCACAATGTGACTACCAGGATTGGGATCACTAAGCGATGCATACATGACATCATACAATATAACCGCATCACTTAGCAACAGAAATCTAGTCCCAATGACCATTGTTAAGTTAGAACTACTTCTATATGTTTTGAATATCTGATGTGGCCAATACTGCCTTACAAGTTTTGTTGAAAGTGCAAGTACTTAAAACCTTTGAAATAATAATGCAAGGTTTAAAAACCAAACCAAACAAACAAACATAATTTTCCTACATTGATTTCGAAGAGTCATTCTGAATTTTCAAAACACTTGCCAAACACTCATTTCTTAAGCAATAAAGTTTGTGATTATTCTGGAAAACCTTTTCAGAGCTATCTTTTGTAATAATTGCAGTATTGATACTACATTTTTACTGTTAGCATTTCTTATTTAGTTAATGAGTATGAATTTGAAATAGGAAATAAAGCAGTGACTGTATGGGAAGTAGAAGAAAACATTGTGAGGCGCAATGTTGATAGAGCAATTAAAATCTATAATGTAGAATTTCCCTGGTCTTAGTGAAACAATTGCAGTTAAATACTTTGTACCTTTTAAACTACAGATTAATCGAACCATTTAAGTGTTTTCATTGTCTTTACTGAAAGCATCACCATTAGGTTCAATCTCCAATTCTATATTATTATATGTTTTTTATAAGTGATTTGGATGCAGAGCGGAAGGAATGCTTCTTAAATTAGCAGACAGGACTACATTGGAGGAAACACCATATATCCTAGGAAACAGAAATGACATTCACAGAAATGGAATGAGAATAAGAGAGTGAATTGTAAGAGAAACAGCTGCAAATTTTGCACTTACAAAGAAACATTCTAATAATGCAGAGGTGTTACATGAGGAATACCTATCCTGGCAATAGTAATTATTAATAAGAGTTTGGAATAGTATAAGTAATTCTCGACCTATGACCACAATTGAATCCAAAACTTATGTTGCTAAGTGAAATGTTTGTTAAGTGAATTTTACCCCATTTCAGGACCTTTCTTGCCACAGTTGTTAAGTGAATCACTGCAGTTGTTAAGTTAGTAACATAGTTGTTAAGTGAATCTGGCTTCCCCATGACTTTGCTTTTAAGAAGGTCATAAAAGGTGATCACCTGACCCCAGGACACTGCAGATAAATAGGAGACAATTGCCGAGTTTCTGAATTTTCATCACATGACCCTGGGTATGCTACAACGATCATAAGTGTGAAAAACAATCTTAAATCACTTTTCCCCCCCAGTGCCATTGTAACTTGGAATGGTCAGTAAATAAACTGTTGCAACTCAAGGACTACCTGCACTTGATTACCAACTGCATATGAGTCAGTGATTTGACTTCAAAAAGAGCAAATGGGATTTTAGGTTGAAGACTTGTAGTAGGAGTAATTGTTCCACTTTATTCTGAGTTAGTCAAAGGTCACCAATTGAGGAAATTGGAAATATTTAACCTTGAACAGAGGTAACTGAGTGAAGTATGATAGCACTCTTCATATACTTGAAAGGAAGGTGTCACATAGAAGAAAGTCAAGGCGAGGTCTCTTTTGCCCTGGAGTGCAGGGCACAAAATAATGGATTATGTTCCAGGAAAGCAGATTCTGATTGAATGTTAGAAAAACTTCATAAAGAAGAACAGTTTGACTGGAAGTTCAAAGATAATGAAGGGAAGCTCCCCTTTCCTGTAGGGGTTTAAGCAGAACCTCAATAGCCACCTGCCTTTAATTGGGACTCCTGCCTGGAGCAGAAAATTGAACCTGAAACCTAAATGGCTCTTTCCCATGCTGTGATTCTATCAACACTGTGCTATAGAAAGGTATATGTATGAATCTTTAAAGAAAAAAAAGTTTTGCATGCAGAACAAATAGCCCCAATCTAATAAGCCAGTCTCTTTCATCAGGATGCTTCTTTGAGTATTCCAGGAATATTCAGAACATTTTAGTGTTGTTATAGGAAATAATGGGGACTCAATATTTACTTGTTTATTTCTCTGTGTGAATCTATGCATGCCTCTCTCTGGGCATATCTGTGATGGAATGTAGTGAGAAGATGGATCCCTAGGAGGGAATTCCAGAGGAATAAGAGGCAACTCAATCACATATCATGTGCAAGAGAAAGAGGGTGAAGATACCCCCACCCTAATAGTTAGGTGTGAAACAATAAAGAACTCAACTTGGAAGAATTACTAGATGTCATTCTTGATTTTGGGGCTGACAGTATCCTTTTTCTTTCTTCTTAATTTAGCTTCCATAGTTTATTATGCACATTTAACATTTATAAAATAGATTTCATGCCTTTGACTGGCATTTTGATAAATAGGATGATAGGTACAAACTGCCACCGATGTTATGTCCTTTTGAACACAAAGAAGAGGAGAGCGAGGATTTGTAGCTCTGGACCTAGGACATTTGAAGTACAGAACATTGTGTACATCTACAGTGCTAATATGTATTATTGCTAATATATATTGGATATTGCAAGAAGAAGACAGAGGCTGAGGGCTGAAGATTATGACAATCCTTCAAGGTGAACCCATGATGAGGATGAATGGTAATCCTGCAGAGTTGCATCTTATTTATGACAAAGAAGGGATTGTCAAAAATATCCTATACTTCAAGCTACTTACCAACCATTTCCCTTCTCCCCCCCTCCCCACTCCCAAAAGTTCTTGTGATACCTGGGTCCAACCTTTTCAGGGATTATTTTCCCTTTAAAGGAATAAGTTTGTGGTAGAAAATATCCCCTTTGTGACTCAGCATTGTCATTAGAAATTCAAGTAATCTCTACAGTATAAACATCATTTACCTGATTAGTTCAATATCCTAGTTATATGGAGATAATTGCAATTATCTGATAATATTCTGGTTGAATGTCAGTGCATTGTAAATGGGGTAAACTTTGAACATTGATATGGGAAATGCAGTTGTGAAAATTGTACAGAATACAACAGATTTCTTTTGTTTCTTTAATATGGATTAGAAGCATTAAACATAACCTGGCATCCTTGCTTTGCTTCAAATAGCTTCCAATTTGTTTCTGAACTCAGCTGAAAGTTCTGGTATGGATTTATAAAGCTTTTGCAGATTTTAAAAAAATGGAAAATGTCTATGCATGCTTATTCATGGTTAAAGAAGATAACCCATCATGGTGAGTGGCTCCTTGTTTTGAACCATAAAGAGCAAATATTACAGAATGAGTCAAATCCATGATCATCCTGTGATTTTAAAATGTTGTCCTCGGAAATATTTTCCAGCCATATTGGGTTTTCTTTTAATCCATTTTCAAAATAGGGCCTTTAAAAAATTCTCCTAGGCCTTTTTCTTTGTATTGCATATTTGTAGATTTGCCTACTTAATGATTTTCTTCCTTTTTCTACTGAAAATTGATGCACTTTTATTACATTTATGTAAATAAATACCTAAAATCACTGTGTGAATGAATAAGTAATGAACAGAATAACAGAGTTGGAAGGGACCTTGGAGGTCTTCTAGTCCAACCCCCTGCGCAGGCAGGAATATACCATTTCAGACAAATGGGTGTCCAATCTCCTTTTTAAAACTTCCAGTGTTGGAACATACACAACTTCTGGAGCAGTGGTGGGATTCAAATTTTTTTACTACCGGTTCTTTGGGCATGGTTTGGTGGGCAGGGGAAGGGTACTGTAAAATCTCCAGTCAGAGGTGGTATTTGCCGGTTCTCCGAACTACTCAAAATTTCCACTACCAGTTCCCCAGAACTGATCAGAACCTGCTGAATACCACCTCTGTTCTGGAGGCAAGTCATTCCACTGATTAATTGTTCTGTCAGGAAATTTCTCTTTAGTCTAGCTTGATTTAGTCTAGGCATCTCGGACCTGTCAACAGATTCCATCTTTGGTCATAGGGGGAGAGGTGTTTCCCCCTGTGGACAGGGCACGAAACCTGGGAGCCCTCCTGGATTCACAGCTCAGTTTGGAGGAGCAGATGGGGGCTGTGGCGAGGGGGGCTTTTGCCCAGGTTCGACTGGTTCACCAGTTATGCCCATACCTGGACTGAGATGCCCTTCGCACGGTCACTCATGCACTTGTCACGTCCCGACTCTACTACTGCAATGCTCTCTATCTAGGACTGCCTTTGCATACCATCTGGAGGTTTCAGCTGGTGCAGAATGCGGCCGTGCGGGTTGTGATGGGAGTTTCCTGGTACTCCCATGTTACACCCCTCCTGCGCGAGCTGCACTGGTTGCCAGTTGCCCTCTGGGTGAGATTCAAGGTGTTGGTATTAACATTCAAAGTCCTTCATGGCTTGGGTCCGGGATACTTGCGGGAACATCTCCTGCCGACATCGAATGCCGATCTCCCTGTGCGTGCACACAGACGGGGACTCCTCGGGGTGCTGTCTGCAAGGCAGTGTCAGCTGGCGGTGCCCCAGGGAAGGGCCTACTCTGTAGTGGCTCCCGCCTTATGGAACCAACTACCCCTGGTGCTCCGTTTGGCTCCTGATCTCCACTCTTTCCGCCACGATTTGAAAACCTGGCTGTTTGAGCAGGCCGGGCTGGACTGACCTCTGGCGGAGGGGTTAAATTAGTTTTAAATTAGTTTTAGTTATTGGGCTTGTTTAAGTTTAATTCTTTTTTTAAAAAAATATTGTTGTGTTTTTAGTTCTGAGCTGCCCCGAGTCCTTTTGGAGAGGGGGCAGCATACAAGTCCAATTAATTGAATTGAATTGAATTGATTCTCTCCTTGATTAGTTTCCATCCATTCACTGATTCTTCAAATGTTTTGGAGAATAGGTTAACTCCCTCTTCTATGTGGCAGCCCCTGAGATATTGGAACACTACTACCATGTCACTCCTATTGGTGTATTTGTATTTATAAATAGCCTAACTTAGGTTCCATATAGCACAGATAGCCAGAAGGTAGACTGAGAGCCATTAATAAATTTTGGGGTGATTTAGAACAGGATACCAAGAACTTCTTTTGGATCCAGCCTCCCTGCAGTGGATGGCATTAAAGCAATGGACCCCAACCTTTGGGGGACTGATTCTGTGGATTCTAGAGGGGGCGTGGTTTTGTGTGCTGCCTGCATCCTGCAAATAGGGATAGGGCTTGTGTGACCCTGTTCCTGCATGGCCCAGTGCATGTCCGTGTTGCGGGGGTTGGGGACCCATGCATTAGAACACAGGTGTAAAACTTGATTGCATCACGTGACATATACATGATTTTTTTTTGCCTTTGTGGACCTGGGGTGGGTGTGGCCAGCACATGATGCATCCAGCCCATGGGCCCCCAGTTTGACAGTCCTGCATTAGAGAATCCCAGGGTAATCAGGAAGTGATCTGACCACGATAAGTGAGACACCAAACACTCCCCCAATTTGAGATCACACAGTCACTGCTCCTATGGAAATACCAAATACACTGTGTAATCACTGTTCTGTGTAGGACTTTGGATGACTTTGGTGGCCTGTTCTGATCCAGCTCTCCAAATACGACAAACCCTCTGATGTCAACTCAAAAGATTCTTTATTAGGAATGCCAGCATCCCTTGCAAAGTTTCTCTAACAAGTCCATCCAGCCGGAAGATGAATAGTCATCTGCCATACCCATTCATCTCCATCCCCTGCCTTTTATCCCCAGAGCTAGGGTGATGCCTAGCTAGAAACGGTGGCTCTTCCTTCCCTAGGATCAGCCCATGCTCCGAGCATTTCCACTGCTCTCCTCTTCTCTGCCTTCTGTGCAACTGCACGTCAGGCACTGGACCCAGCTGTTCCTCCTCTTCTTCATCAACCACCTCCAGACCTGGGGGCTGTTGACTCTCCCTCAGGGCTGATGGATGGCCCAGGCTCTGCCTCTCTCTCTCTCTCTCTCTCTCTCTGCCAGCTCCATTCCCTCTTCCCCCTTGGAGTGCCTAGGTTGCCCTGAAGCTGACCCTTACTCCTCCTCTGATTTGGCAGATGGAGGGGATGGCAGCCGACATGCTTCAACATGGCCATGAACTCCTTAGTCACCTCAGATCTCTCTCCTAAAGAAGGCATATTGTAGTTCTCCAATAACATAAATCTAGGAAACTCTACTGCTAAGTCAGAAATTGAGTCAAATTGCTCAGGTAGGGAAGTTGCTGTGCAGCGAGCTGGTACATCAATAATCCCAAATGATCCCTAGAGGCCAATTTAATGAACAAGATGTCATATCTGGTGACCTAGGGTGCAGTGCCTATGAAAGTTGTAAAGAATCTCAGATGACAATTGCCAAATGTCCAACCCTGCCCCAAGGTCTTGGCTGATGCTATCCACCCTTCTGGGCCCAGCCAGGTCTCAGTAATGCATGCCAGGTTGATTTACAGAACCAATAACAGAGTTGGAAGGACATTGGAGGTCATCTAATTCAACCCCCTGCTTTTTCTGGAGATATATACTATTTCTGCTAAATGGCTATCCTGTTTTTTCTTAAAAGCTCCAGTGGCATCCACAACTTCCAAAGGCAATTTGTTCCACTGGTTCATTGTTGTCACTGTTAGGAAGTTTCTCCTTAGTTCTATGCTGCTTCACTCTTTGATTAGTTTCCATCCATTGTTTCTTGTCCTGCCTACAGGTGCTTTGGTAAATAAGTTGACCCCCTCTTCTTTGCTGCAGCAGTTCAATTATTGGAAAACTGCTATCATGTCATCCTGATCCTTCTTTTCACTAGACCAGGTATATCCAGTTCCTATAATTGTTCTTCATATAACAGATAACAGATAATGAGAGTTGGAAGGGACCTTGTAAGTCATCTAGTCCAAGCCCCCACCCAAGCAGGAGATCCTACCATTTCTGACAAATGGCAGTCCAATCTCTTCTTGAAAGTCTCAAGTGATGATACTTCCACAACTTCTGAGGGCAAGTTGTTCCATTGGTTGATTGTTCCCACTGTCAGAAAGTTTCTCCTTATTTCCAGGTTAAATCTCTCCTTGTTCAGTTTCAATCCATTATTCCTTGTCTGCCTACAGGCGCTTTAGAAAATAGCTTGATCCCTTCGTCTTTGTGGCAGCCCCTCAAATATTGGAAGACTGCTATCATGTCTTCCCTGGTCCTTCTCTTCACTAGACTAGCCATGCCCAGTTCTTGTAACCATTCTTCATATGTTTTAGTCTCCAGTCCTCTAATCAAAGGTGGTATACAACCAGTTTGCACCGTCTTGGGCGAACCAGTAGCAGTGATTTGGCGTGGGTTGCCAAACTGATGGTGACCCCTGGTTGGCCAAGCCCCTGAACTAGTTGCCTGGTCGCCCACTTGTCCTGGTTGCTCTCCTAGCTTTCCCTACCACATGGTGGCCATGGCGCAGCTCAGGCAGGTGTCCCAGGATTGCTGCACATGCATACTGCACATGCAGTGCAGCAGCCTGGTACATCTGCTCTCCTGCCCACCTCCTGGAGCACATTTTCTTCCTTCTCCCAGCCGACGCGCCTCTTCCAGCCCGGTGTGGCCCAGCCAGCCAGCAGGTAGGTGGGTGGATGTCCTGAGGCTTCTCACTCTGCTTGTTGTGAGATGTCTGCAGCTGCTGCGTGCTTTGTTTAGTGTGGCTGCAGTCCAGCAGCCTCACCGCAAAAAGCATGCCCTGTTCTATGTACTGGGCCTGACCATTGGAGAAGTAAAGCGAAGCCAGAGAACAGTAGCTGCCTCTTTTGCAGCACAAAGAAGCCTCCCCCAACCAGCCGGGTGTTCTCCTCTTTCTCTGCCTGTTAGTTCTGTATGACCGAGGAGGAGGAGACCAGCCAGCCAGTTGGGGGATGCTTTCTATGCCAAAAGACTGGAGACCAAAAAAGAGTCACCTCCATTAGCCGCCCCTTTGGCCAGCTGGTCTCCTTCTCCTCGGTCATACAGAACAAACAGGCAGAGAAAGAGAAGACCAGCCAGCCAAAGGGGTGGCTGCTGCAGGTGACTCTTTTTTTGTCTCCAAGCATCTCGTGACAAGCAGGGCGAGAAGACCTGGGACATATGGCCACCTGCTGGCTGGCCAGGCTGGCCTGGACTGAAAGAGGCATGTCTGCCAGGAGAAGGAAGAAAGCATGCTCCAGGTGGGTGGGCACTGGGCAGGTGTACAGATGTCCTGGGACCACTTAAAGGTCAACTTTAAGAATGACCCCATAGAAGAAGCCAAGAACCAAGAGCAAACTTAGTGGTGGTGGCAGTGACCCAACACAAGGAGTGTGAAGGGAGGCAGACACCGTGCCTCTGTGGAAAAGAAGAGGTGCCGAAGCCCTGGCTGTCAACCAGATGGGGATCGTAGAGGGACCCATCACATGACCCTGTCACCCCCACCACCGCTACTTTTGCTCTTGTTTTCGGCTTCTTCCATGAAGTGCTCTTAAAGTCAATCTTTAAGATCTGGAAGACGTTTAGTTAGATTGCCGCCAACTGATTGTTAGGAGAGGTGTAGCCCATGAATTCATGAGAAGTCTTGGGCAAAGTTCACTGACATTTAAAATGCATCTGCACGGTGTCTGCCTCCCTTCACGCTCCTTGGGCACACCGGGAGCACCTAACCGGAGTGAGAGAGAGCAAATTTATCTCCAAGGGGCTTCTGGCAAAAAAAACCAAAACAAAAACCACTCCAAAACAAAAACCATTTGGCAGGCAGACTCGGCAGGCAGTCGTGATCTTTAGTTTTGGGGCTTTTTTTTGTCAGCCCAAGGGCGGAGGAGGTGGGAGGAAGGTACGAAGGAAATCACCCTGTCTCTGCAGCATCAGTCATGTGACTGAGTGGGTGTGGCCAACTCAACATCACTCACAGCAAGGTGCCACACCACCTTGCCAAGTTGGCCACCCCACCCAGTCACATGACCACCAAGCCATGCTCACAGAACCGGTAGTAAAAAATTTTGAATCCCACTACTGCCCCTAATCATCCTGGTTGCTCTTCTCTGTATTTTTTCTAGAGCTTTCTAGAGCTCAACAGCTTACATTTTAGCTTCTAGCTCCTAATCATTTTGTTGCTCTTCTTTGAACTCTTTCCAAAGTCTCAGCATCTTTTTTGTATTGGGTGAATGAAACTGGATGCAGTATTCTAAGTGTGGTCTTACTTAAGCTTTGTAGAGCAGTACTAGTACTTCATGTGATCTTGATTCTATCCCTGTTATGCAACCTAGGAGGACATTGGCTTTTTTTGGCTGCTGTCACACAGTATTGGCTCACATTTAGATGGTTGTCTATCAAGATCCCTCTCGCAGTTACTACGGTTGAGTCAGGTTTCTAGTCTGTACCTGTACTTTTGATTTTTTTGCCTAAGTGTAAAACATTGATGATTTTCTCATCAATGTTAAATCACTAACTAGGAAGGCCTGGTATTAAGTAGCACAGCCAGAAGCCAAGGTTCGTTGTTTTTAGAAGACAATTTTATTCAACAGGCATACCACCTTAAATTTTATCAGTTTTGAAACAAGGGCTTTTGGTTGTTGCTTTTTATATTTTGATTTATAAATTTATTTGTTTATAATTTTAAGCTTTAATTCATCAACAACTGTATTTTGACTTGAGTGGACAATAAACTTGCAAAATAAATAAATAACTGACTAAAGAAATATATATATATATATATATATATATATATATATATATATATATGTAGGTCTTGGTGTATTGGTCTTGTCCCATGTAAGATTGAGAATACCTTGGCAGCGTTTACGAAATCTCATCCGTCATCTTCAGGCTGGTGTCTTCAGCTTCGTTCTCCTGGGAGAAGCTGAAGACACCCCAACGTAAAATATTCTCAATCTTACAGACAAGACCAATCTCATACCTTCCCGTGAAAATCTACAAATATATATATATATATATATATATATATATATATATATATATATATATAGGTCTTGGTGTATTCGGTCTTGTCCCGTGTAAGATTGAGAATACCTTGGCAAGCGTTTGACAAAATCTCATCCGTCATCTTCAGGCTGGTGTCTTCAGCTTCGTTCTCCTGGGAGAAGTGTGTGATTGTGGCTGTTTTCCACTTTTAAACTCTAGAGTTGGCTGTGTTGTTACTTCTTGATTGGTTTGTGGAGTTGATGTATGCAGATTGGATGGCTTTTTCCTGAGAACCTGTGTGGCTGAGGTGCTGGCTGTGTGTCTCTCAGCCTTTTGTGTTGTAACGACCTGGGTAATGGGCTGTGTGATGACCTTCTGAGTTCTATTGTTGTGATGTCCTGGGTGTGGTGCTGTAATCTCCTGGGTCGTTGTCTGTGCTGCAACCTCCTGATGTTTTGTGTTGTGATCTCCTGAGTTCTGTGATGTAGTATCCTGGGTGGAAGGCTGTGATGTGGTATTCTGGGCCTTGGTTTGGCTCGAGTTTGAGGTCTGGCTATGTGTTTATAGCGTGTGTCAGTTTGCTTAGTTTGGGGGTTGGAGGGGGTGTAGCAGCTGGTGTTGCAGCCATGGTCTGGTTTCTGGATGGTGGTTGCCTTTCATCTGTGGTGTGGGCTTGGGTTTGAGTCTGGTGAAGGAGATTGGTGGTGGCATCATGTGTTATTTTGGGTCCGGTGTTGGTTTTGTGGCTGGGACTCGTTTGTTGATTAGGGCTAGTTTCCAGATGTCTGGTAGGCGGGAAGTATCATCCCGTTTATTCATGTTATGGGGGTGTTTCTCTATTTCGATGGCTTCCCTAATTATTCTCTTGTTGAAGTGTTCAGTATTGGAGATAAGTTTGGATCCCTCAAAATCAATTTCATGTCCTGTGGCTTTAAGGTGCTGGAAAAGGGAGGAAGTTTTTTCTTCTTTTCTGACTGCGTTCTTGTGTTCTGCGATGCGTGCATTTATTCTCCTGTTGGTTTGTCCAATGTATGTGGCTGGGCAAATTTTGCATGGTATTTTATAAACTCCTTGGCTTTCTAGCTGGATCTTATCTTTGGGGTTTCTTAAGATGTTGGCTATTTTTTGATCAGTGCCAAAGGCTGTCCTGATATTGTGTTTGTGGAGAATTTTGCTGATTTTATCTGTGGTGCCTTTGATGTAAGGGAGGAGGGCGATGCCATTGTCCTGTTCTGTGTCTTGGTTTTTGGGGAGTCTCCCTTGGATTAGGTTGGTGATTGTGCTTCGTTGGAATCCATTGGACATTAATACGTTAGTAAGGGTGTGTAATTCTCTTCTCAAGTGGTCTTTGTCAGCTAGGCGTTTGGTTCTGGAGATGAGGGTCTTGGCTACGGAGTTGATCTGTGCAGGGTGGTGATGGGATTGTGCATTTAAGTAGCGGTTAGTGTGTGTCTTTTTCTGGTAGATGGTGTGTCCTAGGGAGCCGTTGGGTTTTTTGTAAATTAGGACGTCCAGGAATGGAAGTTGATTGTTGGTTTCTGTTTCCATGGTAAATTGTATTTTGGGGTGTAGGCTGTTGAGATGTGTGAGGAAGTTGTCCAGTTTTTCTTTCCCATGTGGCCAAATTACGAAAGTGTCATTTACATATCTAAGCCAGAGTTTGGGTTTGTATTCGGATTTGTCTAGAGCATTGGTTTCAAAATGTTCCATGTATAGGTTAGCGATGACGGGTGAGAGGGTGATCCCATAGGTGCTCCTTCTATCTGTTTATATCTTTGTCCATTGTGGATGAAGTACGTGTTGGAAAGGCAATGGTTGGTCAGATCTAGGATGTGCTTAGGTGGGTTGTATTTGTTTTGGATAGCTGTCAAGGCTTCTTTAATAGGTACTTGAGTGAAGAGGATATGACATCGAAGCTCACAAGTAGGTCACTGGGTTGTAGGTTTTGTTTCTTTATTGTTTCTATGAAGTGGAAAGAATTTTGTATGCGTGTGGTGATGGATTCTGTGTAGGGCTGGAGTTGTTTGGCGAGAAATTTGGCAAGGTTCTGTAGAGGTGAGCCTATGGAGCTGACTATGGGTCTGAGTGGTGTTCCTTCTTTGTGTATCTTGGGGAGGCCATAGAGCTTAGGGCATCTAGATGATTTTTCTCTGGGGATGATTCTTTGTTGGATCTCTTCACTGATGGGCGAGGCTTTTATTTTGGATTTGGTGGTTTTCTCTAGATAGGTGGTGGGGTCTGTGTTTAGAGGTTTGTAAGCGGGGTCTTGGAGTAGGTTGGATAGTTTGGATTGGTAGTCAGATGTGTTCATCACGACTGTGGCGTTGCCTTTGTCTGCTGGGAGGATGATTATGTTGTTGTCTTTCCTCAAGTTGCTGAGTGCTTTTTGTTCTTCTTTGTGTAAGTTGCTTCTGGGTGGACTGCTGGAGCAGAGGACGTTGGTGACTTCAAGTCTGATTTTATTGGCTGTGTCTGGGTTAATTTTGGCTAGGCTAGCTTCAACTCCACATATGATGTTTTCAGTGGGGATGCGTTTGGGGGCGACAGCAAAGTTGAATCCTTTGGAAAGGACATTGGTTTCTGCCATGGTGAGGGTTCTGTCTGATATGTTGTGTACTGTTTGTTTCATGCATTGTTGTGGGGGGGGTTTGGGCTTCTGGCGTTTCTCTAGTCTGTGGAGTTTGTTGGTGTGTGTGTCTGTCTTGTGAAAGGTTTCTGTTTCGGCTCTCCAGGGGGCTAGTTGTTTGGATTTGTCCCAGAGTGCTGGGGTTTTAGTGTGGAATTTGAGTTGGAAGCATGTGGGGATCACGTTTTTGTCTCGCAATTGCGGAATGTGAGGTCACATAAGATGGTGGCTCTTCACACTTTGAGTTTCTCATAGATCCAGGTCATAGACCCAAAATAACACATGATGCCACCACCAATCTCCTTCACCAGACTCAAACCCAAGCCCATGCCACAGATGAAAGGCAACCACCATCCAGAAACCAGACCATGGCTGCAACACCAGCTGCTACACCCCTCCAACCCCAAACTAAGCAAACTGACACACGCTATAAACACATAGCCAGACCTCAAACTCGGAGCCAAACCAAGGCCCAGAATACCACATCACAGCCTTCCACCCAGGATACTACATCACAGAACTCAGGAGATCACAACACAAAACATCAGGAGGTTGCAGCACAGACAACGATCCAGGAGATTACAGCACCACACCCAGGACATCACAACAATAGAACTCAGAAGGTCATCACACAGCCCATTACCCAGGTGGTTACAACACAAAAGGCTGAGAGACACACAGCCAGCACCTCAGCCACACAGGGTCTCAGGAAAAAGCCATCCAATCTGCATACATCAACTCCACAAACCAATCAAGAAGTAACAACACGGCCAACTCTAGAGTTTAAAAGGGGAAAACAGCCACAATCACACACTTCTCCCAGGAGAACGAAGCTGAAGACACCAGCCTGAAGATGACGGATGAGATTTCGTCGAAACGTTGCCAAGGTATTCTCAATCTTACACGGGACAAGACCCGAATACACCAAGACTTACATACCTTTACCCGTGAAAATCTACGAAAACAAATATATATATATATATATATATATATATATATATATATATATATATACTCAACTGACTATTTCTTTATTTGATTTATATAGCTGTTTGCGTATTCAGAAGCAATCTGTTCTTAAATTTTTAATACATGTTTCCTTGCTTCTTTGAACCTGATTCTAGCAAGATTTTAATTAAAAAATAAAGTAGACCCACCAAATTGAACATCTGGCCAACCCTGTCCTAAAGTACCAATTTTCACAGAGTTTTTAAGTTCATTGTTTGGTTATGAATGTGTAGTTATATCAAGTCATGAATATAAAAATACTTTACAATACATTGCCTTGTTTAACATCTTTTTAAATAAACCCTTCATAAATGTTTATGAAGATGTTACAGTATATGATTCATATTGGAGCATGAACATATACAACTCTTGTTTTGAACTGCTATATTCCATTTAAGCTTGTCATGTAATTATATTATGATTTATAGTTATGTCTGGCAACAGTTTTCTAAGATAAAGATTTGTTTATAAGGCAAGAATATGCAAATTAAAACCATTTATGGAGAGATACACATAAAGACTTGTTTAGGAGTTGCTCTCCATCTGAACTCCAAGCATATGATATAATTATAAAAATCCTATTTTTAATTATAAAAGCCCTATATTTAGCTATACAACAATACAACAAGTTATGTATGTTATAGTTATTTGCTTCCACCCTCAAGTCAATAAGAAAAGAATAAGCCCTGTAGAAATTTAAAGTCATGCTTTCAAGTAATGTATGTGCTTTTTTTAAAAAACAAAACAAAAAAACTCTTTAATTAGGAAAGATCTTAGAAAAGTCTGGGGTAGTGTGATATTTATATCATTCAGTATGTATTGTGTATATAATTTTTATATGACATTGCATATTGACATTGATACAGGAGAATGAAATGACAGGTCTTTGGTGCTCTCTGAGTTTTTCTTGCAGACATTTCATTACCCAAACTAGGTAGCAACCTCAGTGCCAGTAGGGAGTGGGGTTTCTCTCAATTTATATTCTAGTGTCTTTGCATCAGTGTAGCAGACAAACCAATTAAATCTCTCCAAAACATTTCTAAATAAACTAAAAGATACCGCAATCCCTGAAGAAGGAAAAAAAAAACCAGGACTAATCTACAACATACAGTATAAAGACTGCAATAGCCACTATGTAAGACAAACAGGTCCAAACACATCCATGAAGGCCAACTAGTAGTCAAGAAGACCTGACAATTATTCTTCAATTTTACAATATATGGAGAGTCTTAACCATGGGTTCATATGGAAGACTGCGACTATCCTAGACCAAGCCAAGTCCAAAAATACAACAGAATTCCTGGAAGATTGGTGCTCTGACAATTGGTCATCAATAGACATATAATCATAAACAATATCTACATACTGAAAGAGACAATCAACAAGCTGAAAAGGGAGCAAAATGACCAAAACACTTCAGCAGTAAACAATCAGGTAAGCATAGATTAACACCAAGAAGTGAACAACACCCCAATCAAAGAATTGCTAAACAAGCCAACAACAAATATCCTAACCACCCTATGCCCCTACCAACACTGACAGGGGAATAGAATAGAATAGAATAGAATAGAATAGAATAGAATAGAATAGAATAGAATAGAAAATTTTATTGGCCAAGTGTGATTGGACACACAAAGAATTTGTCTTGGTGCAAATGCTCTCCGTGTACATAAAAGAAAAGATACATTAGTCAAGAATCAAGAATTATAAAGCACAACACTTAATAATAGCCATAGGGTACAATAAGCAATCAAATCATACTAGGAAACAGTCAATATAAATTGTAAGGATACAAGCGACAAAGTTACAGTCATATAGTCACATGCCACCAGAATATAAACAGAGCAAACCCTACTCCCTACCAGCACTGATAGTGTTATCTAGTTTACATAATGAAACATCTGCAAGAAAATAACCAAGAGCACCAAGGATCACTCATATTGTTATTCTATAATGCAGTCTGATTAAAATAGTCATGTGACCCTTTGTTATGCAATATAAGAAGCATGTGCCTCCCTCCCCAAGAGCCATGTACTTTGAGAACTTTGGGTAAAGTTTAATCAAGCCATAAAGAGTACTTTTTCAGAGCATGATTTCTAGTAGAATTATTCCAACATTTTATCTTCCAGGGCCATGCCATTTTTCTAACCAACTTCAGTTATTGCGCGTATTAATGACTACTGAGCGTCAGATTTGTCTTTCACCATTTGATCCAAAGAATTGAACTTCATCTTTATTTTCATTTTTTCTTGTCTTCTCAGAACTATAATAAAACCTTTAACCTAAATTAAACCTTTAACCATAAAAATGCTACTAGAAATATAATATATTATGATAGAAATAAGTACATATTGTAGAAGTAGACTAACATCAGTCTTCAAAGTTCTGTTCATGTTTTTTTCTAGAATCCTTGTGATCTGACAAAGATAATGTATACTTAATCAACAAGAACACATGTTTAGTATTTAATAAGTGAAGTATATAGATATACTGAGAGGACTGGTGTAGTCTAGTGCTTAAGGCACCAGGTGCAATTCAGGACAGTGTGAATTCTACTCCTGCTTTTAGATATGAAAGCCAACTGGGTGACCTTGAACTAGTTATTCTCTCTCATCCCAACTCACACCACAGAGTAGTTGTTTAAAAAAAAAGGAGGATCAAGGAATATTGTATTTATTTTATGCTTTGATATATTTATAAAACATGAGGATTTAATATAAATACATTCCTCTGTATGTAGTATTTGCTTAAGAATGTAAGAAGTGTTTTTCTTCTTCATTTCATAGGTGAAACTATTTATACTTTCTGTTCTAATGAAAAATATCCAGTAGTATTCTTCTGCCCATGTGTTATGTTTTTCATACTAGTTTTTTATTTTCTTGTACTGAAATTATGTGAATGCAAAGACATGAAATGATTTTATTCCTAAATGAAATAAATATAAATGGGAACAAGAAGAATTCAAATTTTCTATGAAGGTAAATGTTGGAAGATAATGAAAATATATTTCATATAATATGGTATAAGTTCATTTATAGGAACATTTCCTTTTCTTGAACCACAGTCACATCTAGTCTTACAAATAATTTTAAAATCCTTTTCACTGCAGATGCTGTAGATCAAATGAATCTTCTGTACATCCTGAAAATTGTCAAAACTCCCCCAAACTGATTCATACTGTTCAACTAGTTCCTTTTCCAGAAGTTGGCAAAATGCTTCAATTAGTGCTGATTTATTGAAAAAGGTGGCACTTAATTTAAAAAAAACTGTATATGAAAGAAAATAAAATTTTAATAGGCTGTGCAAAATTATGACTTCCAGATGATTTACTATAATGGCTAAAAAAGATGTCATGTAACAAAGGAATGAGCCTATTTCTCCAGTTAATCTGGCATGGGTTGACTGTTGTATATTTTGCTAATTATTACAGCTTATTTATAGACAGTTTCTAATTAATTTTAGAAACGTCTTTTCCATTTTCATTATTTTTTTCTCAAGGTAGTACAAAGAAATGAATGATTATACAAATTTGAAAATAACATATAGTGCTACGTTTTAAGCAAGACAGATTAAATGCACTGTTTTTCTGCTTCTCTTGTTTTTACACTTTGGCTAATATTAACTGAAGGAGCCATAGTGCTTGTTTCACACATAACACAAAGTCCTAATAGGTGAGCTATGTAGATTACAGATAGTTTAACATTATACGTGAATAGCATTGCAAACATAGATAAGCATATTAAAAAGCAGAGATATTACTTTGCCGACAAAGGTCTGTATAGTCAAAGCTATGGTTTTTTCCATAGCTTTGTAATGTACAGCTGTGAGAGCCAAATTTTACAAATTGTTGGGATGTAGCCCCATGTAGCATTACATTCCATATCAGAAGATACTTTTTGTTTTTGTTCAGTCACTAAGTCATGACTGTCTTTACAATCCCATGGATCATAGCACACCAGGCTCCCTGTCCTCCACTATCTGCTGGAGATTGCTCAAATTCATGTTTATTGCATAATTATACTACCTAACCATCTCACCCTCTGCTGTTTCCTTAACTCTTTCCCAGCATCAGGGTCTTTTCCAGTGAGTCTTCTCTTCGCATTAGGCAGCCAAAGTATTTGAATTTCAGCTTCAGTATGTGTCCTTCAAAAAGAGCAGTTAGGGTTGATATCTTTTTAGGATTGACTGATTTGATCTCCTTGCAGTCTAAGATAATCTCTAGAGTCTTCTCCAACATCCCAGTTCAAAAGAATCAATTATTTGGCACTCAGCCTTCCTTATGGTTCAACTCTCACAGTCATACATTACTACTGGAAAAAAACCAAAACTTTTTACTATACAGGCTTTGTCGTCAAAGTGATGTATCTGCTTTTTAATATTCTATCTAGAAGCAAGTGTCTTTTAATTTCATGGCTGCAGTAACCATCTGCAGTGATTTTGGAGCTCAAGAAAATAAAATCTATCACTGCTTTCATTTCTCCCCCTTCTATTTGCCAGGAAGTGATGGGACCAAATGCCATAATCTTCATTTTTTTTTTAATGTTGAGTTTCAAGCCAACACAAAATGCTTGTTTTATGATATTTTTGAGAATGACAAACATTTTCATGAGATTGAGATATTTCCTCACAGTGTAATCTTATCCTAGAAATGTGAGAACAGTGAATGATGCCAAATTAAAGAAAATGCAAGTATATTGAAATCATGTCCATATTTCTTCTTATAGAGCACCGTTTCTCACCCTCAGCAACATCTAAGATTTGAAGTCTTAATGTTGCTGAGGATGAAAAACAGTGTTGTAGAGTTACAAATTGAATAAGAAGTACGGGACAAGAAGAAAATTGTAAAATATTGCAGACTTTTACTATACTGTTTCAAAATACAATAGGAACATAGAAAATATGAAGAACTCACAAATTTAGTTTGGTAGAATGAAGTAGATGCTTCACATGACTGGGTTCTGGAGGATAAAACTGAAATATTAGCTTAGTGGAATAATGGAACACTTTCCAAAGCTATGTTGAAATAAGATTTCATTAGAGATAGCAAAATATTGTTGCTCAGCCTACTAAAGAAACAATCTCAGAGGCTTCCAGTGAGTGAAACTGGAGTTGATTATTGTAGCAAAGACCAATGAATCAGTGAGTAGATTAATTTCTTGGAACCACTCTGGATAAGGAGAGGATGGGAAATCACCCATATAAGATTTCCTTCTTTTATGTTTCTATGGAAAATTGCTGGTTGTTTATAACAAGATCCTCGGAAGCTGTTTAGAAGAAGAAGAAGAAAAGATTACGGTTAAAACAGAGACTTTTGACAAGGACTATAACAGAAAAATTTGACTTTTAATAAAATAAAGAATAACTTAATAGACCAAAGAAATGGAAGAAATAAGCAAAGAATTTAAGTTGGAGCTCCAAAATGTGAGAGGGATGTTTAAAGAAAGAATGAAATTGGTGGAGTTAATGCTGAGTAAAGTAATGGCGTCACAGCTTGCAGAAGAACGAAGGAAGCTCAGAGAGGATGAATTAAAAGAGGAAAATAATAGCCTCAACGAGCATGAAGAACAAGGACCATTGTCAAAGGACATAAAAGGACTTAAAACAGAGACATCAACATTAGAGACAATAAATAAAAGAGATAAGATACTCAAGACTAACAACAAGAAGAAGAGAATATATAAGAAGAAACCCCAAAAAAGAGAACTGAAAAAAAGGGGAGGGGAAACATGGCCAACAGGCATAGGGAAATAAAAATAAAATTAGAAGGAAAAAAGAAGAAAGACTGGGGAAACTTAGAAAAGGGAAACCTAGCCAAAATTAAAAGAAATGATAAAATTTCAAGATTTAAAGATAAGGGTTAGGGATTGTATAAGGAGGATGCCACATGGGAATGTATATTGGCATTCAGTTTAAAACTTGTTGGAAATTATTTTAGGATTATATAACTATATAAATATATATATATATATATATATATATATATATATATATATAACTATATATAACTATATCTATCTATCTATCTATCTAAACTGTATATTAATTATGCTGTTATGAACTCTTACATCAGAGGATTAAAACAGAGGAATGGAAATGTATTAAAACAGATAAATTTTGGATAAATTTTAGCGATTTTAGGGGGATATCTTAAAATATATATGTTTTAAAATATACAGTTGATTATTTAATGTGAATATGTTTAAAGCTGGGGAATGAATTATTAAATTAGATTGAAGGGATATACCATGTGGATCCTAAATATATTGGTTTTTGTTTTTATTTTTATTAGATTGTTTATTATATAATTGGCTTAGGGAAAATTAAGGATAATAATGATGTGTAATGTTAAATAAAATAGGTGGTAAGCTGAAAACGGAAATAATAGGTGATAAAGAACTGGGAATCTATATATGGATGAAATGATATTGATATTGAATTAATGAATTGAAATATGAAATGGAAATTTATTTAAAGATGAAATGGATAATGATATGAGATGACATTATATAGGATTGGTGGAAATGAAAGTATGATTATGTACAAGTGTTATGATCTGGAACCACATTGCCCACTCAAAAAGATGTGTAAAAATTAAAAAAAATTAAAAAATTGGGGGGGAAAAAGAATGAGAATGTTGAAAACATTGGGTAAGTGTGCCATTAATCCTAAATCAAAGAAATCTTTTAAGCTTAAAAAATTTAAAGAATTTGACATAAACAGAAAACAGCTAAATAAGATCTTGTTCTTTAAACGTCCTGATAAAAATTGATAATTCAATATTAAAATAAGAGCTACCATTAAAACACAAACACCTATTGTATATATAATATTGCAGTGCAGGCTCTGTCCCTAACATATTTGATTGTGGAAGAGCAAGGAGAGCTTGCTTCACAATACATACTTTGCCTCTCTTGTCCCTTCTGTCATCTGAATGTCCCCATAATGTCATCTGAATTCAGGATAAAGGATACCTCTAGATAACATGTTTAACTGCACACAAATCACAGGTCAATTGCTTCCTGGCCACAGAAGCTGGGAAGGAGTGAACAGTTAACAGAAGTTAAGTATCAGAGGTTTATATTCATTATATGCAATAGCTAAACCTAATTATGCTTTCATAGCTTTCATAGCTTTCATTTAAAAAATATAAAGGTATAGAAAGTTCCATCAATGTTCAGCTATCTAAATATCATGATTGTAAACTAAGACTTCTAATATTACAATAAACAGTGAGTGAAAGGACTTGATGACTACGTAAAACATAATTAACATCTGTATTATTTATAAGGCATAGAGAATATAGTTAACTAATAGTTGAGATTAAGGAATATAAGGAAGAGTTTAACCATCTCTCTTTACTGAGCAAAATTGACCACTGTCTCTCATCTTCATATCATTCATCTCCATCATTATTACTTGCATTATGAAAATGCTCTCCCCCATTGTCAATATTTTCTGATGCAAATAGATTTGGTAGAGAAAAATTTTCTCTTGGAGTTTTGTAGCCCTGACCTCCATATGGCCCCTCTTTGCATTAGAGTTAACTTATATACATCTCTTTTTTTTCCTTCAGAATTGCTATGTTTGGGAGAAATTCAAAGTGTGACGTTCATAAATTTCCTTAATGTGGCAACTGAAGAGTGTTTCTGTCTTGTGCCATTGTACAATTACCTACTGTAGACTTATTATAGAAAGTCTGTTTCTTCATAAAGCACTACTGTAGGGGGAGGAAAAAGACTACAGTGCACCCAGTTCTAGAATTTTTCATCCTGGATGCCAAACACTTGGTGCCACTGCTCATTTTCCAAATGAGCTGGAAGAGACACACAATTATTCTTACAACACTCTGGCAATTTTTGGGGTCCCTCATGAACCATCTAGAGAGCAATCAGATTCTCAAGATGTGCTCAGCTAATATTTTCATCTTTAAAAATGTCAGCAGACTAGAATTTTAGCCAAAAAATGGCTACACTGGGGTTTGTAGAAGAGGAAAAGAAAGTTAAAAGGAAGATATGACTGTATTTTTTAAAGTCTATTCCCTTATAGTTATATTTTCTGAATCTTAAAAAAAATTAACTGTCTTAAATGTAAATCTTTCAGGGAATTTTAAGGAGAGGAAAAAATGAAATATTGTACAACCCACCAAAATGAAATTAATTAAGGCATAGAGGAACTCAATTCATGGAATCTGCTACTATTTAGGAATAATTAGTAATTAGCAATCTTCTATTCTCTAATTTTAAATGTTTAATTGGTATATTACATATAAAAAATTCAGGAAATCATATAGATATGCATGCATTTAAGGAAATTATTTGTAGAATTTGTGGGAAATGAATGCTACAATATTTATATTCAAAGATATATATTTTAAGAAAGTTGCACAGAGTGGTGTATATGTAAGGAAAAGAATCAGAAGTATCACCTCTAATTTAATATACTGATTTTCAGTAGTTTTCCAAGTTACTGTTTTGCCTTATACATTATATATCAGTGTTTTTTTTGTTTTTCTTGAGAAAACATTTTAAAAGGGTATGGTTTGTAAATATTCCTATTCCAATGCTAGAATGTTCCAGATCAAGATGTGGGAAAGAGTGCATCTGGTTGCAAATGAGAATATGAATATGAGTGGAATGATAACCCGATGAAATGGAATGAACCAAGCATTCCTGGATATAAACTTTATAGTAAAGTCAAGGAAGACCCCATGGGAAAGAGGTTGGTCTTAATGTCATGGAAAGTATAAAATATAACATGGTAGAAAATATTGGAAGACCAGATTCCTCTAAAAAAGTCATCATGTATGATTAGCAATATCTGGTCACAATGTAAGATCTAGGCTATGTGCTTGGCTTCCTGAGAAAAATATGGAGAACAAACTTGAGATGTTGAAAGAAATCAAGGAGACATGCAAAATAAAACTTTGTAATACCTTATAATAGTTGATGACAACCATGATTTTTAATCAGCAACACAGACCATGGTGTTAGATTTAGCATACATGCAAATAGGAAACTGGTGCACTTTGAGGTTGGTTGTTTTCCTGCTGGACATTTCATTACCCAAACTAGGTAATATTAATAGGGCTGGTATGGAGTGGTTCTTTTTTTTTAGCATTGATGTCAACCCAGAGCTGCAAACTGTCTCCCTTATAAAAAAACTGACATCCTGGTTCAACAGTCACATTTGACCATAAGTGGAGAAGCTTCTAAAATATAAGGGAAGTTCTATAAAAGAAATTTAAAGTTAATGGGCTAAATATAATGGTGGCTGATGATTATTTAAAACCAGAGTAATTGAAACTCAGGTAAGATTTGTTCCATAATGAGTAGATAAGGCTAAAGAGTTATTTGGGATAAGATGAACAAAAATTGCGAGACATCCACTAATTACATAAACAAATAATACTAGAATAAACACATCCTGTGAACAGAAATATTCCTTCTTAATGCACAACACACATTTCTGGATCAAACCCAGTGATAGAGAAAATAAAAGCTGTTTGATGGAAGAAAGGCAATCTTTGTATGAAAGACCATGCAAAAATAGCTTCTGTCCCTGTTTCTCACAATAGTTGAGCTGTTTAATTTTTTTTTAATTTTTAATAATACTTTTGGGATTTTTACTTTATGCTAATTTATGTTGCTTTCTGTAGTCTCCAAATAGCTTTACTTTGATAATAAGCCTTAATAAAATGGCATTTGTAATCTTATAGAAACCCTCACCCTCACTCACACTGGTGAGGTTATGTCATTGAGTAATGAAACATCTGGAAATAAACAATCAAGCTCAGAGAGCACCACAATTCCAAAGTCTTAGAAATGTTTGTCATCTAAAATGGATCTCTAAATATCAGCATTACTTTGCATAACAATAATAAGAAGCAACACCAATAACAATAAAAATATGGGAATTTTCTTTCTATAGCTGTGTTGATCTTTTTCTGGATGTATTCCACTACAGAATAAAGAATCATCTATCAGCGGTGCTTCATTGTGGATTCTTGCAATGAGCAGGAGGTTATACTTGATTATCTAAAGGACAGTTTAAAACTCTGTAAAACTACTGAGCTCTATCCATGTTTCACAGTGAAATAAAATGAGTTTTAAAATTGCTTATCTCATTGTCCTTAAAAGGGAATCCCAAAATACATTTTAGTTTTGTTGGGCCTAGAGAAAAGAAAGTTAAAGGATGATTTCAGAAACATTTTGGCTATTTCTTTTTTCCTTAAAGAGTATATTTCAAAAGACATCTACTTTGTTAAAGTAGTATTTATTTTAAACATACCCTGGACCTATTTTTACCTTTTAAAAGATGTTGTTGTTTCACCAGTCTTCAAGACTGAATGTTCTGTATGGCACTGTGATGTAAATGAGGAAATTTGGGACTTTTTAGAGAACAGAACATATTTTCACTATAATTACTTTATAAAAACCTCTCTCTCTGTAACACAACTTTTTGTATTTCTTATGTGATACTGTCATACTTTAAATAAGAATTTATCTAGTTCTTTATGATTTAATCCACTTCGTCAATTGAGAGGTCAAACCACCAAAAAATTTAATGCACTGTAGCTTTCTTTCATCAGGACATATTCTAAACTCCCTTCCCTGATGATGCTGATAGATTTGTATTTTATTGCTTCTTCTTCACATTGGAGAATAAAAGCTGATTGAAAACAGCAGCTGCTCTTGTACCATACTCCTCTAAATGTTGTGTGTGTGTGTGTGTGTGTGTGTGTGTGTGTTCTCAGTGAATGAAACCTGTGAATTCTTGTTCTGACATCATTTCTTGTTCAAATGTGCCATAGAATAAATGTAGTTTTGCCACAGGGCATACTTTTATCTAGGGAACTCAGTCAATCCTTCTCACTCCTGCTTTGATCTTGCCTAGATACCAATGCGCACAATGGTTTAGATCCAGGTGTGTGTGCAGTTAATTAATGTAATTCTCTTACCAGTCATTGTAAAGCTCCACACTGAATTTTCCGCCACCAGTTTGCAAGATTATTTTCTCCTTAGACTCTTAGACAGTTCACCTTATAAGGAGGAACACGTAGGAAGATTGGAGAAAAGGGGAAAGATGGCCATGTTATGCATATATTTGTTTTGATGCAAGGGTGCTATTGCTATAATATTCTGATGGTTATTGACAAATTGAAAAACATTTTCCCAATTCAGATGCTGAAACTTCATGTGGATTGGTAAGTGTATGAAATTGTAGTTCCTCTCACAAAATTGCAGAACTTGGTCCTTTGAGAAGTCTCTCTACTGAAGGATTGGGGTTTTTTTGTTTTGTTTTTTGAGGAAATTTAGCAATTCAAAATTAAAATCTGAACTTTTAACTTTCAATTTGCAAACTTAGTTCAGATAAATTTGCAATAGGTGTGATTAAAAATAAATTTAATTTTTTTTTGGTTACCTACAGATCTTCCATTCAGGTTTTAAAGAGTTCATACATATTTAATTATACACATTCACATTTTTAAAATACTCTAGGGGATGATCTTCCTATTGTTTCATAGGAGTACAGATCAATTTAACTATGAACACTTTCCTCAGCTGACATTTTCTGTCACTATTGATTCATTAAATAAAAAATGTATCTTCAAGTTTCTCAAACTAAACATATATCATTATAATTGTGATTTACTAATGTTGTTTTTTCTAATTATTGCTCGCTATACAAGTTAGTATAATGATTAAATGTATAATTAATATTTCACTTGTATGTTATGCTTGTTTTTTCTTATATTGCCTTTAATTCATTTTTCAGAGTGAAATAATATAGGACTATATGAATATAATAACATTATCTAATTATGCATCTTGGTTGATAGAAAAGAGACTATTAACACATTTTGTAAGCTTATTAACTTCTGTTTCTTCTAGTGCCTGTATGATATGCTTTTTTTTATTTAGTATATTTGTATCTTCCTTTCATTTGTCATGGAGTAGAACTGCATTTCTAAACAATCTTGCATGTAGGAAGTTAACAAACATCCTCAGTTTTAACCAGAATGCTAGATTGTGTGCCTATAAATGAGCTGTCTAAAGGCTGACTAAGGCTTGATGCATGCATCTTCAGGATGCATTTTTAGAATAGCTACTTTAAGGTGCATTCATAGTCTGCAAAAACACATTTTGATTTGGATCACCACAGGATCATTACATACTATATTAATCTTCCAAGAATGGATTAGACCATAGCATTTGACTAGTCTGATTCTGTCTTGCTTCTATATATTCCTGGATTGGCATGCAACTAATTCACAAGTTGCTAAACTTCTTACCTATTTTGTAACTTTGGAATGTGTTTAAGGAAATAATTAGCTGCTAATAGAAGGAGGGAATGATTACATAACAAATTATATGACAGTTATTGAGTCATATTTGCAAATGCTGAAGGGTCATATTTGCAAATGCTGAAATTGATCTATTTCTTTTGAAATGAAATCCTAAATCTATTTATGCAGTAAGTAGAATGTAGTTTTGACCTAAAAGTTTAGGATTAGTTGTTTTTTAAAAGATTGAATAATTCAGAGATATTTCTTGTTTCTCTTTTTCCTTTCTAGGGCCTTCAAATCATCACAGCCAATCAACTCTGAGACCACCTCTTCCACCACCTCACAACCATACTCTATCTCATCACCATTCTTCTGCCAACTCCCTCAACAGGAATTCCTTAACAAATCGGCGGAACCAGATCCATGCACCAGCTCCTGCACCAAATGATTTGGCCACCACTCCTGAATCTGTTCAGTTACAGGATAGCTGGGTGCTGAATAGCAATGTGCCACTTGAGACCAGGTAGAAAAATGTTCACATTTGCAGAATGATTTTAATACCATTCTTTTTTTAAGAATGGTTTTGAGACAATTCAGGAGATTAGTTTGTTGAGATTTCTAGAGGGGGAACCATTCTTTGGACAGCATGTTCACATGTCATTTTTGTATTATTTATTAATTCATTTAATTTGTATAGATGTCTATCTCATATAAATGATTCTTGATAGCTTACAATAAAATAGATAAAAAACTAAACATAGTAGGTTAAGATACTTAATATATAATAAAAAACATATAGCAGTTGAATTTCTTAAATAACTATCAATAAAACCAAGAGACAGGCACTATTACACTCTCGGGGCTCCAGGGTCATCCACAAAACTAAGTTTTTGGGGACTTGCAAATGGCCAACAGGTTCAGGACTGATTTAATCTCACGTGAAATTAATTCCACAGTGTGGGTGCCATAGCATAAAAGACCTTTTTCCTGTAGCCAAGTTATGTTTAAGTGGGTATAGCCCTTCATAAAGAGCCAGGTGCTAAGGAGCTGGATATTAATACCTAATGATTTCAATAAAAGAATTTTAAGCAAGTTCATTATCATCAAGAAGACTTTGCAATGTTTCATTTGTTTTAACCAAACTGATAAAGAGAGCCTATTCTAATAAATAACAATGCTGTACATAACAATATAATGTAACCAAATTCCTAATTTTTAATCTGTAGATTTATTTAATTAATGTTGATCAATTCAAATTATCCTTGTTGGATACATATCTATTTGTTAGTCATATTTTGCATACCTAACAAATAAAATTCATGTCACATATTCTACTGCAAACCACAGGAAGGTGTTACAAGGGTATACTGACTAAGTGTTACTAATGCATTATGCATTTGGCTCCTTCTGAGGTAATAAATAGACTAATTTGAAAGTAAATAATTTGGAAACCTGAAAAAACAATCACTGATTCAAGACAGACCAAAGTATAATTTTCATTTATACTTCATCCAACATGCAGTCTTATTTAAATACCATTTATATACTGTCAATTTGATACTTGCAGGGCAAATGCTAATGTTTTAAGAAGTCATGTGTTTGTTGACTGTAACAGAAAGGGGGGGGGAACTAAAGAGTTTTTTCTTAAATACTGTTATTAATTTTTACATTTTGCTACTTCTTTAATTTCAGTGTCTGTTTATAAATGCATCAAATATATGGATGCATTACAATACAAAAATCAAAAAAGTTTTGTACTGTAATACCTCTACATTTTTTGTAGAGTTTGTAAATGTAGACTGAAATTTCTTAGACGATTGCTAATTTCCCTTATCATTCCTTCTGGATCTTTTGTGTGAATCTATGTTTCCTTCTCACATTCCTAGTAATATGTTTCATTTTGCAACAGTTGCCCCTTTGTAGAGCTTAGATCCTAGAGTAGATTACTTACAACCTACATAGATTTGGTATGTTTAAGGCAAGAATCAAAGTACCAGGTAGCCTAAACTACTAAGTTGTTCATTCCATCTGTGTGCTTGAGTTTTATATACAATGAGAGTTCTGAGACACATCCATGATGATAATGATAGATCCATAGCATAAGCTTCCCTTTGTCTCTCCAAATTGGGATAGAACTCTGAAGCCAGACCCTGACATGCACTCTTGGAAAATAAGGCCGAACAATCTACTATATACATAGGCATAATATATAATACAGAGTATAAGCATTAGTATTTCTATGAAAGAGGCAAAACTCACATCACTTGTGGGGCTAAAATATCTTTTTATCTCTGTAATTAAAGCCCACTTAAATCTGTAATCATTAAGACTGGGAAACACAGTTGAGAAAAAAACAGAAAAAACAAAAACAAAAAAAAAGCTGAGGATAGAGATGACTATGGTCATTATAAGCTCTTTGACCAGACAAGAGTGGGTACATGCATGCCTTTCTAATTATGCTTTCTGTTGGTGCCACCTCAAAAACCAAAACATTACAGAGGATGCTACTTCCAAAACAAAACATTACAGATAATCACCCAGAATTAGAGGAAACAACACTACTGGAAGAGACAATCTGGATCTCTTTAATCCATGTGGTAATACAAATAGTGTCCCAGGTCAACAGGATTCCAGACTTATGCAGTTGGTCATGACATTTCTGCAGACAGTGCCAAATCTAAACAAGACACCAAATGACAATGTGTAGAGTGGAATTTGTTCCATCTGTAGATGCTAAGAAAAAGAAATAAAGTATTCATATAGTCAGCTTCGATGATCTGACACCTTGCTATGGGTGCGTGCATTGGTCTTTGAACAGTTTTTGGAAATTGAGTTCCAATTTTTGGAAATGGATTTTATCCAAGGTGCATCAAGTTAATTTTATGAGAAATAATACTCAAGTGAATATTATGGATCTACCACTAGGTTCTGTGACTTATAGTAGAAATACATGTGGAAAAGTTTAATCATAACTTCTCACTTCTTGTTTTCTTTTATTCCTGGTATGTATATACCTAGCAGCATAGATAAACATGAATATTTATTGGGGAATAAAAGAAATCAAAATGAGAACATAGGTACCTGCCTGATACAGAAGTTAACTATAGTCTAAGTTAGCATTATCAACACTGACTTGTAAAAGATAACAGATAATCAGAATTGGAAGGCACCTTGTAGGTCATCTACTCCAACCCCCTGCCCAAGCGGGAGACCCTACACCATTTCTGACAAAGGGCAGTCCAATCTCTTCTTGAAAGTCTCAAGTGATGGTGCTCCCACAACTTCCAAGGGCAAGGTGTTCCATTGGTTGATTGTTCTCACTGTCAGAAAGTTTCTCCTAATTTCCAGGTTAAATCTCTCCTTGTTCAGTTTCCATCCATTATTCCTTGTCTGGCCTACAGGCTCTTTAGAAAATAGCTTGACTCCTTCATCTCTGTGGCAGCTCCTCAAATACTGGAAGACTGCTATAATGTCTTCCCTGGTTCTTCTCTTTACTAGACTAGCCAAGACCAGTTCCTGTAACCATTCTTGGTATGTTTTAGTCTCCAGTCCCCTAATCATCCTGGCTGCTCTTCTCTGTACTTTTTCTAGAGTCTCAACATCTTTTTTATAATGTGGTGAACAAAACTGGATGCAGTACTCTAGGTGTGTTCTTACTAAGGCTTTATAGAGTGGTATTGGTACCTCCCTTGATCTTGATTGTATCCCTCTTTTAATACAATTTAGGATTGCATTAGCTTTTTTGACTGCTGCTGCACACCACTGGTTCATATTTAGCTGGTTGTCCACTAAGAGTCCAAGATCCCTCTCACAGTTACTGCTATTGAGCCTGGTTTCACCCAGTCTATATGTGTACTTTTGGTTTTCCTTGCCTAAGTGTAGGACTTTATTTTTCTCTACACTGAATTTCATTTTGTTAGATACGGCCCAGGGTTCTAGTCTGTCAAGATCCATCTGGATCTTGAGCCTATATTCCTGGGTGTTAGCTATTCCTGCCAGCTTAGTATCACCTGCAAATTTGGTAAGGTCCCCTTCTATTCTCTCATCTAAGTCATTAATGAAGATATTGAAGAGTTCTGGGCCTAAGATGGAACCTTGTGGCATCCCACTGCTTACTTCCCTCTATGTAGACTTAGATCCATTAAGAACTACTCGTTGAGTATGGTTTGTCAGCCAGTTGCGAGTCCACCTAGTGGTGGTGCTATCTATTCCATTTTTTTCTAGCTTACTAAGAAGTAGGTTGTGGTCTACTTTGTCAAATGCCTTGCTGAAATCTCAATATATTATGTAGTCTCAGATCATTTTTTTTCTAGTTTATCCATCCGGAAATGTTGAATATTAAAAATGTATCCTGTTACTCTTAGAACTTTAGGAAATTTTATCTTCATCACTACAGTGCTATTCAGTAGATTTGAGACTGGTTCATGAAACCTTTGAAAGCTGAGAATAGGATCCAAAAGACAGTTAAAGCAAAATAAAAATAGAAGAAAAAGAAAGATTTATAGTAACAGAACATCAGCTCTGCTACATAATTTTCCTGGGCATATTTCTTTGACTCAAGAAGGTTGTAAGAGATAAGCATGTTTTGGCCAGTTGCCCAGACCTTGTTCGTTGTTGCTGCCAAATTTGTTGAGAATAAGTCAGTGAAGATGTGTTGCTTAATCTTGGATAGTATGGTGAATCTAGCATTTATTGCTGAGAATTGCATTGATGAAAATGCTTATTTGTTTGGATGCACTAAATCTTTGAAGTTTCTTATTTCCTAAACTAGATGGCAAATGGCTATAAAGCACTTATTTCAGAATTGTATAAATTTTTACTTATGTATAGACACAACTTAGCTATCTCTAAGATTTGGTGTGAAACCGAGGTTTAAGTTAATATGTTTTCCTCAAAGCATATTCTTGAATTTTCCTTGATCATAACTACAGATTCCTTGAAGTTTTTGAATATTTAGTTGTAAAGGTCTAAGGTATAATCACAACTTAATTTTGCTCAAAAATAAATTTAATTTCTTACAGGTTTTCATCCCAAATTAAAGGAATTACAATTGGAATAAGAAATCAGTGGCAGAATTTCGGTGGGAAAGATTGAAATAGCCTTTAAAAAACATAGTAGCTTTATTATATAAACCTGCACCATTTATAAACTATTATTATTTATTCATTCATTCATTTATTCATTTATCAAATTTAAAAACTGCCCATCTCTCTCATAAAGGGACATTGGGCATTATACTGATAAAATATTAAAATATTAAAAATAATAAATAAAATTTTAAAAGGCAAGGATGATTTTAAAAATGTGTGAAAGTGAATTAAAAATGGGAGACAGCTTTCAGAGTGCTGATCAGTTCCATAGCTTTGTGCTCCTATGTGAATCCCAAGCAAGGCCACAGAGCCATGTCTTCACATCTTTCCAGAAAGCCAGGAAGGTGGGGCTCTGTTTCATCTCCCAGAGTGGGGAAGAATATTCCAGAGGGCAGGGGCAATGACTGAAAAGTCTCTCTTCTTGGACCCTTCCAGTTGAAATTATTTAACAGGAAGCATTCATGACATTTTCCCCTCCTGATTGGGTAGGACAGGCTGATGTAATGGGACAATGATGTCCCAAGAAAGGAAAGAGAAAATGAATGTATTCACTGCTACTTTCTAAGTAGTACAGGCAGCAAAAAGATGTTATCCGTCTACTGCAATGATGCTGTGTATACACTATAATCTTGGTTCAAAAAGTATTGACACTCATGCCTTTGCCAATTTGCAATCCTTTCTTCCTCTTCCCTCTGTCTGTACTTCCTGAATTTGTCACATGCTCATATCTGCTGAATGGCAAATGCCCATCCTTTATTTTTTTCAAAGTTTGAAATGAAATTGGATATTAATAGATTGATCACTTTTATAAAATAGCAAAACTCTTTCTCATAGAACAATGCATTTAATAACAAACAAACAAACCTAGATAAGAAACCATCATCATTGTGTTGTTCGGGTTTTTTGAATGTCATCCCAGATAGATTTTTCCTTCCATTTTTTTCTAAGAATAAAAAAACAAGGTATACTGCTATCTCTTTCTACTTTAGCAAATGTCAATAAACTTTAAGAAATATATTTTTTTCTATGAATCACTAAACTTATGTCAGCCAATTTTTGATCCATAATCTCTCTCCTCTTTTTGGGACAATTTCAGCCTATATATTTTCATCAGAGAAGCAGAGAAACAACTGAACCCTTTCACCTGAAATTTTGCTTTATGGCTTTAAGGTATTGAATTGACATTCTGTTCCCAGCTGACCATAATGTTTCACGTTGCACTGCACTTTAATTTAGCAGTTTCCTTAGCCTTCCTTGAAATGTGGCAGCTTATTAATCTCAATATTGGGGCTTCTTCATATATACAACCTACTTACAAAATATGCTGCTGCCCATTTATTACAAAAATACTTTTCTATTTTGATTATGGTCTGCACATCTTTTCTCCCCTTGTTAACAAAGAATAATGCAATTGTGCAATATATAATCTGTCCCTGTTCGAAGTTTTAAACTCTTCAGTGTTATCTTAGTAATGAGATATGTACTTCCCCTAGGTAGTGCAAAATGATAACATAAGGAAACAGGATGTCTCAACCACCATGTATTTTGTTTTGATTTTTAGAAATTCTTTGCAAGTTTGTTAGAATTCCTTGGGAAAATAAAACTAGTTCTTATGGGAGATCAATTATATTATGAGTAAAAGTGATATGAATATGTCAAGACACTTTCATTATTTGGGCGAGGGTTCCTTTCCCACCGCCATGAAAGAGGCGGTGGTGATGCCCCTCCTCAAGAAGCCTGCCTTGCACCCAGCCAATTTGAACAACTTTCGTCCTGTCTCCAACCTTCGCTTTTTGGCAAAGGTTGTTGAAAGTGTGGTGGTTCAGCAGATTTCAACGTTCCTAGAGGAAGCTGATTACCTAGATCCATACCAATTGGGCTTCCGGCCCGGGTACAGCATGGAGACGGCATTGGTCACACTGATGGATGATCTCTGGAGGGCTCGGAACAGGGATTTCTCCTCTGTCCTAGTCCTATTAGACCTCTCGGCAGCATTCGATACTATCGACCGTGGTATCCTGTTGCGGCGGCTCGAGGGGTTGGGAGTGGGGGGCACCATTTTACGGTGGTTCTCCTCCTACCTCTTGGGCTGCTTGCAATCGGTGTTGGCAGAGGGGCAGAGGTCAAGCCCAAGGCCCCTCACTTGTGGGGTGCCTCAGGGCTCAGTCCTCTTACCCCTCCTGTTCAACACCTATATGAAGCCGCTGGGCAAGATCATCCGGGGTTTCGGGGTGAGGTATCATCAGTATGCTGATGATACTCAACTTTTCATCTCCACCCTGACTCATGTTAGTGATGCTCTCCCCGTGATGTCCCATTGCTTGGATTTGATACAGATCTGGATGGGGAGGAACAGACTTCGACTCAACCCAGCCAAGACTGAGTGGCTGTACATACCGGCATCTCAGATCATTCAGAAGATACCATCCTTGGTCATGGGGGGAGAGGTGTTGCCCCCCATGGATAGGGCGCATAACCTGGGCATCCTCCTGGATACACAGCTCAGTTTGGAGGAGCTGTGTCCAGGGAGGCATTTGCCCAGGTGTGTCTGGTTCACCAGTTGCCCATACCTGAGCCGAGATGCCCTGTGGACAGTCACTCATGCACTCGTCACTTCCCAAATCGACTACTGCAATGGTCTCTACATGGGACTGCCCTTGTGGACCACCCAGAGGTTGCAGCTGGTGCAGAATGCAGCCACGTGGATTGTGATGGGAGTGCCCCAATACTCCCATGTTACACCCCTCCTACGCAACCTGCATTGGTTGCCAGTTTCCTTCCAGGTGAGATTCAAGGTTTTAGTAACAACATATAAAGTCCTACATGGCTTGGGTCTGGGGTACTTGCGGGAATATCTCCTTCCGGCATCACGTTCCAATCACCCTGTACGCTCCCACAGACAGGGCCTCCTTGGGATACCATCAGCCAGAGGGGTAGGGCCTTCTCTGTGGGGGCACCCACCCTGTGGAATCAACTGCCCTTGGACCTTCGTTTGGCTCCGGATCTCCGCTCCTTCTGCCATGACCTAAAGACTTGGTTATTTCAGCAGGCCGGCCTGGACTGAACCAAGAGGGGAGGGGGGGTTCTTTTAAAAAAAATTAATGGTTTTAATAGTTTTAATGTTTAATATTAGGCTTGTACTGTTTAACTATTTTTTTTAGTTAACTTATTGTATTGTATTTTTTATTCTGTGAGCCACCCTGAGTCCTTAGGGAGAGAGGGCGGCATACAAGTCTAATAAATAATTATTATTATTATTTCAATAGTTTTTTGTTGCAGCTTTAATATTAGATGCAAAACTCTTTTATCCGGCATTGTATGTGGAGATCATATGAGCAGCTAAACAGCTAACAGCAGTTGTTTAAAGAGGATAAGTTTTAACCCAAAACATATATATTACACAAATGCAGAAGAGCAGGGAGGCAAGTGCTTAGGATAACTAAGCATCCTCCTTCATACCATCCATTTCTTGAGGCCTCCAAGAGATAAATGGGTGCAAGATAGGTAGGTTAGGTTAGATATTCTTCCCCCAGTTTTGAGTAGCTCTCTCATATGAGTGTCTCATATCACTCCGATTTGGGGAATAAAATTATTTAAAAATATTCATGTATATTCACAAGCAAGCAAGCAACATGGAGTGACAGGCTTATAGATGTGTTTATGTTTAATGGACTTTGTGTGTTGTTAGCTGCTCTGTTTTGGACCTGGTCTGCTTAATTGTATGCCATCTCAAGGGGGGAATGTTTACTTCAGAAGAACAGCAGATCAGTTCTGTGGTGGGAATGCAGCAGACCTACCCTTTATTAATTGCTTGTTAGCTTGAAACAGGTTTTTCTTTTGCAAGAATCTCTCACCTTTTCCAGTTTGCTTCTCCCAGTTTGCAGTTCAAATTATTAAGGTGCATCTTAAACGGCCCAATATGTTGTATTTAATATAAGTAATTGATTTGAGATAGAGTAGAGAAAGCAGTTGTCCATTTAAAGACATCAATACTTTCATGAAGGCTATAATGATGGCACTATATTTTTCAATGCAAGTTTACATCATTGCCTTCAGTATATTAAGCTCTTTTGTTATGGAAACTACAGATGGGGCCATTTCAAGATGCCAATCAAAGGCATAATGGCTTATAAATTAGGGTAACCCAAAAAGCTATTATATATTTTCTTTGAAATAGTGTTTGTCAGAAATTGCACAATGTTCTAATGCCAGTTCTGAAGTCTGTGTGGTGTTATTTATATTAGTATAAATTAAGTCTGCATTACTGTAATTAGCAATTCTTTAGTCTCAATGGAAAGAAAAGAAGTTTAAATAGCAAGATAAATTAGGGCTATTCTTGAGTGATTCAAGAATATGTTCCCTTCATTTGCCAGCCAGAAGTGATTTGTGTATTTTAAAAATATTTGTTACTTAATGCAATAAATTTCAGACCATTGGCAGATCCTTAGGGCTGGGCTTCTACAGAATTTATAAAGATAGGAACTTTTACCAAGAAATGTTATATGGCCCACACAATATCACATACAAGGAGGATTTGCAAAATATATGACTGTGATAGTCATTCTTTATCAACCTAAAGTAAATTACAGAAAACTGTTAAGACATAAAGTAGAATGCACCAACAACGTAATAAATAAAATGTATAATGTTGATAAGATGAGAACTTTATGGGCCAATTTAGAACAATTTTATAGTCTTTTAAAAAGGTTGGGTTATAAATGACAACACTATAATTTATATACATGGTTAGACAGTACAGTGCCTGAACATAGCAATGTACCTACAGATACATCCTTTGGTGTTTACCAGATCCCATTCTCCCACTGTATTTTAAAATTTTAATAATAATAAAAAAACAGGACAGCAACCATGTTGCATAACATATAAGACCCTTAGGCATTCTTAAGAAATGAAAAAAGAGTTGCTACCACCTTGTTCTTGTTTAGAAATATGCCAGCATTTGTCCAGAAACAATGGAAAGGTAAGCAAAGGAGATTAGAAACATTGTGGGTGACCAGAGAGGGAAGCAGAAAAATACTTCACCAATTTGTCTTCAGGTAAATGAAAACGTTTGACTCAACATGGCCACTGTTACAACTATTTTGTTAATAGGCAATTCCCATGGCAACTATTGTATAAAAGTGCTTTGTGTGCAAATTTGAAATGTGCCTATAAATCCAAAAAAGCTGGTTACTCTGATTTTTTTTAACTCTCTACCGTAGGCTGGGAGATGTTGCTGTTGTCAAGATCATACTGCACATCAATTTTCATTTTTTGGGTATAGAGTTGGACTTTAAATAGTGTTTGATAAAGCAAACTGTAAAGTCCCATGAACAAATTCAGAAGTCATAGGATATGAGGATAGACTCTGTTGCACATTAATAAGCATCTGAAAAACATGAAACAAAGCTTTGAATACACCATTTTCAAATTATGAAGTTCTTTCAATATCCCCTCAGGGACCAATGTACAATTATAAGAGCTCTGGAACTGAGAGTAAGTACTACAGTGGTGAATTCTGTTGAAATGAAAATGTTCGTGATAACAGTGTAAAAAAGCAACCATCTTGCTATGTGGGTTATGGTACATAGTAGTATTAATAATTTTTTTCTTTACTAACTGGTCTCAGATGAACAGCAGAAAGGAGAAAACAAGAATAGTGTATTTTCTGGGCCACCACATAAAGATTTTTTTGTTCCCCTTGTGACAAATGGGCAAGTCACTCGTGAATGTATCCTTTTGACCATTTTAAAACCCAGAATGCTGGACCAAGTAAGGTATTTGGCTGACCCAGCAGGGCACTATATTACCCAAAACTATATGTAATATTAAGGATTTCTGGTTCAGTAAGATTTTTTAAAAACCATAAAAACTACACGTCTCTTCTAAAAGGACTACTTGTTTTTGTATTTCTGTTTCTTATTAAAAAAAAAAGCTGAGTTCTATCTGCCTTAAAGTCTATTTCAATAGCTACAATAAGTCCTGCCTGCCCTGTTTTGCTGCTAGTTTTAAGACCACCTACCTCTAAAACATAGGAAGGGTTTAGAAGTGCTGTATAGTAAACATTATCTGATGCTTCTCTGACACTTTAAAAAAAATTAAAAAGTGTTTATATTCCCTCACATCAGCTGCTGTTCTCAATAGTGTGGGAAGCAATTAAAAATGAAAGGAGAACAGAGCTCTAAAATATCTTCAAGCAATTTATGATACTAGGACTAAGGTACTTAAAATATGTGTGCCCATCAACTAAAAAGATATGTTGCCAATTTTCATATTTAATAATATATCTTTTAGAAATGTATGGAGAAAAGTAATTTCTAATGTAGGAAGAGGGAATATCCAGCTGCCACATTTGCAACTTTTCCCTCAGCTCTTGGAATGGTATCCTTATTTTTTGTAGCCAACATCTGCTCTTGTTAATATATCATCTAGCTAAGCCCTGACTGAAAAAAAAAGTTCTACATATAATATATTCAGGCTAAAGTAGTTTAGGGCTTACTTGACACATTGGTCAAATGACAAATCAAACATTATTGAATAACCTGTAATGTGGCAGTAGTTCAATACTGTGAAGTACTCCAAGAACCCTTGATCCTAATAAAAGTTAAAGGATTGGCCAGTTGCCTACTTAGCACGTTAATTTACAAGTGGAACAACTTTTTTTAAAAGGTTGGTGTCATCAGTGATCCTCAAATGTCATACTGAAATCTATATATAATCATTCACTTTTACATTTTTTATAAACAAAAAATAATTTCATCATTTTATAAATATTTTCGTAATTACCAACAAGATTAAAATGTACTTTTTTGTGATTTTAGAAAAAGTAAGCTATTTTAAAATACAGAATTTTTTTAACCATACTTACCTATTGAATTGGTTGCATATGTTTTTGTTTAGTCAAATATTAAACCCATTGACTTGCTGGCTTATTTAAAATCTGATAGAATTCTTTGCACCATTGCTTTTTTTAAAAAAATCCCTTGCTTTCTGGAAAATGGAAGATGTTTGATTTCTGATTTCTAAATTAGCTAATTTCTGAATTAAACTTAGGTTTGTATATAGAGATAGGGACTCTGCCTATGAAAATATTTTAGAGATTGAATTGCTTGACTCCTTCTCTTTCCTATATGTTTGTTTGATATAGAGTGAAGAAAGACATGTCCTCTTGGGGGGGCAAACAAGGTTGAGCTGAGCTCTTTTCTCAGGGGAGTTTGTAAGAACTAAGTTAATTAACTTTAGAAACTTTTTATGTTCTCAGCCAAAAACCCAGCAAAATCAAGCTGCCACTGAAAGGCAGCATATGATTAATATTATTGATCATGTTAATAAATATGTACTGTATATTATAGTGGTTATCAAAGTGACATAAAACTGGAAAAATCTGATAGCGTATTGAAAAATATCAGACTATGACCTTCAAGTTAGTACAAAGGGGCTGTCTAATGATATTTGTGTTCTATGATCTCTACAGTGTGGAGAACTCTTCTATTATTCAGCATATACATTGGCTTGATAATTCAAAACTTACTCTCATGAAAGTTAAGTTTTGTTTTTTCAATCTTATGCTCATTCATATATATATAATTCTCCCGGCACGGAATGAAATATGTATAATCTTCAGTGCAGTGATAAGGATTGCTGCCTTTTGCCTCTTACCCAGTGTTACCTAGTAGCAGGAAAACCAACCAAAAGTCTAGGAATATGTAGTGGGATGAGAGTAAGAGTTTAAGCAGTCTCTTCCCTAACATCTCTTTGCAGGTGGTTGATATCAGTTCTCTAAGGATCAAATCAAATCAAAACCTTTAGGTCAGAGAACATTCCTGTAAACATACATAAACTGATAATAATTAATAAAAGTAAAAGGTGACATAAAATACAATAAAATTACATGAAACAAATCAGTATGCTAACAGTAATATAACTAACATCACCAAAACTTCATACTAATCTTCAATCATAGGCAGGGCAGATGGAACAAATGGTAGTACAAAAAAGAAATGGAAAGATACAGTATGTTATGGTAAGGATCAATACAAATAACATTATTGCTAACAAATGTTACTAAAACAGTAAATAGTAATTGCCAGTTGCCCCTCCCTTTCTCTCCTTAGTGCATTATTCCTCCCTCAAACCTGCTTGCTTACAGGCTGCTGCTCCTCTTGCAAGCTGGGGAAAGACATGCAGACATGCACAAACTCATCCATTAAACACTTCCTCCCTTTCATCTACTGCCATGTGTCTGGTCTAACCAGGTGACTTTTCGGTGGTGTGCAATTTTGTTTTGACAGCTCTGAGACTATATTATTTTCCATTACTGAACCCCAAGTTTGCAGGACCTCCATTGTGTTTCATAGGAGGAAGTGCTTAGAGTTTCTCTGGAAGCCCCTCTCAGTATGTCTCACATCTCACTTGGCATACACACACAGCAACCCAAATAGCATTCTGTTAATACTGATCTAAATACTGAAAATCATTGTAATGATTTCCAAAAGCTCTGGCCGTATCAGTTAATATTCTTACAGATAAAAATGTCTGTCTGTCTGTCTGTCCATCGTTTATCTATTCATCCACCCATATTCATACATCCATTATCTGTCTGTCTATCTATTATTGATTGATTGATTGATTGATTGATTGGATTTTTCTGCCGCCCTATCTCCCGAAGGACTCAGGGTGGCTCACAACAATAAAAAACAATGAATATAACATTTAAAAAACTATTAAATAAATAAATCCCAATTACAGAATTAAAACCGACAAACAAATTAATTAAAAACCCCATTAGTCCATGTTTTCAGGTCGCAACAGAAGGATCGAAGGTCAGGAGCCATCCGAAGTTCCAAGGGCAACTGATTCCAAAGGGCGGGTGCACCCACAGAGAAGGCTCTCCCCCTAGGGGTCGCCAGTCAACATTGCCTGGCCATCGGTACCCTGAGGAGGCCCTGTTTGTGGGAGTGCACAGGGCGATGGGAAGTCATTGCTGACAGTAGGTGCTCCAGCAAATACCCCAGACCTAAGCCATGAAGGGCTTTATAGGTGATTACCAGCACCTTGAATGTCACTTGAAGGGCAACTGGCAACCAATGCAGCTCACGCAGGAGGGGTGTAACATGGGAGTATCGGGATACTCCCATCACAACCTGCGCAGCTGCATTCTGTACCAGTTGAAGCCTCCGAGTGGTCCTCAAGGGCAGCCCTATGTAGACAGCATTGCAGTAGTCTATATGGGAGGTAACGAGCGCATGGGTAACTGTACACAAGGCATCTTGGTCCAGATAGGGGTGCAACTGGTGCACAAGGTGAACCTGAGCAAAAGCCCCCCTGGCCACAGCTCCTACACGATCTTCCAAACTGAACTGTGCGTCCAGGAGGGCGCCTAAGTTGCACACCCTTTCTACAGGAGGTAACACCTCTCCCCCTATGACCAAAGATGGAACATCCTGGGCAATCCAAGTTATTAATCCATTTATCCATCCATCCAACTATCTATCTATCCTGGAGGAAGAAAAGTGCCACAATAAAAGTCAGCATTTGCATGTGATGAGAGAGGGAGCCACCACACAAGTTTTGTGGAGCCTTTTTTTGTGAACTAATGGGCATACCAATCATGAAGCCTACATTTCATAAGTTGATATTCTGAAGAACATGGGAAACAGGAAGAAATAGCCCACTCCACTGACATGCCTAGTCTCTTTGAAGTCTCAGTATAAATTACCATGTAGCTCTGAGAACAGGACCCAGATGGGAGGAGGCCATCCTACAGCAGACATCTGTCATAAATCCTCTAAAACAGCATCCCTGCAGAGACCCATATTACTGCAACTCTGATGATGTTTAGAATGTCATTGAAAACATGACTGTTCCTCAAGGTCTTAGGGGAGGTTAGTGGTTTGGCTCCTGTAGCATCTTTTGTTTGCTCTGTGACAATGTATCTCTCTTATGGCAATATGCTATTCTGACCTCTGATTGACCAGGTGAAGACAAATCCCTGAAGACTTACAAGGCATCTTATTTAGGAGTGCAAGTATCAGCTTTTTCCTGCTTGTAAAAAAAACTCCAGCATTGCTACAGAAAATAAAGTAGGGTTCTAAAAAATATTACTGTTGCTTCATTATATGATGCTACAGCAGAAGTTGTATTGCATCTTTACCTGTTTTAAAATATTTTCTGAGGTTGCTTTAGGTTCAGCTTAATGCTTTTATAGAACAGCGTGCCTAAAGGCTGACACCTGCTTTAAAGTCTAACATGTCATTTTTCTTATTAGGCATTTTTCAAACATGGTGCTTCTATGTGTCCAACTGTGTCCATGTTAAGAAATTTAAGATGCCAATTAACAACTATTCTGTATTTAACACAGGACAGTTTGACTGAACACTGGCATTGATTAGAAAGAAAGGTTTGTCTTTAGAGAATAGGCAACTATAATTTAACCATTGGAGAATTATTAATGTTTTGTTAAAAAGGCAATTGTTCATGAAAAGACTCAAAATGTCATATCTTGTGTCATTATTACTTAATATTTTTGGGTTGAATCTGAATGATTGTTTCTCTGCCTAATGACATTTTCGCTACTAAACCACTTGAATATAGATTATTATCCAGCCCAAAAAAGCCTGCAAATTGGTCTGTCTGTATCTATGGAAAAATGCTTGTGGACAAAGGAAATGCATCCATGGAAGCCTAAAAGTGAGGGATCCCAGACCCAATAGTCCATAATTCCCATATTATTTAAACATAAAAGACAAAGAGCTATTTTCTAGCTCTTTGGGAAGTTTTTAGTACTTCTAAAAATTGAAAAATTAAGGAAAGGCAATATGTTTTTTGCTTGTTTAAGTAAAATCTGTTCCTGCTTGTATGTATTTTTAACCAACGAATGCCTGTTCTGTATTCTGTAAATTCCTGAATAACACTGTAAATTCTGTATGCTCCTGAATTACACTTGATCCATTTGTGGGAAAGCAGTTGTGGAGTTTAAGAAAGCTGTGCACACTTTGAAAACGATACAGGAATTGTGTGAACACAGCATCTCTCTCCTGTTTGTTAATTATTGACACTTTCTGAATTATTTTTATGGCATACAGCATCCTAATGTTGGGCAATCCTGCAGAGTAATCTACTATTGGAGTGTGTCTTTGTTTATGGTAAAATATAGTTGTAGGGAGCTTCAGTGTATTCAAGACTAGAAAAAACTGTGTATGTATCTGTGGCAATTAAGCATAGCAATTTTTTTCTTTCTCTTTCTTCCTGATTGGGTCCTTGACTTCTTTTTTTAGAACATGTGTTAGGGCTGAAGCAATTCTGTATGATCTGGCTGTTTAAAAATTGGTTCCTTCTCCCACATTGTGAAAATACCTGATTTATTGCATGTTACACAGAGAATTGCAAGCTAATTCTAGACAAAGTATTTATTTATGCATTACATTTATACCCAGAATAACATGCAACAGAATTCCCTTTGAATGATCAGAAGTACCCTTATCTAAGATAAGAATCAGTTGGTTTTCCTATATTTATTTCAGCTGTTTTTGATACCAAAGATGAATGAAATTAATCTGAAATTGAAAATATGATGTAGGGCCGAAAAACACAGTACAGTGGGTCTGTAATGTCAAAGAGCAGCTTACTAGAAAACTAAACATGGTTTAGAGAAAAGAGGCTGCTAGAAGAATAGAAAAGTACAATTTGTATGACTGGCTCCTGATTTCACAGAGTCAACAATTAGCACCACATTTCAGCAAACGTAAGGTCTTGCTCAATTCAGCACTGTCAAGCTGTTCTTTTTAAAGAGCTATAACAAATGGACAGCCACAGGCATTTACATTTAAAAAATAATAATTTTCAATGAACTCACATTCAATGTGATTTTAAGACAGTAGTACCTTTGTCTCTTTTGGCTTTTATTTGTAACTGCAGAAGAACTGCGCTCTTCAGTTTTTTGTTCTGTTTACAGATTCCTCTTCTGTTAGAGTTTGCAGCAGAAATTCAAGTCCAGAAAACACACAGACTTATTCAGCATGATCATTAACTTCTTTATAAACATATTAACATGAGTAAAATTTACAATACCACTTGTAGATTCTTTCATTGTAACATAAGCAAAAAACACAAGCAGCAGCAGCTCAGAGCAGAACTCAGTTTCTTAGCAAGCAAGCAAGCAAGTCTAATTTCACTTTCAATTTTCAGCAAAGCACACAGAGCCAAACCACATCCAGGCTGTCAGCTCCCATTGGCTGGTCTGTTGCCATGCTTACTTTGTTAACCATGTCTCTGCTAATTAATGAATATACTCTGACATCATCTGAAATTTCTATTGTTGAACTTTACTGTAGAACTTTGTCATGATTGTTTTTTATATTTAATCAGAGAAAATTGTGGTGAATACACTGTTGCTTGCTTTACATATCTTGTCAATTTTTTTAATCCTCTTAAATTTATATATTAAGAATTATAGTAAAAAATATTGTACAGTTCAATGCTCAGTTTACAAAAAATAAAAACAAAAGCCAAACATAAGAAACAACAAAAATAAAAGTTAAATATTGCAGCTCTAAACATATTAGGGTTTAACTTCCGTCTGCTCTCTCATCAACAAAGTGGGATTGGAGGTTGCCGATCACCACTGGATCTGGTCATGGCTTTTTCAGAAATAGGCAGACCATAATCTTTTTCAATGCCATTGGGAAGTTCCCTCTTGCAAGGCAAAAAAAAAGTTAATAGGAGGTTCAGTTTGAAAAAATAGAGCTTCCTGCAGTTGTTTCAAGAAAACAAAAGCAACCTGTTTTTTGTCTCCTGTCAGTTGTGATAGAAAATGAGATTGGATGATATCACCATCAGTTCTCTGATCACTTTGTAATTTCCAGTTTTGCCCCATGCCCAAGGACATAGGATGGTCTGCCCTAGGCAACTTATGGAAACTATGGGGTTTGAAAGGGATCTTTCAAAGGGAAAGGATGAGTAAATCAGCCTTCTATGATAGTAATGTGTCTGTTGTGAGTTTTTTTAGAGGTTTTCTGTTTTTTTTTAATTTGTTCTTTGTTTTGGTGCAAAACTTTTCTACTTGCTATAATTGGGAATAGCTGACAATTTATGTGTAAGTTTACTAAGAAAACTAGAAAACATCTCTTTCTCTCTCTCTCCTTCTCTCTCTCTCTCCCTCTCTCCCTCCCTCCCTCTCTCTCTCTCACACACACACACACACTCCACACCATCACAGTCACCACACCATCATTGTTATCCACATCCTCATCATCACTATTCCCATTACATTGCTAATAGATTTTCATTATGCAGAAAAGTCTTTTCACCTTTGAATTATAATTTAAGCTTTCATAACATTACATTTTAATTTCTTTAATGTTCTGTACATAACTTGTTGGTTCTGAGCCATGCTGTCTTGAAAATAGTGCAAAATTCTATGGTTTCCTGGTTGGATGGACCATTAATAAGACATTACTGATTTTCCAGAGTCTGAACTTGTTTGTATTAAGGTTTATAAGGCTTCCATTAGCCTTGTGGGTATAGTTAAAGATGATAGATTTAGCTTCAAATATCCTGAATTGTATTTAAAAAACAGCCAGGCTTCCATTGTCTCATGTGACAGAGGGAAACTTTTTACATTACTATTTGTTCCACAAGTATGAATCTCACAAGCATATACAGTACATTATGTGTTTTCAGTTGCTATTTATGTTACTGTCTTTTTCCTTGGGAAATTTAAGAGTTGATGGCCTGAGTGTGTTTCAAGTCATGACTGTTCTGTATGAGCTGGCACTTGAATAAAGTATTAATACTAAGATTAATCATTAATCAAGACCCTTAAATTAAAATCAAATCACTATAAAACAATTTAGTTTTTGCTAGTTCATTCAGTTCATTGTCTTGGTTTTCATATAATGCTTAATCATTAGGTCACATGTTTCTTTTGGGATAATGTGATACGGGAAGCATCCATTATGGTTTAATCATAACTGATGGTAATATGGTCTGTTTGTTTTGCCTGAGCAAGATGTATGAAGGAGAAGTATTGTCAGTGCATAACTCTACAATTAAAATTAAATGTTGAGCAAACAGAAGCTTGCTTTCCTTGTCATGTGTGTTATTAGTTTACTTTGTATTTCAAAAAAGATTAATTATTTGGCTGCATTACATCTGTTAACCGTGATCTATTTATCTTTCTTTCAGGCATTTTTTGTTCAAGACATCATCTGGAACAACTCCTCTCTTCAGTAGTTCTTCCCCTGGATACCCATTGACCTCAGGAACAGTTTACACACCACCTCCCCGACTGTTACCTAGAAATACTTTCTCCAGAAATGCATTCAAGCTGAAAAAGCCCTCTAAATATTGTAGCTGGAAGTGTGCTGCTTTATCAGCTATTGCTGCTGCAATCTTGCTTGCTATACTGTTGGCCTATTTCATAGGTAAGTCACATCTTTCAAGAAATCACACATGATCTGTTGAATAATTTCATGTCAGTCCACTGTGCTCTTACTCATGCAAAACCAAAAAAGTAATCAACAGTGCTATTTCTAAAATGATGTGTTCTTTATACTGAGAGGAGAAGGACTGGATTTTTAAAATGAAATAACATAACACTGCTTAAGAGACAATGCCCTAATTTTGTTCTATTTAGCTAAATTATATTCATGGCAAAAGGAAATTTACTTATACTTGTTCTTGTAATAGTGGAGTTCATTGGCAGCCACTTTAAGATTCAGTCTTATGTAGTGTACAATGGTTAAGGAATTAGTTTAGTACCCCCCAAAAAATCTAAGTCCAAGTCAACACTCAGCTGTGGAAATTTACTAAAAGACTAGAAGCTAATGTTATCTCTCAGATTAATTCCCTTGGAAGTTTGTCTTGCAATTGTTGTTATTGTTGAAAGGATAAGGTTTGAGGAGGTAATACTATATGATTTCTGGGGAAAAAAGAATCAAAATGATAAATGTAATATATAAACTTTGAATGTTCATGATTTGATTAGTTATTCATAACTAATCTCTGAAGCCCTCTCAACTATCCCTTTTATATATCATAAAGTGACTGGAAAAAGTAATAGTGGCCATAGAAAGACTGTGATTATTGAAAACTTGGTATACATTCCAAGTTGAATACAATATTATATTACGTCTCTCATTGTTATTTCTGAATCATATCATAGTACACCTTCCATTTTTCTCCCTATTATACTGCATGCTTTATTATCCATATTCTTCATATAAACTCAAGTTACAAAAAGCACTTATATTACTTTCTTTTACTTCTGTACTCTTTAGATTGTTAGACTCCATTGTTTATTTCTGAATCACCTTGTGAACTGTACTACTGTCTTGATACAGATTTCAGTTGAAATTTACTCAGCTGATAACTATACAACAGGCATGTTGGTACTCTTCCTCCATAATTATAATGAGACACATAGATCTGAAACTTCTATTGCTTCCTTTCTTCAAATCAGCATTTGATTACATATTAAAAACACTCTTCCAGGTACCAATGATGTGCAAGCTTATCATACTAATACATTTTGCTTCGGATACATTTATTGAGAAAAAGTGGAAAGAAAACACCAAAATAACTTCATTGGGGTGAAAATATATGTGAGAGAACTAAAGAAAAATAATTCAAAGTGCATAGTATTATTTTTAATACAAAATTGGGGATAGCACCATTATATCTCCCTTGGATTTTGTTTTGCACTTTTATGTTAGAACTGTCCATTTATAATAAATAAATATTCTGAGTAAATGTGTACAGTATTTCAATATTCTCTTATTTGTCTGATACAAATAACAAACTCAATTTGATGTCTATGGGTATTTGTGTGAATAGTTGTTAAAGAGCAAAGTTCAGAGATAAAAAAAACAGCCCCAATTGGAGGTGGTTGGGATTGTAGATAATTTTATCTGAATTTCCTGTCAGAAATCTGAAACAGAGAGAATAAAGAATGAAGTTAAATTCTATTCAATTTTGTTGTGATTAGCATGCAGATAGCATTTTTCCATCACTTTTGCTTTTAAACATATTTGATAAATTCTAATTTAAATTGTCTATATACTTTATTTATAACTTTGTAAAAAGGAAATAATTGAAAGATATTTTCTGCCCTCTTCTGGAAGATACTGAAATACTTCTATGTTCAGTATTCAGACTTGTAAGTAATTATATTATGAGCCATACCAGTCAGATTGATCAATGCTAGCAACCCCTTGACATAGAACATTTACACAGGATTAGAGCAACATCTAGTAAAGAGCTGAGTAAGTTTACAAATATTAGTCCCAAAAGTGAAATGTAACATCACATGGATGCATTTTATCAAGTTGCAGATGGTATGCTAATATCTTTATTGGCCCTCAGTAAGAAAAAATAAGAATTAAGGCACTGAGGTAGAATAGTGGAACCTGAAGAGATTTGTTGGTGCATCCTGAGAGGTTGGTCAAGGTTACAGTTGTTTAGTTTTTTAAAACATTTTTATAGTTTTAGTTTTATTGTTGAAAACCACCCAGACTTATTTTAAGATGGATAGCCATGCAAATCTTTTAAATCAAAGAAAATTCTAAGTTCTCTTTTAAGGCAAGGATGGAAAACTTGTGAACCACCACAGATTGGTGAACTAGAACTCCCACCTTCTCCAGCCATTGTCATTGTGAAGGGCACTGGGAGTTATAGATCTACTATGGGTGGCTGCAGTCTTCTATCCTTTTGATAAGGATTTCTTCATGATTGAGCTGCATAGTGAAATATACTTGGAGATAAATAAACCTAAAATCTTTGAACTTCAATATTTGTAATGTGTTTTTAAGTCATGGAACAAGTTTTGAAGCTAGCATACTTTGCCAGCAGTAACAAACTAACCATATCAATTTGTTTTGCTCAGAATGAAATAATCAACAACTTTCATCATGTTTCCATTCTTATCATGGTTAAAATATAAAGTAGTAACTACAAAAATACAAATGGGCTGTGCAAAGCATTTGAAAAGACAAAATATACCTCTTCAAAATTTTGAAACAGCTGCAATTTCTGAGAATATTAAGGCAACTGCTTTGAAGGCTTTTCCCAGCTGTGGACAGGGACAAAATGCCTGCTGGGACTGCCAATGAAGTGGCTCTACCTGCCCACATATACAAAGGCAACCTGAGAAAGCCCATATTCTCAGAGTTTTCCAGATAGTGTGGCTGGTCCAGCACTTTAAGATAGGACATCCTATTCCCACCATCATACTCCACAAAGGATTCCTAATAATGTTTTTGTCAGGTCTATAATGTATATGACTTTGTTTCAAAGTATGTGCTGCTATGTACATGGGTACTCATTTATGAACACTTTCTAGGGAATCGCTTTACTTGATGGTAGTGAGGTTAGAAAAGTTGACTTTATACACCATCTTGTATCTGTGAAATGAGTATTAAATCTTGTACCTACTTCAATAGTATTAAAATAGCATTATCTAGAAATAATAATGAACAGGTTTTGAATATTGGAGAAAATTAAGTGCAAGAACAAAGATCAAAAAGTAGTTACAGGGAGTAGTAAAAGGGAAGGTTTAAAAATTTCTGCAGAAAAAAATATTGTTTTACAATTATAATTCATACCACATTAGGATTTCACAGCTGTGTAACACTTTCCATTTGCAATAACTTTGAATTAGGAACTGTTGAACATATGCCCTGAGCGAGCAAAAGTATTGATTCGATCAAAATCACTCTTTCTGGAGTTCTTACTAGGAATAGTTTTAACAATTCTGCTAACCTCATATGAGGTTATTCACATTGCTGCATTGTGTTCTGCAAGCATCAGCATCTTGTGTCAAAAACTTGTCAGCACCATGTATAATTTTTCAAAATTCCCTAACCCTAAAAGTTATATAATTGGTATTTAGCCTATATAAAATTGAGATACTCAGAAATAGTGGTCAGGGGTCTGACCAGTATAAATGCAAAATTACACTTTCAACAGATAGAATCAACACATACTCCAGATCCTTTCTGCTGCTTAGTTGTAGCAGGGAAAGCACTTGCTGGTTCAATTTACTTTCAGTTCTTTTCTTTGCAAACTTACAAAATTAGAAAGTCACCTTGTCATTTTTGTTGCTATAATAATTCTTGCAAAATATAAAATGCTATGTTTCTAGTGTTCCTCTAAACCACTCTGACTCCTGTCAGTCAGACTTTGAGCTTGAAAAAGCATCAGGCCATCAACATGTCACTGTGTTAAAAGCATGGCAATTTTGGGTACTTAGAGTTTCCTTTGGAAACAATAGAAGTATTATTTTCAAGGGAAACTAAAAGCTTGGCATATAGTTAAGGTCGTTCTTTCAAATTGATATGTTGAGACTCATACTGATGAATTTTAGAGTGCTGGGATTATTTTTGTTGCTTTCCATCATGTGAAATAGACCGGGGCTTGGGGGAGGAGGAGGAGGAGGAGGAAATGGCACAGATTTTGCAGAGATGAGATGCTGATGTAACAGACTTACTTCATGTACAGAATAGAAGGAATACATTATCCACTTTATGACAGAAAATTGAGAGGTTTTTTTAAGTTCACCTTCCTCAATGTATAAATATAGTTTGTAGAGACATTTGTGTGAACTCTCGCTTCTAAATTAATGTAAACCTGCTGCATAATACTTCCCATAATTTGCTAAAAAGCAAGAAATACCTTGATACACTCCCACTCTCACAACTGCATCATAGCTGTTCCCAGATATGATTATATAGCCTGTCACTTCTTTAGCTACTGCCGGAGTCACAGTATCCGAGTGCTGCATGCAATTCATTTTCTAATGAAGCACAGAACATTCAGTATTACAAGAGGCGCTTGAAAGAGAACATCTTTACAACTTCTGCATTTTTAAAGTAATTGGTTTTTTTTCCTGGGAAGTAACATACAACTATTAACTGAAACCACTTATTGGACAAAAACTGTCCGATTTTTTTTTAATCTCCTCTTCTTAGATATGGCATGTCCTGATTATTTGTCCAGTTCACCTATTGAAATACTCATTATGAGATAATGGGAAGTAGTTCTGGATTCTAGCCTGATCAGAAAAGGCAGCCTTCAGGTTCCCTCCCACTTGGCCCTTAATAACTGCAGGAGAAAAAGAAGAGTGGGTTGCTAAAATAATCCACACTTAAGCAAGACCCATCGATCCAGAATAGGAAGCTCATGGCTACACTTTGAGAGAAGAAGTGTTAAGACACTTCTTTATTTTTAGAAGATGAAGCCGTAACACTAATTTAATGTGGTATAACTATCAAACCACAGTGTTTCCTTTGGCATAAGAATTCTGCTGAATCAAACCAGACTTTCAGGCAGGTCAGTATATATAAGCATGAGATCCAGTTGTAATTACTACTCATTCACTACCGTTATAAGTTTGAACAGTCGGTACCCTTAAATGAGAACCACCTGTATAACTTTTGTGGATTTTTTTAATGCTATGTTCAGTTTTATAGACCCAAGGAAAGCAACAATATTTTAACTGCATTGCTGTAGGCTTTCCTTTTCTTTGTTCACTGCCACCTGGCATCTTTGCGTCCTGTAGGCCTACCTAATCTAGAAAATTCAGAAAGTCCCATGTGAAGAGCTGAAAACCTGAACAGCCAAACTCATTGAAGTCAGGTATTCTTGTATATATTCATAAGAACAGGCTTCAGAAGTATTAACACACAGGTATTCATATTGGAAATTGTTATGATATCACCAAAGGGGAATGGAATATTTAAAAAGTATTTTATAAGGTCTTTGTGAAATACCTGTAAATTTCAAATAACACTGTTAGCTTCCAGTTCCATTAACCTATGCAGAGATAATTTCAGCTGAGTGTTTTTGTACTGTTCAAAGTATTTTAGTGTGTGCATGTAGGAAACCATTCCCCCTATCATTTTCATTTGGCTTCTTCAAAACCATTTGAATAAATTCCTCCCCTGTGGCCACTTCCTTATTACTTGGAGAAACAGGCTCTGACTTGGTTGCCATCTCTTATACACAAGTGGTTACTAGTTTTCCATAATATAATTATGAATACACTTTTAATGCACTTCTTTCCCCTTTTCCCCCCATTTATTTCTCTCTCTTTTGTTAGATTACAATAAATACTGTTTTTACATCCAAAGTAAATGAAAAATTATGCTACAGACCATAAAAGCTTTTATATTTTATGTTGATATAATAAAAATTGCACACACACAAATACACATTCAAGCTTACAATTGCACTTCAGTCTAGTAAGGAATGTCTTCTGAAAATGGAGATGCTCTTCCTTTGCAGCCATTTATTTAGCTATAATTTTATACACAAGAAAAGGGGGAGAGAGAGAAATCAACTTGCCAGAAATGACAGCAAAAGTTGCTCTACTGGTTAAACAAAGATACGTTTGTTTAATAAAGATTAATTCCTTTTGTGTAAATTATATGGTTTCATATAAAAAAGGGAATAAAAACTGGACTACTTGTCATACTCTGTAACTTTTAAGGAGTTAGATGCTATAAACTTGGTTTAAAAAGTTATGCCATTGATTTAAGGATTACAGAATTCATTCTAAATTCCTTAAGCCATTGTACAGACCATCATTTCACAGGGCATTTTCTGCCCATAGGACATGACCCTCTGATACCTTGCATCTTCATTTGACCCTTGTGATGCTGCATTTTTCTTGTGAAACTCACAGGGTACTGTGGAAGAGAACCTACAGTAGGGCATTAGTGTCCAATACAATAATTAATATATCCCTGGTGAATAAGGGAAGTGTTGTGTGTGATCATTTGGCTTGGAGTGCATGACCTCCATTTTTTAATTCTATAGTTCCAAATCATGATCTTGTTTGGAGTGCTAGATTATTCAAAGAATCAGTTACTTATTCTCTATTGTTTTAATTTAAAATGTAGCATAAACTTGAAATATATATGACGTGAGAGATCCATGTTCTCTTTGTACTTTCTGCATATCCATTTCAAAATTCAGTATGCTACTTAAATTTAATCTGTGCAGCTAGTATAAGCTTTAACAACATAAACAATATAAAGCTAATCGTATCTGGAGCAAATATGTCTTCTCTCGGGTAATTGAATTCCTTATCATGTTAGGTCAGATTACTGTCATTTCTGTCATTTTTTGATCTATCTTAATCTGATAGTTATTTCATTTTTTAATCTGTATTTTCTTTAAGGTACCACATTTTAAGTTGTCCCATAGGTACTTTTTCAAAAATCACCTGGACTTCTTTGTTTTTCTTGAAAATATTTCGCTTCTTGGATTCAAGCTTCTTGGATAAGAAGCAAAACTTCTTCAAGGAAAACAAAGAAAATCCAGTTGCTTTTTGAGAAGGCACTTTTAGGACAACTTAGGATGTGATACTCTAAAGAAAATACAGATTAAGAAATAAAATAACTATCAGATTAAGACATGGAAAGATGATAGAAATGACACCAATACCAATAGCACTTAGATTTACATACTACTTCACACTGCTTTTTGCAGAGTCAGCATATTGCCCTCAACAATCTGGGTCCTCAGTTTACTGACCTGGGAAGGATGGAAGGCTGAGTCAATCTTGAGCTGGTGAAAATTGAACTGCCAAACTGATGGCAGCTGGCAGTCAGCAGAAGTAGCCTGCAGTACTACACTTCACTTAAACATTCATCTAATCTATAAGACAAATCATGTCCTAAAAATTATCTGTATTCAGTGTTACTATTATTTTGATGCATATGGATTAAAGTGGCAATTAACATTCCATTTTAGCAATCCAACAAAAACACAAATACCCTTAGCAAGAATAAGTAGAAGAGCAAGTAGGTAAGTGAGAAAAATGCTGAGAAGGCAAACAAAGTGTAAAAAGAAGGTATGAAATAAAGAGTGTGAAAATAGTAATTAGAAAGGGTAATAAAATGGAGTGTAGCTATGTGCACTAGAATGTGGTAATGGAAGTGACAAGGGCTAGAGAATTACAATAAATGTTAGGCATAATTTTCTATAATGAAATGAATAAATATCTCTTCAGTAAGTTTGCATACACTAAAAACATCATCAACATCATCATCCACCTGCTCACTGGAATTAATTTCAAATCCTAATATCTGTCAGGTTGTTCTCAGCTGATGCTGGACTAAGAACTTTACAGGCAGTTTCAAGGATACTGTTCTTTTAATAAGTAGGTTCATTGTAAGAAGTTGGAAAACTGTTGAAGATTGACCATTGAGAGTGTAAAATGCAAACCGTATTTATAATATAACCAGTTATGCATCCGAGTGTGTCTTGTAAAGACCAGTTATGTGTCTGACTGTGCCTTGTAAGGACCAGTTTTGTCTTAAACTGTTTTCCTTTGATCTCGATGGATCTAGTACTTATAATACCTGTGTATTTTCCTCCTTTCAATTCATTATAGCATTATAGTTGAATATCTCCAGCTTTGCAAACATAAATATGTGGAAAGTGACATTGCCCTTAAATGTGATTACATTTTTAGTGATTGGCACATCTTAAAGTTCTTGGACATATGAGTTCATTCTCCAGTTTCATCCCACTAAGGTAGAAAAGCAATAGCAGTTAGTTTACCATCTCCCAGTAAATACGATTAGCTTGTAAGGCCAATGCTAAGAAAAGAATAAGCCATAAAATCTAATCAATCCTAGCCCAGCCTTGTGTAAAATGAATTAGTCTTCCAGGTTGGATGGAATGATGCTGTGATTGTGACAATAAACTGCAAGAAGCAAAGTCAATCTTCCTGAAAACAAATGGAGAACAGCAGTATCACCCGTCTATTAAAACACATTGTTCCCATCAGAATAACAGAGTTGAAAGGAATGTTGGAGGTCTTCTACAGGATCTTCTATTTGAGAAGAGACCCTATACCTAGGTCAGTGTCATAACTAGTATGGGTGATTTCAATCAAGGTGACCCATGAGTTCAGATTTCTACACATGAAGTTTGAACATTTTTTTGCAGACTAGACTAGAGGCTAAAACATATGAAGGGTAGTTGCAGAATTTGGGTATGTTTAGTCTAGTGAAAAGAAGTACTAGGGGTGACATGATAGTGTTTCAATATCTAAAGGGTTGCCACAAAGACGAGCTATCAACTATTCTCAAACCTGAAGGCAGAACAAGAAGTAATGAATGGAAACTAATCAAGGAATGAATTAACCTAGAACTAAGGAGAAATATCCTGACATTTAGAATTATTCAGTAGAACAACTTGCCTCCAGAAGTTGTGAATGCTCCAACACTGGAAGTTTTTAAGAAGATGTTGGATAACCATTTGTTTGAAGTGGAATGGGGTTTCCTGCCTAGTCAGGGGGTTGGACTAGAAGACCTTCAAGGTCCCTTCCAACTTTTGTTATTCTGTTATGATCAGAACCGCACTATGTAATAATTATTTGTGGTTTACCATGGAACAATGATTTTAAAATATATGGCTTAATGCAGAGCAAGAACACAATCTGTGTTTAAAGATTAACAATGAGATCTATGGCACCTACTTTCCTGAAGGACCAGCAGCTTATTCAGTAAAGCATCACCATTCCCTTTTGATTTTATCTTGCTTATGGATGAACTTTTAATTAGCATATTCATGGTTAACAAGAGACAAGAGAAATGGATGCTTAAGATTCTGCAGCTAATTAACAACAAATAATGTGATAACATTTTCCTCCTGCTAAGCTGGTCCTAAAACTTTAAATATTTATTAGCATTTGTTTCATTCTCCAACTTTCTACTTTGAGGATAGTATTATTTGAGTTATGTTTTATATTTGTATATCAAGGCTACAATTTGAAGTTACTTTCCTGAAGGGAACACTTGATAGAGTAGATTTATAAAGGTGCTTTCATATATTTAGCATAGTGTGCTATTTAATACGTGACTGTTTTCCTACACCACCATCAGCAGAATATTGTTTGAGATAGTTTCCCCTTTGCAAAGTGTGAATAATATTTAAAGGCAGTAAATTTCCTGTACTTGCAGTATATATAAGATAGGAATGAGGTAGGAGTTTTTTCCCCTTACTGAAACAGTTTAACACAATATGCAGACAGCCAGGCAAAGTTAGGAAATCTGATCTAGGAATCTGATTTGATCTGATGCTTATGTGCAGCAGTCAAATGGTGTATGTTTAATAAGAGATTCTAAGTTTTTTTAAAGTTGAAAATAGGATGCCTTTTTCATTCTAGTCTGATTTCAGAAACTGTCCACCTTCTCCTAATCTGAAGGCAAAGCTGTTCTCAAAAGCTCTTCCCTTTTTTCATAAAGAACATTTAGCAGATGGTGCAGGAGGATACAGAATGCATTGATGTTGTAGAAATTGGATTTCCATTTTCTTCTCATGCCTGCTACTCACATGACAATACAGAACTGGAAATATTCTGGGACCATTTTCTTTTTTTTGTGGGGTGCACTAAAGAATAAAAAACAAGAAATCCATTTTTTTCTCATAGCTCAGCATCACTTCTGTTTCCATCATGATATCAGGCTTCTTCTGACAAGCTGGACTGGCAACAGATAACAAACACTCAAGGACACCGTGTCTTCTGATAAGATGATTTATTATAGAAAAGCAAAGAAAGCAATCCCTCTTTCCAGTGAAATCAAGCTTCAAATTTTTTGTGCCTCAATTCTCCTCCCTGCACGATGAACCAGCTTTCTTGCTAGCAGACTGCTCTGGTATCAACTTATGTGTTTGTGACTGTATTAAATTGCTCTCACACAGGATACTGTGTACCAAGGATTGAATGGTAACTTTGGGATTCCCTCCTGGTTAATATTGAATATGAGATGGACATTCAAAAAACCATTTTTTACCTGTTTGGTCAGTTTAACAAACCTCAAATCTTATAAATGGTATCAGTGATATTGGAATCTGTATTTTTCAGTAGTGCTAAGAGAGAGAAAGAGAGAAAGAAAGACACAGAGAGGGGGGAGAGAAAGAAAGAGGGAGAGAGAGATTTCATTTGCCTGCTGGGTACAAATACTCTTTGCTTGTTATTTATTTCTTTTGTTGAAGTTGATTTGGATTAGAAGAGACTTTCTGAAAGGTCAATTGGCTTGTTGCTAATATAGGTCCTGCTGTACTTGAGCTTTAATGTGTTCTTCTTGAAATGGGTAGCTAGACACAAACAGGGACATAGGCTAAAACATTTGCTTTAAATATAACTTGAAGTAGGGAGATATTGGTTATAACCTTCAAGGAGGCTGAATGGAGCGGCTTTTAAAATGTTTGTTCTTTATGTTTACTTGGAAAAGGGAAGAAAAATGAGGCTTCTCACAAATGTTATATGTCAAATAAAAAGTATTAAAACTTGAGTACATGCATCTCTATTTCTATGGAAACTAAAAGTCTTCTGTGTAGTTCATGTAATGTTTTTTTTTTCCTTTTACGTTGATTCATAAATCAATACTGCTGTTCTGAGTGCCCTAATTCAAGGATAATTACTTTTACATTCACTTGTTCATTTATTTATTTTAGTCAAGCTGACCCACAAATCTTTGCATACATAGTAGCATGGTAAGCATTTTAAAAACAAAATTACTTCATTACATATAAGCAGAATTAAGACCACTCACTCAAAACCTACATTGAACTTACTGATCACTTTTAAATGAGACATTCAGGAGTTTTACAATTGTGAAGGGGATAGAAGTGGGTCAAAATTTCTATTCCTTACAGATTTCAAATAAAGTTTTGCTTTTTAACCAGAATCCTTTTAAAAATGTTCTTAGAATAAATAAATAAATAGTTAGGGAAGAACTATTCTGCAGGCAAAAATCACTGCATTAATTAAATCAATTCATTATTTGTAATTCTTTTAATGTTGATGAAAATTAAATTCAGCTAACTTTATCTTGATATAAGTCTGTAGAGATTCTCAGTCATCCAGGTCATGGTTGTCCCAAAGGTACTTTTCATGAGACAACTGGACTTTCTTGTTTTTTTTTTTCTGAAGACATTTCACTTCTCATCCAAGAAGCTTCTTCAGCTCTGACAGGATAGTGGGGAATGGGAGGATTTATATTTCTTGCAGACAGCTGGTCATTTGCATCCTTTTAGAGGATCCTTGAAGAACTTGGAGGTTTATTATCTGTGTCCTCAGGATCACCCAAGTAGTGCTCCTTTATCTTGATATAGTTCTGAAATTCTACAACTTCTAAATAATAATAGTAATAGCTAAAGTAGAGCCATAAAAACTTTTGACTGCCAGTGACTGCATTTAATTAGAGGTTGGGAAAGAAGGGGATGGTGCAGCAATGAATGGGATATGCAAAGTCACACATAAACATACATTATATTTGTTTTGCTTTGTCGAGTTTGATTAAAATTTCTTCTTTTTTTGTTTAGGGTTTTTCTATTTTTGCATTTTTAATAAATATGTCTGTCACAGGATCTTAATGCTGTAGTGTTTTACACCTGAGAATTATTCAAGCTTTATTGTTCTTTGTTAATTCTATGGCAATGCACAGGATAACCACTGTCTAAACTTAAAGATCAGGTAGCATAGTTTTGATTTATAGTTTCATGACATTGAAGCAACTGTCATTTTGGTCTTTGTTGCCTCTTAACAATGTCGGTCTACAGACCCTCATAATTACATTGTCCAACTGAACTGATATATAGTATGTAATTAAAGTACTATTTGTTCTCTAATAATGTGATGTCTTCTGAATCCACTTTGGCATATGAGATATTTAGAAGACAAATTTTGCCGTAAACTTGCTGACATCCCTTCTAATATAGACTGTATACTAGAGTTAGGCACTAATGGTTACAGTGAGATTGCTTTTCCATTTGGATGACTGATTTTGTTTCTGAATTTGTAATAGGTTACAAATAAGTTACCAGAAGGAAACTATTAACTCTCTATGCCTAAATTTATTCCTATTAAGGCATATAACATTTGATATAACCTGGTATCAGCTGCGGATGCTTTTAGATTGTGCTTTTGGAAAGTGAGTTAGTTAATATTACCAGGAATGTTTTTTCAGCTATGCCTTTGGCAACAGAAGGTCTAGCTATAATAATTAATGGCTAAATTGTTCTGAAAAGAAATTGTCAGCCTAATCTTCACTGTATTTTATTTATTTATTTATTTATTTATTTATTTATTTATTTATTTGAACTTATATGCCGCCCCATCTCCGAAGACTCGGGGCGGCTTACAACTAAAACAGGAAACAATAAATACTTAAAAAATGATTAAATTAGATTATAAGTCCAAACATTATAAAACCTTAAAACCATCCCTCCCAAGGGGTCACAGCCGGGTTGGTCAAACAACCAGGTCTTTAACTCACGGCGAAAGGTGCGGAGGTCAGGGGCCAGGCGGAGCTCCAGAGGCAGTTGATTCCAGAGGTCAGGGGCCGCGACAGAAAAGGCTCGTCGTCGGGGAACTGCCAGCCGGCATTGGCCCGCCGACGGGACCCCGAGGAGTCCTTGCCTATGGGCTCACACAGGGCAACCGGTATTTGATATTGGAAGAAGATGCTCCCTTAAGTATTGAGGACCCATGTCGTGAAGGACTTTGTATGTTAACACCAAAACCTTGATTTTCTGGGGAGATGCCTAACAAACTGGCATAGTGTATTCAAACACTACTTTTGAAATTGGCAATTTCTTAGCTAACCAGCTTTTAACCATATACCCATATTAGACATGCTAGACCCAGACATTATGTACCCAGAGATGACCTCATTCAAAATACTGGGGGAACCCTAATAATTGCACTTTTACTCCTGTCCTGAGTGCATTTATCAACCAAATGGAGTTAGGATTTTTACTTTTGCTTATCCAGCCTGGTAACAGCCTTATTTTTGAGAAACAGTCATAATAAGTTCCCTAATTTAGCAGCTGCTGACTGTGAAGGTGCACCCATTATAGTACATTCCCTTTCTCTGGCTTTTGGTGATCTGCATAGTTAAGCCATAAAAATCCAAAATAGACTTCAGTGTTCCATTAATTAAGAAAGCAAGCAAGCAAGCAAGCAATAGAAGAAACTATGCAAATATTCTTAAGCAAGTGTTTGGAGTAACATTGTGCTTCTGTATTAAATACAGGTTTGTATTGCCTGGTTTCAAACAAGGTTGTAAAACCCCTTTACAACTCTGTTCAAAACCAGGCCACCCAAGCGATAGGCAAGCGTGTGTGCATGAGTAAAGCTTCATGTGTGAGCACAAGCTCTCTCTGCTCATGTGAGTGGAGCTTTGTGCACATGCACTTGCTTGCTGCTTGCACAAGTGGAGTTTTGTGCACACACGCTTATTCAGTGCTTGCAAGAGGGCAACTTTGTGCACACCGGCTTGCCCATTGTTCGTGTGGTTTGGTTTTGAACAGGCCACAGTAATGGGCCACAACCTAGAGGTTGGGGACCCTTCGTTGATTATGTTTGAACTTTGGTTAATCTGTCCTATGACTGATTAACAGTTCTGGATCGTAAAACCTTGTCTATTGCTAAAGTTATTCAAATGATTACTGAGCCCAAGTTGTTTCAAAACAAAGGTATTTATTTGTAACAAGCAGAACAATTAATAAATGTTTATAAATAATATTTACAGAGTCTTCTTTGTTCCTTTCAGCTTTAGGTTATTAATGTCAATAGTCTTTTAGCCTAGGAACCCCTTTCTTTTCTTCTCCTTTTACTTCCAGAAACTGAGGTAGATGTTTAAGAGAAATGTTCGCCTATGCTGAACATTCTCTTTTAATCAATACTTCAGAATAACTCTTCAAGAAACCTGTAAACCTCTGAGAGAGATGTAAATCTCTTTCTCTCCTTTCTCTCTCTTTTAGAATTACAAACCTCACATAGAAACACTCTGCTGTGGGTTGTAGACCTCGTGAGGCAAATGACAGTTGACAGCCCCTTATATACTGCAGGGGCATGTCTTGCAATGCCAGGGCAGGGTACTTAGTGTCACCCTGTCATTGGTGGATTTGATCTCCCTATCAAATCCCTACAAGTTGTAAACTGCATAGCAACACCAGAAAGTTCCACTTTCTGACAATCCCCTTCTCTATGCGTTTACACACTTTACACATATATACATATTGGGCTATATATATATGCATTATGTACAATCATTAGAACAACCACATATTACATAATCAGAGGTATTTTACTTAGCAAATATGTGTGTTGCTCCCTAGGTAAGGGCTTGGTGAAAATATCAGCGATTTGCTCCTTCGTTTCTGTGTATACTGTTTTGATAAATCCTGCTTTTGATAATTGCCTACCATGCTTATACTTGATATCTATATGCCGTGACCTATGTCCAACGGCTTCAGCTTTAGATATCTCAATTGCTGCAATATTATCCTCGTGGATTATTATTGGATATACAGGCTCTTTCCATAAGTTTTTTAAGAGTTCATCAAACCACACAAGGTTATTGGAGACCTTTGATAAGCAGGTGTATTCAGCTTCAGCTGTTGAAGTGGCTATTAATTTTTGCTTACCCGAGTGGTAAGCAAACTGCAGGACAGTTATTCAAGTATACTATATATCCAGAAGTACTCTTCCTTGATCTGGTGTCACCCGCCCAGTCGGCATCAGAATAGGTGTACAGTTCAGGGATTTCAGAAACGTGAGGTTCAAGTAGGAGTGAGAGATTCGCTGTGCCCTTAAGGTATCTGAGGACCCTCTTGATCCCATTCCAATTCTCAGAGTGCCTTGATAGAATATTTACAGATAGGCTAATGTCAGGCCTTGTCCAACCTGCTATATACAAAAGTGAGCCCAATACGGATTTGTACAAAGTCTTGTACTCAAAATCCTCACTTTCACTATACATGTTCCTGGTAAAGTCTGTTTGCATGGAGGTGTCACAGGGCTTGGCCTCTGCCATATTGCACCTGTCAATTAAATCTATGATTTTATCCCACTGAGAAAGCTCAAATCCTTTCTCAGTTCTTGTAAACTGAACCCCCAGAAATTTGTCAATCTGGCCTAGAGGCTTCAGTGCAAACTTTTGACTTACCTGATCAGAGAAGGACTTACTCCTCTCCTCTGATTTGATGATGTATAGAATGTCATCAACATACACCAGAACAGTCTCTTTGACATCATTTTCTTGCCTGATGAAAACACATTCATCAGCTGGTGAGGCGGTGAAACCTATTTGCCTACGACACATGGTAAGGCATTCATACCACCTTCTGCCAGACTGCTTCAGACCATAGAGACTTTTGTTAAGAAGCCAGATTTCATCTTCTCTATGATCTATGCCCGGAGGTGCCCTCACATAAATCCAATTTGGCGTGCAAATAGGCCATTTGCACATCAAACTGTAGAACACTCTCCCCATGTATGGCAGCTATAGTGAGAGCCGTCTTTACGCTTTCAGGGCATACTGTGGGTGAGGTGTCATCAAAATCATCGGGATATCTCTGCGAGAAGCCCTGTGCCACCAGTCTCGCCTTGTATAAGAAGTTCCCATCATCAAGTGGCTTCCTCTTATAAACCCACCTTGTGCCAATCACTCTCTTGTCTTTTGGCAATTTAGCTGGTGTGAACACCTCTAACTCCCTGAGGCTGTTCATCTCCAAATCCATAGCAGTATGCCAATTACCCTGCTCTTTTGGAGGTAGCTTTAATACATCCTCATATCTTTGAGGAGTGGTCGATGCCAAATTAACACTAGTGATGAAGTCATTATACCTTTCTGGTTTCTTATTCCTAGTAGTCCAAATTGGTCTACTAACTGGCTCCTGTTCACAATTTGAATCATCCAAATTATCCAAATTGTCATCACCTTCATCACTTTCAGTTTTACTGGTTTTTAATTTTGAGTGATCTTTCTTCCAGGTCACTCCCATTTGCTTGTTGAGCATTCCCTTAAGGGGTGTGGAGATTGCCCTCTCTCCACTATCCTCTGAGCCAGATGTGTCACCATCACTAGATGGGGTTTCTGACACATTTTTGTCTTTGCTGGCCGAATCATGGGCTTGTTTGGGAGTCAGAATCTCATTTGCATGGATTCTGCTCCAATTAGTACTTTCATAGAAAGTGGCTGATCTTGATATGACAATCTTCTTGTCATTATCAACAAATTTGTAAGCCTTGGACCCAGGCTCATACCCTACAAATCTCAATTTGATCGACCTCCTGTCCCCCTTCTTTCTCAATTCCTTGGGGACATGCACATTGACCATCACCCCAAATACATGTAGATGTCTTAAATTAGGTTTGCACCCATAGACCACCTCATAAGGGTTTTTTGTACAACACTCGACCATACTCTGTTGAGAGTGTAGTTTGCGTACAATATGACCTCCGCCCAATAAGCAAATTTCAAGCCGGCATCCTCAAGGGTGCATCTCATCATTGTTTAGAGGACGCCATTTCTCCTTTCAGATATTCCATTCTGAAATGCAGAATAAGGAGCTGTCCTAAGGTGGACTATCCCCCTCTTCTTCAACCAGACAGAGAAGTTATTAGAGTTGAATTCGGTTCCTCTGTCTGTCAAGATTTTCTGAATCTTAATTTTATGTTGATTTAGGATCAGATTGTAGAATTCCCTAAATTTGGAGAAGGTCTGATCTTTGGATTTGAGGGGGTACACAAATCCATATCTACTATGATCGTCCACTATGGTGAGAAAGTAGATATTCTTACCGAGGGAGGGTTTCAAGGGACCCACCAGGTCCATATGCACCAGCTCAAAAATGTGTTTGGATTGCCTCTGGGATTTTCTGGGTGCTGGCTTCACCCTGGATTTGGCTCCCCTGCAAACAGAGCAGCCCATAAACACATTACAACTCTTAACACATAACCCCCTAGAGCACTCAGGTAGTTTCTGCACAGTCAGGAAACTGAGGTGGCCTATCCTCCTGTGTAGGAGATGGGCACACTCATCGTGCAGGGGTTTGCCAATTGACAAGGTATTGGCATCCTTAGAGTGCTCATCACCATGCTCTGTGATAAACCTTACATGCTTGGTGTTCTTAGTTTTATTTACAACACTGTTATTATTCCCCTTCTTTTGTCTGTATTCTTCATGGCTGACCTCAGGCCTTGTTTGGGAGTCATCATTTGGTTCACCAGTATCAGCCTGGTAACTGGCACCAGACTCCTCAAGCCTTACAATGGGGGAGTAGTATGGCAGGTTATTGATTTTGATAACCTCTCCCACCATATGGCCATCCCTGGTCACCATAGCCTCCCCCTTTGAGAAAACCACATTTACATTGCACTCTTTACTTAGCTTCAGAATACTCAGAAGGTTATGTTCCAATTTTGGAACATGTAAAACATTACCTACATCACCAAGCCCAGATATATATACACTGCCTATACCTATGGCCTTTGTCCTTAGGCCATTTGCTACTGTCATCCTTGATCTAAACAGTAAATTGAATGAAGAGATGTAGAATTCTAAAGTCCTGGGATTCATGTCCCCTTGTTTGTTTTGGAGAATGATGGTATTTTCCCCACACTGGATGGGAGAATAATGTAAGACAATAAAAGCATAACTTGCTGCCCTGAAATTTCCCACTTTTAAGTGTAGTGTGTAGCAGCCCAATGAAGCTTAGAAGAGCAGGCAATGCAAATTGTGTTAATAAAGGGTTAACGGAAGGGAGTGGTAGACTTCAAGCTTCCCAACAGAGGGTCTACCTGCAACAACACTTGGATGCTCCAAAAAATATCCTGTCCCACAAGTTAAAGTCTAATGAAAAAATATTTCCCTTCCAGTTACTTCATGATGCACTGTAAACAAAGATTAACCCTATGTGTTCTGTATTATGATATCTTTTGAATTCATTTCAAAGTTCTAGATTCTATGTGTTCTTACCAGTCAGCACTGCCTCTCCAATACTGACTGGCATACATGCCCACGATCAAGGGTAGTGCATTAAGTGATAAGTTCTTTTGCAAGATGAAAAGAAAAAGAAATTCTGAACATTGAAGATACCTGGAAAAATGGAGCAACATATTCTAGCCTTGGGCATATTGTGAGCCTTTTTGCCATTTGAGAAAGTTCATGGCAAGACAAAAATGCTTTCCTATCACACTCAATTCCTTTAGTATACTATGGCAATTAACATTTGATTATAGCCAGCAGCACAAAAAATTTATCAGTATGCATAATACACATACAAATGAACAAAACACTCTATGGATCTGTCTGTAGTAAATGTGCAGACCCTGAGCATTACTCTTCGTTTAATATAAGTACATTAATGAGTTCATTTTTACAACCAAATCTTATCCAGTTAACTTTTGATTTAGAGATAATATATGTCTATGCTATGTAAATCTTATATAAAGCTTTAATAAGTGTCCTTTTGAAATTATGAGAACTTAGGTATAAATCAGATATTTGTTTTAGAATATTCAAATATTTATATTCCTTATCAGCCAATCTTAAATTAAATATTGAAAAATAGCATTTGAAAAGGTAGCTCTTAATACTATCACACAAGGTAGATAAGGAATGATCTTCAGTAAATTGAAGCAGGCTTTCAAGGTTTGCACTACAGAGTTGTGACAGTGCAGAATTAAAAAATAATGATTCACATAAGTCATTATCCTCATACAACAAATACTGATAGAGACAACAGCTGCACTTCTCTATTGTTGTATTACTCACAAAGAGTTAAGCAATAAAGCAATGGCAGAAACATCTATGTATTCTTAAAAATACAGAAGTTATTTATCCTAAATTTCCATGTTTAATCTGTAAGATATGTCTTGTTTCATTTTATAGAAAATTGGTTTGTAAATTAACATGCATTCATAGATAACTAGAATAATTTTTTTCATTTGTTATTAATTTTTCCAAGTCTTTATAATTATTATTTTTTCTTATAGAGGTTGCTGATAAGGTTGTCAGATTGTCTTTAATTCTCTTTTTAAAACAATACCGTTACTCTGCAGTTTCAGGACTGATTTCATAATTTCCTATTTAATCACTTCTATTTTCCTTTTAACACATTCCTACTGATTACCTACTAGCTCTTTGTAAGGCCAGATCCTGAAGATGAAACTCAAATACTTTGGCCATTTAATGAGAAGGAAGGACTCACTGGAGAAGAGCGTAATGCTGGGAAAGATTGAGGACAAAAGAAGAAGAGGACGACAGAGAATGAGGTGGCAGGATGGAGTCACTGAAGCAGTAGGGGTGAGCTTGAATAGACTCTGGGGAATGGTAGAGGACAGGAAGGCCTGGAGGAATGTTGTCCATGGGGTCACAATGGGTTGGACACGACTTCACAACTAACAACAACAACCGATTACCAAAACATGAGATAAAGTTGTCATGAGCCCACACAAGAAAGCATATGCATATTCACCAAATATTTTTTTAGCAATTCTGCATTCCTTTTGTTAGAATAAACCAATTCAAGTAAAAAGACTGGCTTCTCAAGGCAAAGGTACTGTTAAAATCACCATCTTGGGTTTTTGACTTAGGATAACCCTGTAAACTAGTACTTTTACTCTCTTTATTCTTTCCTGATATAATACTCTCCCTGTGTTCATGTATAAAAATAGAATGCTTTTGTTTTTGTATTATGTGCAAGATGGAATGATCTTCCTCACTTAAGTTTCACAATTGCTTGCAAGTGTAGATGCTGTTGTTGCTTGTTCTGTAGGCTCTTCAAAGTTCATGCCACTATATTCCATTTCTTCCTTTCCCTGCTTTACCACAGTTTGGTGAAATAGTTAGATGGGTGGGTGGTTCTGAAAATCATCTTTTTCAGACATGGAGCATACAGTCTTCACTCAGCTATCCTCTGCCTCCGTTTTGAATAAGTGACAAGTAAAATTTTGCAACCCAATCCACATTAAATCTTAGATTTTTCTAGTGATTTTATGGAAGCTCATTATGTCAGTAGAGATATTTAAAATCTCCTGAACCAAAAAAGATTTTCTCCTCCTGAGCCAATGAAGTAGTTGGGTATTATTAAGTAGTATTTTACAGTAGAATTAGATATGTATGACTTTGGCAACTTGATTTATTTTTACCCTTTTCATTTCATTCTCATTAGTTTGTTTTGTGGATGTCCACCTGGCTTGTTAATATCTGAAAACATAAAACTTCCAAAAATTGACTAAACCCTTCATGTTTAAGAAGGTCTTAAGAATTTTGGCCTTAAGAGCACAACCTATCAGAGAAAAGAGTTGAAAATTAAGAGAAATTGTGGGTTGGAATGAGTGACATTTTAAATCAACAAATTACTAACATAACTTTTTCCACAGTAATTATAGTAATATGTTATAGTTTTCCAGGGTGGCGGAATGTTTTAGCCAACACTTTGTTCCTTATGCAATTAAGTTCAGTGTGTTTTTTATTTTGTTTTTACATTTAATATACATTTTACATTTTTGGTCTCATTTTAAAAAAGATAAACTTATATACAAGTGAATCACACATTCTATCTTTTATTAAGAGGCTTTTTTTTGTTGGCTGTAAACTGTTTCTTGACTTTCTGTTTATAAACACACATGCACTTCCATGCTGTTTGCAATCTGGCGGTGGTGAGTTATTGGATTATATAAGCATATCTATATATCTACATTACTACAGGATTCATAGGTATACATAGTTACACATTATCTACATCTTAATAAAGTTTATGTTTTGTTTCTTTTATGTGAAATGAATAGTTGTACGTAAGTCCAAGTGTGAGACAAGAGTTGCACCAACAGTTCTAAAAAGTGTAGAGGAAAAAATTGTTATCCTGCTGAGATCAATAACAGCAAGAGAAGATTAATCAGATTCTTGGAATTACGTTTTACTTCAAAATGCTGTTTCCTATAAGTCAGAAACCAAATCAGTTAAAAGTTAGTTTTGTTTTCTAGTAACTACTTGTGGTTTGCTGTAGCTATCCTGTTAGTTTGAAGGTATCTTCTAAGCTGAAAAGTTGTTGTTTCCTATACAATATAAGCTTTCATTGTGATTTTATGAGTAAAATGAATGCTTAATTCATTCTAGCAGAAAGATAGTTAAAATAATATGGTGATATATTTTAAACATTTTTGCAGATTGCTAAAAAGCTGGAAGCAGAAAATGAACCTCACAAGTTGTATTGCCAGTAAACAAGCTATTGGAGCCACAGTTAATTGAGTATGCATGTTATGAATGACACAATTAATAAGTAGTGGGATGTATTTCCTTGCTGTTTTATTTCTGATATGTTTTCTGCAATGATATTTAAATGGACATCTAATAATATTATTTTTAAAAAAACAACACCTTATTTAACTTTGAAGAAGCAACAAGAAAGACAGGATGATTTATTTCTACTTTGAGAACTGAGATTTAAACTTGACTGATAAAATGTTCCTGTTCATTCCTAGTTTTATTTTAAACCTAATAATGCCAGGTGCTATTTTTACTTCGTTATTTAATTTTTGTTTCATTGGTTTTAATACATTTGAAAGCTTGCCATTTTTTTACAAAGGAAAATAGTTTGCTGTTTAAACTCTGAGTCCTGTATCCATTTAATTTGGGGGCTTGCGCACTTGCCTCCAAGGAAACATACATTGAATTTAGTTACACATAACATTGCCCCCCCATTCCTCAATATTTAATACTAAAAATTTGCAGCTTGCCTTGTGAATTAATTGTGGGTGGAATCTAATTTAATTTTAGATTAGCTAATTCAGTTCTTGGACCCCAGAACTTGAAAAAAGTAAGCAAAGTACCAAAAAAATATCTTTTTCAGAGATTGTTAAAATAATTTGCAACTGAAAGGTCAACTTTGTGTTTTGAGGAATTTTTAAAAAATAGACTTTAAATGAATAAGCAACAAAGCATTAATTGCTTTCTTTACTGAAAGTTTGGAAGTACCTTATCTCTCTGTGTCATACTTCTTGGTGTTCTTCTTTTGTACCAATCTGTAGAAACATGGAACTTTGTCCTTTTCATCAGAATTGGAAAACTATCTTGTCCATGACCCTTGTAGATTCATAAGCAAACTTTTTATAGCATTTGACTGATTTTTAAAACATGGTTTTATTTGCTTTTAAATACAACAAAGGGCCATTAAATTTTTTTAGTAAGAAGTTACAAACTGGTATCTTAGTATTTCTATGACAGTTTCTATATATTCAAAGTTCCAGATGTTATTCAATTAAAACACCACCAGAGGAATCTAATATTCTTCATTTAACATAGAGGAAAGTCATTTGCCAAGGTCTGTTTTTCCACACCAGGGGTGTAATTATAAAAATAAGTAATTATTGCATGTCCTGTTTATACTGCAGAATAATTTTCTTAAACAAATTGATTTTGTTTAAGCTCAACATACTTAGTTACAGTTCAAGGTTCAAAAAAAAGTGTTTAATTTGTAATAGTAATTCCAAAGTTGGCATACTACATTTTTTCTATTGGTGTGCAAACTATTTTGATAAATAATTAATTTTTCACTTGACAGTAATGAATAAATAATATATTTTGTGGTAAATAAACATTCACTATTTCTTAGGTGTGAAAAGACTAAATTGATCTAGTTGAATATTGTTATGTATGTAGGTTTGAATATTATTGGTTTAGTTTGAATTGTTCTTGTAAAATGTCAAATATGATTGGTTTGAAAAGTGCGGGAAAACCCTGCACTCTGATTGGCTGGCAACTGCGGCTGCTGGCTATAAGTAGCAGCCGTAGCCCAGCCAAGACGGGTCCATTCGAGCTGTAGTTACTAATAAACTCTTCACTGAAGCTCTTCACGTCTGACTCTTCATGCAAACTTAACAAATATCACAGCATTAAAAGTGAACAATAACAAAACAGTTCCTATTAAAAGATATAATACAACTACTCAGAGCAACAGTGTCTGGCCTTTTTAGAATTTGGAATTGTAATAGTCTGTAATGAGAATTCTCAGAAAATTGTTGCCATAATGGACATACACAATAATAAACTACCCATTTACTAGGATGCAAATTGTTGAGATTGCTCCCTGCTAGCTTCACTAATCTCCCAGATATTATCTGCTTAAGATAAACAGGTTTCCAAAATTAAAAACAGAAACACATTTGTTGGCATAACCTGACATATTATTGTTAATTCATAACTTGATTTCCTAAGTATCCCAAGCAAACTTTACCAAAAAAAATTATTGTTTGGAAAGTCTTCTTTGTAATGATACTACATTTAGCAATTTGAAAAACTTTCTAATTTTCTATTATTCTCTTATTTTGTATGTAAAATTATTTCCAGGTAAAATCTAATTAATGGCTGATTACTGATAATTGGACCCTGATTGCTTTAAAAATGGAGAAAGGAGTGGATATTCTCTTCCATCACCATCTCCCATTTCACCAAACATGAGAAATTAAAGAAAATATTAGCATCTGAAGAATCTAATAAGCTATTGTTTTCCATTCTGCTATTGCTTGTGCTATTGCTTGCTCTTTCTCAGCTATTTAAGTTAGAGCTATTACTGAGGTGCAGAAGTTTGTACATTCACTAGTTTAGAATAAAAATACAGGAAACTCAAATTCCTGGCTCCCATCTAGTAGTAGGCTGAATTTTTGCAGTGTAGGTATGGTAACCTTCTTGAACACTCATACTGGTGCAAGTGAATGGCCAGTGGACAAGTTTTTTCACACACTAGCTGCTATAAGCTTCGCATTGCTGCATTGCTCCCACTGACTGGTCAGGATGCGCTCCTAAAAATCTAGGATGTTTTCTGGTTTTGTATGCATGTGTAAAAATTGGGACAAAGATTTTGTTTGTTTGTTTCAGGTTAGTCCAATAATTTTAGAATGCAGCACACATTTATTTCTTGGCTTCATGAATAACTTGACAACTTTTTTTCTCAGTTTAATAAAATATATGGATGGATTAGATTTTATTGAAGCCTGCAGAATTATTCACCAAAATCTGCTCCATATTGTTGAAACTTTGTGTGCTCAGACAGAATGACAGTGAAAAATATGTCAATGTGGTGTTATACCTATAAGAATTCATTTAAAGGTTTTGAATTAGTTTTGTAATTTATAACATTCTTTTCCAACAACTTTGTGATATGTAGATTTAAAATGAGCAGAAACTCAAGACAGTGTTGAATATGAGGTTTAATATAAGCAGGTGGTATTCTTAAAGTGATATAGATTAATTAGCAGTTAAAACTCCATCTGCTAAGAGCACTAGCCTAACTTTTCTATAATCTTGTGCTCTGTGCGTGCTTTTGATTAACTGTATTACAATATTCTAATTCAGAGCCAGTCCTGGCTAAACCCAGGAAGACTGAGTTGTAGGCCTCCCTAAAGAGGAAAAATGAGTTTTAGCCATATTCATGACGTTGACATAGAGATAATAAAAGTCTAATAGTAATCTGTTCCATTCTGAATTCAAGATTTTGGCTTTCTATTGTATCTGTCAGTTTGGTGGCACTCAATAATATAAATGTACAAACTTCATCTGTGAATTAAAAGGCATTGTGCAGAACTCACTTTCCTTTGATTTATATAATGAAATTTATTTAAGTTATTGAAAATATTGTACATGATGCTTTCCATCTTTATTTGTATCTATAATATTATTTGATCTATAATATTATTTGAATAACTTTACTAGATTCAATTTTGATTCCATCTACGTCCTAAAATATTCAGTGCTACAAGCTACCATTAACTTTCCACTTCTATTTTAAATTTATTTACTTGCCTTCCATGTTCTACTCCCATCATACCAGATTCCTCCAGGCATCAGGTTCTGTTCAGATATTTCATTCTTACTTACTTAGAAAGTAAGTTCTTTAAATCACAATTTTTTTGATATCATATAGAAGTAGTATATGGCAGTTATATTCTCTAGCAATATATAAAATTATAATATTATGAAGAATCTCTGCCAGGTAAAGTTGTATGCTGCATTATTTTGTTTTTCTGACTTCCATTTATTAAAATTCAAAATCACACAAGTCTTCAGGCATTGCTACATTAATTAAAAAATAACATTATGCTAAATTTGCAAGTGATGTGCTGTAAACTTCATAATATAATGATTTTCCCTTTAAAAGGCTTCTACCTTATTATGAGGAATACTGGCTCCTAAGTTAAATGTTTTAATAAGAACTTTATTTTTTTCCCTGAGAGAAATAGATGCTGTGATTGAAATTAAAGTTGGAGCCATGCTGTTTGTGATTAATGCTAACAAATAGAAAGCAAAAGGAAACCATGATTTTTTATAATAGCAGTAGTTACTCTAAATAGTGTTCCAGCATTCAAAATTATACATTTAAGTAAATTGTTTTCCTTTGAAATAGTACACTCCCATTTACACCCGAGAGACAGGTAGGCCAGGGGTTAAAAATGTAGTGACACCCAAAGCCATTCTATACCTATCTGGTCTGCAGTCTTACTTGATTTAATGTTGTGAAGTTGTGTTGTTCAATTTAAGGATTGTAAAAAAAAGGATATCTATAAGACTCAGTTTGTGCTTTTGCCCTCCAGATGTTCCTGAATTATAATTCCCAGCAGTTCCAGCCATTATGCCAGTGATGAGTAGGAATTTATATTTAATCAACATTTAGAAAGCCATAGGTTTCCCATCCCTGAAAATATAATTGTAGAGACTGGAGACCCATAAGCACAGTGGCTAAATCCATGCTACAGATTTTTGTTCCTGTTGTTTCTATAATGTTTTGCTAATTCAGTGTGCACATAATGTGATTGCCAATCTGCTACATCCTCTGGATTTCCACCTTCATATCCCAAATGCTGCATACTATTTTTTTAATTTGTTGTGAGTACTAGTTTGGCAATTATTTGACATGCCTCTTTTATTGAAAAATTGTAATGTTCTATTGCAGTATGTGTTTGTATGTGTTCACACTGATCTGATTTTTTTCAGCTGTATTCCTATTGACATATATAGCTGTGCACAAATTCCAGAATTGCTATTCTCATATCATGCTTTAATACTCTAGCACCAAAGCTTCAACAGCACTGAACAATGAGTATATAAATAAACATGGGGAAATAGTATAAACTTTTTGTTACTTGGACTTTCCTGGGCTTTTGCTTAAATATTTAGAGAAAACACATTTTAGTAATATGTCTGAATGTGTGACCTTTTTCCTGAAGATGGAATTTCCTTACAGTCACTAGGTTCATACATCATGGTGAATCATGGTTGGTTAACCCAGACTATGACAGCAGCTTTTTTCTAAGCAAATATACAACTATCAGAAAAAATAAATACAATTATCAGAAAAAGACTATGGGGACACAAGATGATTCCATAACTAAATCTTACCTGGCACTTTTTAAATTTTATTTTAAATTTTATTTACTTTTTGATTATCTTTATTTACTATTTAAACTATTTAAACTGCCTCATTCCTTTTATAATAAATTGCTTAGATAATTTCATACATAGATTTCAGGATCTTTGATGTCCATTTTTAGTGATTTGGTGGCAGGGACTTGCTGTTTGCAATGAAATGAAATATTTTATTCATATTCCTTGGCCATCTGTCTGAATTTGCAGAGAAATCTAATCATTTTTCTGTATAAATTAATTGGAGGGGGGTGTTTGTTTCTCTGTTCTTTTAGACTCAGAACTGCATGAGTTATATTTAACTCATTCTCCACAACTGAGTTGCTGGAATGCCCGACAAGATCCAAATCATTCTATCAATTGAGCAAGATAATAGGTTCAATAAAGAAGAGCCTTGTATAACTAGAAGAAGAAATTTGGGGACATGACCATGATAGATATTTTTTTCACAACAAACGTAGTTGAATCTGCAACCATTTCCTTGACTTCAGTTAACTGCTCATTATTTCTACAACAAATAGTAAAAGTTAAGGTTGATGAAAGAAATTTCTACATTAATTAGCGTTACATATTTTAAATGCAGTATCATTCCAGAAATACAAACTATTTTATGGATATATATATAATAGGTATCCAAAATAGATGTCAAGTTAAAAAATAACTTTAAAAGTAACTTTAAAAATATTCAATATTTTGTCCCAAAACAGTTCAATGTACACTGATTATAACTAACCCATTCTGGCCATGCATTTGTTTTAACATCAATCAATTTAATTACTATACTTTTATAAAGTCCAGAATCGATTGTGAAAACTTTAGTAATTTAATTCTAATGCAATGTAGATATAACTATTTTTTTAAAGGTGAGGCATAATATTGAATGATTTTAAAAAGGGATTTTCTGCCAGTGAATTGATAGTTAAGTACATGCTTAACTTACCAGTGTGGAAACAGAATTTTCTATAGAAAATTAGAACAGGGGTGTCAAACTCAAGGTCCACAGGCCAGAAACGGCCTGCAGGGTGCTTAGAACCAGCCTGTGAGGTTGGTCTGGAAATAGCAAAGGAACCAGGCCACGGTGCCTCTGCTAGTAAAAATAGGGCATGCAAGGGCTGCAAGCAGCCACTGGGTGCCCTGTTTTTGGCCTGGACGGCCTTCAGCAGCACCCTGCTGGCAAAAATGGACATGGGGGCCACCTGTGGCCCCCCATGTCCCATTTTGGCCATCAGGATACTGCAGGAGAATGTCTGTTCTGTCTCCTCCCCATGTCCTGGCCGGCCCGCGGAGGACAACTACAATGTTGATTCAGCCCTCCAAAAAATCCAGTTTGACACCCCTGATCTAGACAGAGAGATATCTTCTGATTTGTATAGTTGGCAGCTTTCTAATATTGAGATAACAGTTCTTAGTATAAAGCCATATCCTATTGACATACTTTGTGAATGGCAAAAGTACAGAGTAGGCAAAACCTGGCTTAAAAACAGTAACTGTGGGAAGGATCTTAGAGTCCTAGTGAACAATCACTTAAACATGAGCCAGCGGTGTGCAGCAGCAGCCAAAAAAACTAATATAAAGCTTGGCTATATAAACAGAGGCATAGAATCAAAATCATGTAAAGTATTAGTACCGCTTTATAAAGCCTTAGTAAGGCCAGACCTGGAATACTGCATCCAATTTTGGTCACCACATTAAACAAAAGATGTTGAGACTTTGAAAAATGTGCAAAGAAAGGCAATTAAACTGATTAAAGACCTTGAGACAAAAATATATGCAGAATGGTTGCAGGAATTGTATATGGCAGTCTAGAGAAAAGAAGGAATAGGGGTGACACGATAGCAATATTCCAGTATTTGATGGGCTGCCACAAAGAAGAGGGAATCAACTTGTTTTCCAAAGCACAGGAGACAAGAAACAATGGATAGAAACGAATCAAGGAGAAAAGCAACCTGGAATTAAGGAGAAACTTCCAAACAGTAGTGGAACAGCTTGCCTTTCGAAGTTATAGGGCCATGATGACAAACCTATGGCACCCGTGCTGGAAGGTGGCACGCAGAAGCATTTCTGCTGGCACGCAAGCCATCGCCTGGAACTGATCCACTGCTCATGCATGCACACCCTTCCTGCCAGCCAGCTAATTGTCAGATATGCTGCGCATGTGTGTGGGGGAGATGCGCATGCATGCACAGGGGGTCTCACACATGTGCAGAGGTACATGGTGTGTGTGCAGGGGTCATGCACACATGTATGGGAGTGGGGGGTTGCATGTGCATTGCATTATGGGGGCAGGCACGCATGCACATGCGCGCACACACTTTCGGCATGCAACTATGAAAAGGTTAGCCATCAGTGTTATAGGGGCTTCACTGGAGGTTTTTAAGAAAAAACTGGACTGCCACCTATCTGAAATGGTATAAGGTGTTCTGCTTGAGCAGGGGATTTGACCAGAAGACCTCCAAGGTCCCTTCCAGCTCTATTCTGATTGATTGATTGGATTTAAATAGTGCTTTATTTCTTGAAGAAGACTTGATGTTTAATGCCCTACATTTCTTAATATACTTCAAATTTCTTACTGCTTTAATTACTATTGAAAATAAGGAAATAATTGAAGGACTGTTTCCTTTATTCAGAAAGGAATAAGTAATACAGGTAGTATGACAGAGCTATAATCCTATTTCAACCAGCAGCAAAGTCAACAGCACAAAAAAGATGTAGAAATTCAAAATGCCAGGCAAACTGTTTTCCTACAAATTGCTTGACACCAATACTGATAATGTTATTACAAATTACTGGCATCATTGCTGATATTGTTGACATTATGGCTACTAATTTCTGGCCTCATTCTTCAAACATCACCTGTAATATTTCAAATGTCACAATATTTTATGTCATTTAAATCTCAATACTATCAAAACCAAAAGTAGGTAAGTAAGTTGTTTTCCATTTTTTCCCGGAATTCCAGTTTACATAATATTGTCTCTTAATTCTATTATAACTTCCACACAGAAAAAATAATCCTGGTTCTCAAGAAAAGCTGTATATCATATAGTTAATTCCAAAATAAGAATTATATAATAAGAGTTTCAATAGTTCATTTTTTTACCCTTAAATGTTATAGTTTGTAACTTTCTTGGTTCAAAAACTTATTTATTTGCCATTTATTTAAAATTATTTATATTCTTAAACTTATAATTATTTTCTCTTTTGTTCAGAAAAAAGGAGTTCAATGAACGAGACTTCATTATAGATCTCAAAATGGTTAGTTTTTTGGGGAGAAGTCTTAACAAGCACAGATTAACAAAAGACCACTGAATTCACTTATAATACATCAACACATTTCAAAGGAGCATAGTAGCTCATATGGTTAGGATGCTGGCTTGACAAGCAGCAAGCCTACATGTGAGATCTGAGTGCTAGGGTGGGATGAGTTCTAGTCCTTCACTCCAGCTCCTACCAGGGATCTGAAAGGAGTCCCCAATTGGATGGGGTGGGGGCAATGGTGTTATCACCAGCTAATTATTTCAATCCAGAAATGTCTCAATGATTCTAATATGAGTGCGAAGTGAATAGGTTTCAGGAGGTCTCAACTGACACTATGAATTTTTGGCACATTATTGTAGAACTATTAATTGATAAAGCACTTGACACCTGTTTCATGTGTAACATGTATCTGCATGACCCCCCGTCTTTTTCTCTTCCCCCTCCTGTTTCATCCCAATTTAAAACCTAGATCAATTTTAATCAGTCACTCCATACATCTGATGAACTGTAGCTCCTGAAAACTTATGTCCTTTGTGGACTGTGATTCAGTTACCAGTGTCCATCCAAGAAGTGTATATAAAATCACCATTGAACTTTGTGCTATTTTAAGTAAGAAAAAGAAGACAAAAACTCTTTTCTTCATCTCATTTTGAGTAAATAAACTGTCTTTACCCATAGTTGCTCTCTTTTTTATTTTTATTTTATTTGTTTGTTTATTTCACAGTATCTGCCTCAGACACAAATGTTTGTATATTGAAAATGCAACAGAATGAATGTAGCACTGCATTGAGGGTTTGTACTGATGTACTAGCTTTGGGTGTATGTGTACACTCTGTTGTCCTGTTAGAATGCTTTTCAAATGAAGAAAGTTTGGCCTGGATGGTTTGTTGAACTTGATCTGCACTTGTCCAGAATCTTGTCCTATATTGATATTGAACGTTAGAATCAAATTATTTGTAGGTTTTGATGATGTGTAGAACCTAATGCAGCAGCGTAGACTTAGGTATAAACATGTCCTTTTGTATTTGTTCTGAGCTCTCTGTATGGCCTATAATCAGAACACCCAAAAGGTTTCAGCTGAACATGGAATGCTTGAACCATTCTCAGTTGTTCTATTAGAGTGCAGTCTCAAGATTTTTATACCACGATTCAAACAAAATACTTTTTAATTGCATATCCACCCTTAGAAGAGCCTTGGTGGCTCAGGCTGTTAAATGCCTGCTCTTAAGATCCAGCTGTCTACAATTACTGTAGGCTCGAATCCCACCAGGCTCAAGGTTGACTCAGCCTTCCATCCTCTCGGGGTAGGTAAACTGAGGACCCAAGATTGTTGGGGGCAATTAGCTGACCTTGTAAAAATGCCGCTTAGTAATAAGCAGGCATATAGAATGGAATGAAGGCTATTGCTGAGCACACTGGGTTGTATCCCAAAAATTGTAAGTCACCTGAGTCTTCGGAGAAGGGCGGCATATAAATGTAATTAAAATAAAAAATAAAAAATAAAAAAATAAAAATTACATTGTCAAGTTCTAAACAACAAAAATGTTATCATATCAAGAGCGTATTTATATAATTTGGGAAATCATTTCCTTTTCAGTTATAGGGTGTCCCTTAAAATGGTGGTTAAAAAGATGATTCTTTGCCATTCCATGAAAAAAACCTCAGTGTTCATTATTTTAGGTTGATTATTCAATGAATTGCATGAACAAAATTTAGATGGTATAATTACTTACAAGTTCTGACTTATGCTGATAAAAATAAGAGTCCTGTGTTTTGTTTGTGGCCAAGGAAACCAGCTTAATAGTATTTGAATCTCTAGTTTCCTGTAACCAGAACCTTTCTATTGATTATGAGTTCGGGGGAAATATTTCCACTGTTGATTTTACTGTTCACTTTAGACATCATCCTCACAATTATTTGTATGTGCAACATCATGCAAGCTGCTGTGTGTTTGCTTGCACAGAGTGATAGAATATGAATATAATCACTCCAGCCTGAAGATCATATTACTCTGCACACTGAGCTTTATCTGCCCTTCAGGAAGTGTATATATTGTATACTGATATGTAAATAGAATATTTTGTGAAGTCTAGTCTTTTAGGCTCAGCATATCTGTACTCTCTTGATTTTTCCATTTAAAGTGTAAATATTTTACTTGATTCAACAGGCAGCCCACACGTCACCTATCATATACTCCTGAGTACCGCCAAGACACTGTGCCAAAGAGCCCTTACAGTTTCATTTATTCACCCAATTTACCAAAAGGGCAGAGAGTCATTTCTTTACTGCCTGAGATGGTTAAATTGCTTACAGATGACTGTCAGGGAATGTCATTCCACCAGTTGTATCTGTTGTCCTTTCCTTCCTCTGCTTGAGTTCTGTAGGCATTGAGCAATTTAAACTTAATGTCCTGGAAGACAAATCATTTAGTGACTGCATTTTCCTGTACGAACACTCAAAATAGTTACAGAGAAAACTGATACATGACTGTATCCAAATGGGCATTTCACAATTCAGCATTGACCACATAGCCTGCTTACAGAAAAGCTTTCCAGGAACATTTCTGGCATGTATAATTCAGGGTTTTCCCCTCAACCACATGAAAGTATGTTCCCCTTTATCTGAAAGAATGTGTATGCCTGACCTGCATGTATTAGGTTATTGATTTTGGACAGTTTAGAATCCAAATTTGAAGTATCAAGATGCACTTACATTAAACTACAAGCATACAAATTCACATGGTATGTGAGTTTAAAATTATTATTGCTTTTTTTCTGAAAAGAAATGGGTATCTTGTTCTTAGTAATTTTCTTATTTTCTGTCAGCTTCTTGGACCTTTGGATGCAAGCTCATTTTTTCTCCCATACAATCTCTGCTCGGTTGTTTGCTTCCTGTTGTTGTTTTTAAAGAGAAAATGAAATGGCAATTAAAGTGAAAATTAAGGAGAGAAGACGGAAGCAAGGAAGTTACAGGCAACAGAGAGAAAGCAGAGCTGCTTAACACATTCTTTGCACTGGTTTTCATGCAAAAACAAACTATAGCTCAACCTGCCAAAAACATAACTGTAATAGACAGAGCAGAAATAAAAGTTAAAAAGCAAAAAAAAATAGTAAGAGAACACCTGTCTGATCTTGATGAACACAAATCACCAGGACCTGATGGATTACATCCCAGAGTGTTAAAGCAGCTGACAGAAGTCATCTCAGAACCACTGCACCATATCTTTCAAAAATCCTGGAGCACCGGGGAACTACCAGAGGCCTGGAAAAGAGCTGATGTGGTTCCCATCTTCAAAAAAGGAAAAAAAACAGACTCAGGAAACTATAGACGAGTCAGCCTAACATCAATACCCGGAAGATACTGGAAAAGATAATTAAAAAAAACAGATCTGCCAACATCTAGAAACAAGTAAAGTAATAACTAGCAGTCAGCACGGGTTTGTTAGAAACAGATCATGCCAAACCAATCTCATTCTTCAACATAGTGACTAAATTAGTAGACCAGCGAAATACTGTGGACATAATATACTTAGATTTCAGCAAGGCATTCAACCTACTTTTTGCTAAGCTAGAAAAAGTGGAATAGATAGTACCATCATCAGATGAATTTGCAACTGGCTGACAAACTGTAATCAATGTATAGTCCTTAATGGATCTAAGTCTACATGGAGGGGAGTAAGCAGTGGGGTGCCACAAGGTTCCATCTCAGGCCAAGTACTCTTCAATATCTTCATTAATGATATAGATGAGGGAATAGAAGAAGAACTTACCAAATTTGCAGATGATACTAAGCTGGCAGGAATAGCTAACACCCAAGAAGATAGGCTCAAGATCCAGATGTATCTTGACAGACTAGAATACTGAACCATATTTAACAAAATGAAATTCAGTGTAGAGAAAAGTAAAGTCCTACACTTAGGCAAGAAAAACTAAAAGTACACATATAGACTAGGTGAAACCAGGCTTAATAGCAATAACTGTGAGAGGGATCTTGGACAACCAGCTAAATATGAGCCAGCAGTGTTCAGCAGCCACCAAAAGCTAATGCAATCCTAAGTTGCATTAACAGAGGGATACAATCAAGATCAATGGAGGTATTAATACCACACTATAAAGCCTTAGTAAGACCACACCTAGAGTACTGCATCCAGTTTTGGTCACCACATTATAAAAAAGATGTTGAGACTCTAGAAAAAGTACAGAGAAGAGCAGCCAGGATGATTAGGGGACTGGAGATTAAAACATATGAAGAACAGTTACAGGAACTGGGCATGGTCAGTCTAGTGAAAAGAAGGACCAGGGGAGACATGATAGCAGTCTTCCAATATTTGAGGGGCTGCCACAGAGTGGAAGGGGTCAATCTATTTTCTAAGGCTAGACAAGGAATAGTGAATGGAAACTGAACAAAGAGAGACTTAACCTGGAAATAAGAAGTAACTTTCTGACAGTGGAACAGCTTGCCCTCAGAAGTTGTGGGATCACCATCACTTGAGACTTTCAATAAGAAATTGGACTCCCATCTGTCAGAAATGGTGTAGGGTCTCCTGCTTGGGCAGAGGGTTGGACTAGAAGACCTACAAATCCTTTCCAACTCTGATTATCTGTTATCTGTTATCTGAATGAGTGGAATTCACCAGTATTCTGGCTTAGCTTTGCAAAGGACTCATAACGGACATTTCTACTTTTTCTACTTTTTGCTGCAGCTTTAGTTTGATGATGAGAGCCAAACAGAATTTCCTTGATATCTACCAATCCATGCATGCTCTAAAAGAGTTTCAGGAATATGCAGTCCGCCAGACAGCATCCTTATTAGATTATGGATGGGGAAAACTGACACATAATTGGTGTTTGCAGGCAATGCCAAATTATTAATATGGATTACATCTAACTGGATATTGATATTGTTAAAAATGTTTGCATTAAGATATGTAAGAACTTTAAGGAATCTTACACTCTTTAAAGAGTTAGTCCATGGATTAAGAAACAAATGTGACCATCATTTCATAAATATTGAAAATAATTATACAATTATACAAATTATATAGTGTACTATTTTAAATATTTTCCTTGCAAATTTTAATATTCTCTTTAAATGTATTTTTCCAACTTTACTTTTTAACATATTTATTTATTTATTTATTTTATTTGATTAGTCAATTTCTTACAAGATAATAAGTATAAGTATAAACATAGTTATAAATACATGGATACATATAAGAAAATAAAAGAAATAATAGAACAGGGATGGTAGGCACTTTGGTGTGCTTATGCACGCTCCCTACAGACCTCTTAGGAAAGGGGTGAGGTCAATAGTAGACAGTCTAAGGTTAAAGTTTTTGGGGTCTGGGGTAGAGTATTCCAGACATTGACCACTCTGTTGCTGAAGTCGTATTTCCTGCAATCAAGTTTGGTGCGGTTAACCATGAGTTTGTATCTATTGTGTGCTCTTGTATTGTTATGGTTGAAGCTGAAGTATTCATTGACAGGTAGGACATTGCAATGTATGATTTTATATACTATACTTAGATCGGACTGAAGATGGTGTAGTTCTGGGTTTTCTAGGTCTAGAATTTTAAGTCTGGTGGCATAAGGTATTCTGCAATGAGTAGAGGAGTGGAGAACTCTTCTTGTGAAATATTTCTGGACTTTCTCTACTGTGTTAATATCAGATACGTGATGTGGGTTCCAGACTGGTGAGCTGTATTCAAGTATTGGTCTAGCAAATGTTTTGTATGCTCTAGTTAGTAGTGTGATATTACCAGAGAAAAAGCTACGTAGGATTAGGTTAACAACTCTTAATGCCTTTTTGGCTATGTAGTTACAGTGGGCTCTAGCACTTAGATCATTAGAGATGAGTACTCCAAGGTCCTTGACAGAGTTTGAATCATCAACAAGGTCTTGACTGTTCAGCTTGTATTTTATTTTCTGATTTTTTTGCCAGTATGTAAGACAGACCATTTATTTGTTGAGATTTGAAGTTGCCATTTGTTTGACCATTCTGATATATAGTCAAGGTCTTTTTGAAGGGTAGCAGAATTATCTGTGGTATTGAATAGCTTTACATCATCAGCGAAGAGAACGCAATTGCTGTTAATATGATCACAGAGGTCATTTATGTAGAGTATGAAGAGAGTTGGTCCTAGAACACTGCCTTGAGGGACACCACTGTTGACAGGTACAGAATTTGATAGGATGTTTCCAATTTTGACCATTTGTTGTCTGTTTGACAGGAATGCTTCTATTCAGTTATGCAGGTGTCCAGAGATACCATAAGATTTTAGTTTTAATAGTAGTTTGTCATGTACCACTGAATCAAAGGCTTTACAGAGGTCTATGTAGATTGCATCTATTGTTTTGCCCTGATCGAATTGTGTAGTCCATATGTTTTTGCAGTATAAGAGTTGCAGATCACAGGATAGTTTTTTTCTGAAACCAAATTGCTTATTAGAGAGTAGGTTGTTTATCTTCCTGGTAAATCATGTCATCTAAATACCAGCAGTTTGGCTAAGGAATGATGTTCCTGTCTTACAAAGATTCAGAAAATATCACAAATCATCACATTTTGTTTATTCTTGCAGTTTCTAACCTCAGTTGTGTGCAGCACCCTGTTTTATTCTAGTGGAAGGAGCTATGCAATCTACAGTTTATGCAGGAACCTTTTTTAAGTGGAAAAAAATGGACAAATTCATTTCACATTCAAAATTAAACATCATAAGGAGTTTAATGCCTCAGCTGCAGTACTCCTGTGTCTCCAGCTAAGTCAACTGAGGCTGTAAGCTAGCAAAGCCTGGTTTTGGAGAGATACCCAGATGAGTGCCAAAGAAGTGATTCTGGCACATTTACTGGTGTTCGGCATTCTTTTCCAATTGATTTATGGTGTATAAGTGGCTCTTGTTGAAAATGTCTTCCTTTGCCAGTCCTTCTACACAGGAATCTATTTAATTATTTATTATGACAGGCAATAGGAGTCAGTTGCCTTAAGGAAAAATAGAAGGAACAATAACATCTTAACATTTTTATTGCTGGAAAATTAGTGGGCATCCTGAAATTCTTGAGTCATGTAAAAACCATTTCTCCTATGGGCAAATTTGTTCAAAGTGCATGCCAAAACCACAATTTTTCTTAATGCAAATGGCCTTCTTGCTTTTGTGAAGTATAGGCAATCTTATAATCTGAATATTATGAATACAATGTATTTATCTGCTCAAGATTAATCACAGTCCTTTGTGTAAAATAGATGTTTGATATAAATACAATTGCTTCAATTAATTGAAAGTTACGTATGTATGTGCAGAAACAGGTTTCTGCTTCCATAACAAGGACCACAACCATCTCTTGAATGTACAACCACATTCAAAGACCTTTAGTACTGCTTTGGATGCTTGCTACAGTGCAAATTTCTGTCTATGGTTGAATATGTCACATATCATTTTAGGTACCTTGCTGTATGAATCTACAGATTTAGCCTTAATGATAGATGTGTGTTAAAAGTACAGAAGTATATTTCAACTGGAAGCGTCTAAGATATGGGTGCATGCATTTGCTATTACATTGCAAAAAATGCATTCTTTCTACAGCCTGATTTTCCATCAAAAGAGAATTTATGTTTTCTTAATGCCTAGAGAGTAACGCATGCATTCTTGTTTTAGAATCTTGGAAAACCAACACTGTGCCTAAAGGTGATATAATCAGAGCATGCATACAGGGACATTTTTGCACACCATATTGCATAGAACATCCTGGCTTACTCCAAAGGCAACCATGAAATTTAATTTGGAATTTTACAGTCACATTCCAAATTGAAAATCTCTGTAATAACTTTCCCTTTTGCTCAGCCTTTTAACTGTGGAATTCAGTTGGGGAGTTTCGTAGCAGCAGGTAATTCTGCAGCACTCTGGAGGGATTTTACCAGTACTGTGCTAAAGTGCTTGCAAGTGTCATTTCCATATTTAACTAATTTCAGTTTTTAATTAGCTCTGTGTGAAAAATGAGAGTTCAAGCTGAGCTAAGCTGTCAGCAGACACTCTTGTTTCCTTTCTAGCCTCACAGGACGATCCATTGCTGGGTGGGGAGAGAAGCTGCAACAAGCTGCATCTTTCATGAGCCCTATTCCTGGGCAACAGCATCCAGCCTATTTAGATCTGAACAAGGCAAAGGGTATTATATTACAAAAGGCAATTATAGTTTATCCAAGAAATATTTCAGGGAAGGGATAGCAAGATAGGAAGGGGTCAAGAATACTAAATGGGTGCAGCTGTAAAAAAAAAAGAGTTGGACTGGGGATAAGGAAATTCAGATTGATATCAGTCCTTTTGCACAGAAAAACAGATGTTAATAAAGAACTGAGTAGGAGTAGAAGTCTGCTAATCTACAGTTAAAAAGTCAAGAAGCATATGGTATACCTTTTCTGACTAACAAAGATTATTAAAAGGCATGCATTTTTGTGAACTGCAGCTCACTTCATCAGATGTCAGGTGTCTAGTTCAATTTATTTTACTGCCTAGCAAATCTCACACTTTTTAGATAATGTAATTGAATACACAGTATACAATATTAGGAAGGCTAGAACTGGAAGTTCAGAGTTGGAAGGGAGTTTGAAGTTCTTCTAGTCCAACCCCCTGCTCAAGCAGGATACTCTATATTATTTCATACAAATAATTTCCAATCTCTTCTTAAATACCTCCACCTACAATTGGAGCACCTACAATTAGAGCACCTATAATTTCTGAAGGCAAGCCTCTGTCTGATCCTGCATCTTACTGGATGACCTATTCCAAGATGATTGGGACTTCACAGAACTGTTTATGGATTGATTGATTGATTGATTTAGTTTGCTAAAGCTTAAATGCTGCTCCAATCAAAAATGAGCCTGAGCTGCTTTAACTCCTCATTACATAATAGAATGAATAAATACAATGAAATAAATAATACAATATTAGCACAATGTTAAATTATACAGTCATATGTATAATATTCAGTAATTGTTTGGCAGTACTTTTTTAACACAACTCAGTTTTCACTTACTGGGACAGCCTTCCTGAACAGCCAGGACTTGTTTACTTTTTAGAACAGTCACCACAGAGAAGGCTGTCACTTAAGAGTCCCTGATAACAACATATCCTAGGTGTTAGGAGCCATAGCAGCCCCACCCAAGGTCCTAAGACGATCAGCAATTTAAATTACATTCAGAAACCAACTAAAAACCAGTGTCACTCCCAAAGCAATTGTGTTAGCATGGAAGAATTGCAACATGTCCATCGCTGTTTGCATCCCTGACCAGTTTTAGCTTCCAAATGATCTTCAAAAACATTACCCTCTAACTGAATTACAATCATCTAAATACAATGTGGCCAAAATATGAACGACTGTCAACAGAGCTTCCTGGTCACAATCTCCTCCTGCCCTTCCAGCAGTAACTATGAGTCCAGGAGGATTGCCAGATTGCAGACCTATGCTACGTAAGAAAAGGAACAACACTATCCTAGACTAAAGATGGAATTGAACTGGGATGTGATGGTTTTTGGACCAACAGCCACTCTGTATTGGTCATTCTGTCCAAATCTTTATTACCTTCTAGGTATTGAGACAAAAACTTAACTACATCTCTTCTTTAATTGTTACTATAAAAACAAAATCTGCTATCTGTTGCTGCCTTCTCAATTCTGGCTTTATTTGAATATGTTGGCTTGGTCTTCTACAGCTAGAATTAACCCCTGCCTCTTTCTTCAACTTTTTGTCCTGTTAGCCATTGCAAGGTCTTGTTCTTACCTGATTTTTTTTTAATCTAATGGCTATGTAATACTTGCTGTGTCTCTTTTCTAGTCTTGTTCTGGTCTTTCTTGTAAGCTAGTTTGGTCTCTTTGGGCCTGCACTTAGTCTTCTGCATCCTTCCCTCACTTTTCCTTTTCTTAGTCTCCTTCTCCTGAGAGTCCCATCTCATGTTTGATTTGCAGATGTTACTCTTATCAACAGAAAAATATTATTGTACATAACCTCTTTTTCAGGGTTGTGCCTTAAATATTTAGCAAAGCTTTGGAAAAATGTAATAAAGCTTGATAACTTGAACTACTTTTCAGTAGACACAAATTAAACTTTACTTATATAATGCTCCTCTTGCTTTAATTGTTATTGTGACTTGCATAATTCATTGCTCCTAATAACATTATTATTTGTAAGTGTGTGGATATAAAAGTGTAGTAAATTGGCAGTGACTGTTCTATTGGTAAAAAGGAAGCCTTGAGTATGGCTCCATGGGTTCTTTATACAACAGTATCTGAAACAACAGTTGGAAATGAATTTGAAGACCCTAATAGAATGGCAACTACTAATTAACCCATTCTGCCTCTCAATAATAAGAGTTGAACACTGAGAGAGAAGATGGGAAGAGGAAACTCATTATGTGAAAATCCACTGTTACGGCATTGGATTTCATGTGTGAAAATCACTGAAATTAATACCATGATCATGAAAAATAATATATAGAAGAAAATATTTTGCTTCAGGATGGGGAAAAGAGATCATATATTTCAAATGCTGGTACTCTGGTACTAAGTAGTCATCATTATGTTTATACCAAACAAAAGTATAGAAAGAATATTGACCCTTAATTTATTAATTTTAATTCATAGAACCAATTTAATTATTTTATTTCTCACACATTTTAAAGTTCCTGAAATGGGAAAGTTGGCTATGGCTCCTCTCTCTTGAAACAATAAAATAACCAGCATATTTCTAAGTATGGAAGCTTTGAAAAAAAGTTAGCAGAAGGCAGAGATATTCCATTTTTCACCCAGAACTTGTCTCAGATAATTACATAACAGCAGGAACATTGTTTTACCACATACTTAGCCTAATGTTTAATCCTGTCTTGAACATGCTACAATAGTTCCAAATTTATCTTGGGCACAAATGTACTTGCAGTAAAGGTGTACTATCTTAGATATTTCTCCAATGTTTCCCTAAAATATCTCTTTTACAATTCTGCACTTTCTCTGCTTCCTAGCCAATTTCAGTCCTGCTGAGAACAGTCAAGAAAAACTGTCAAGTAAAAGTATAGCTGTTTCTTCTGCTCTTTAGGTGCATTTTAATCTCACCTTCTCTGCAGCTACAGTTTTGTCTAGCAATAGGAGTGCAAGAGTCTGGCTTCTTATTTAATAGATGGCAAGTAGGAGAAAAGGCTGAATGTTAGAGAATTTCATGGGGGCAGGGAGGTTTAGGCTATACCACTGCTGTTGCTCTGAAAACTGGCTCTATGTTTACGTAGAGAAAAGGGTAAATTTGGGGCTAATTCTATCTTCAGGGTTTCTATTCAAGGTAGAATTTAATTGCATCAATTTGTTTCATAGTGACTGAAGAAACATTGGGTTGGTGGCCATGCTTTTTTGATTGTTTTTCTTTTACTTATCTTACTTTTCCCACCACCCATTTGATGCCACAAAGTTAAATACAAAATATAAGTTAAAATATCAAGTTATCAGCTGTTAAAAATAGTATCTGACACTACTGTTTGCTGAACATGGCACCTGTAGTCCTGAAAATACAGGTAGTCCTCGACTTATGACAATAATTGAGCCCAGCACTTCTGTTGCAAAGCAAAACATTTGCAATTTTACAACCTTTCTTGCCACAGTAATTAAGTAAATCACTGCAGATGTTAACAGCACAGTTGTTAAGTGAATCTGGTTTCCCCATTGACTTTGCTTATCAGAAGATTGCAAAAGGTGATCAGGTGACCCACGGATACTACATCGATCATAAATATGAGTCAGTTGCCAAGGGTCTGGATTTTGATCACATAACCATGGGGGTGTTGCAATGGTCATAAGTGTGAAAAATGGTCATAAGTCACTTTTTTCCAGTGCCGTTGTAACTTTGAATGGTCACTAAATGAACTGTTTTAAGTCAAAGACCACCTGTACTTTTTGACAATGAGTAATTGGATTGTGAACTATATTTTTAATATATTTGTCTGTGTAAAGAGCAAACTCTTCTTCTCTATTCAGGTCTTGTACCTAAGATGTCTCTTGGCAAAGAAAGTTGTTTCTTGAATCTTAAGGATGCCACAGAAGCAGCCTCATTGTATATGATTTCAGGAACTGATGAGTCTTGTTCCAATTTTCTCCTCTCTGTACAATCTAAGGACTGTCATGAGAATGGATGAATTGTGCCACTGCTTTATGCTTCTTTTGCACAGCTTTGTCATAAGATATCAAATTCTGAATGCAACATGCAGGGCTGTTATCATTCTTGTGTCAAAAATTGCATTGGAGAAGTGGCACAAAATCAAAACATTTCTGCAAGGAGGACTGAAGGGAAGAAATACAAAAAGAGAATAAAACAGAAGTTTGGTCGCCTTGCTGTCAAGCACTAGATCGAGTAGTAATGATAATACAGGTTGTTACTACTGCTCCATCTCTTTTTAAGCATGTTCTCTGTTGATGAAACTGTATTATATGGGTTTTTGTTTAGAAAAAATTGCTATATAATTCCAAGTATGTGTAACCTTTTCAAGTATTTTGCAAGCAAAAAAAAGACTGGAATTGGACATGGATGGCTACATTTTTAAAGCACTGTGTGAGTGATAGAGAAATAAGATTTATGGGTGTATCAGTTACATTCCTTCCATTCATATTATAAGGCTTGATGGAAAAAAAGACTAAATAAAACACCTATTTTTGAATTCTGTTTTTGCATATCATTATCTACAAATCTCTTCTATATTGCAAAATTATATTGCAAATTACCAGATGGCTTCTGTTCCTAGTTTCCATTTCTGCTTATGTGTTTAAGAAATGAGAATCCAATTAAAAAAAGATACATAGGATTGATTGGATTTTGGATTTTCCTTTCTTCACTGTTCTCATTAGGTGTTTCATTTATCTAATGATTGTCATCATGGATACATTGAGGGAAGAATGAATGTTCTTCTGTTCTCCCTACCTAGTGACAGAGAAAGTAGTAAGATCCAATCTGGGTTAGTCACCAGGACCAGAACTTTACTTTTCTGAACTTTCAGATTCGTGCTGGAGCCTATCCTCAAGGAATTTATCTCTACTTGAATATGTACTTCGGGCTATTCTGTGAGTCATATTTATGTGGTGATTTACCATCAGCTTAGCAAGCACTTAGGAATCAAGGACTTGGCAACACAAGGAAACAACAGCCAATCTCCAGCCATCAACACATCAATCAACCAACAGAACAGAAGAGAATAACAGAGCTAGAAGGGACCTTGGAGGTCTTCAAGTCCAACCCCCTGTTCAGGCAGGAAACCATATAACATTTCAGACAAATAATTGTCCAGTCTCTTCTTAAAAACTTCCAGTGTTGGAGCATTTACAACTTCTGGAGGAAGATTGCTCCACTGATTAATTGTTCTACTGTGAAGAAATTCCACCTTAGCTCTAGTTGCTTCTCCCCTTGATTAGTTTCCATTCATTGTTTCTTGTCCTGCCTTCAGGTGCAATATCCTAAGATATTGGAACATTGCTATCATGTTACCCCAACATTCTTTTCATTAAACTGACATACATGACCTTGATTCTATCTCTCTGTTAATGCAGCTTAGGAATGTGTTGGCTTTTTTGGCAGCTGCCGCACACTGCTGGCTCATATTTAAGTGATTGTCCACTGGGACTTCAAGATCCCTCTCATAGTTAGTACTATTGAGCCAGACACCACCTATATTATACCTGTGCATTTGGTTTTTCTTGCCTAAATGTACAACTTTATTTTTTTTTCACCGTTGAATTTCATTTTGTTCAAGTCTGTCAATATCCTTCTGTATCTTAAGCCTATCTTCTTCAATGATGCCTATTCCTGCCAATTTGGGGGTCATCTACAAATGTGATGGGTTCCCGTCTATCCCCTCATTCAAATAATTGATGAAGATGTTGAAGAGTACTGGTCCTAAAACAGAGCCTTGGAGTAGGAAGGCAACACATTTATTATTTATTTATTTATTTATTTATTTATTTATTTATTTATTTATTTATTTGACTTGTATGCAGCTCCCTCTCCAAAAGGACTTGGGGTGGCCCACAACTAAAATCACACAATAAATTATTTACCTAAAACCATATTAAGCCAAACAGGTCAAAAGCAAATTAAAATCCCACGGTTAAAACAAACATCAACCCGCCCCCAGGAGGTCAGCACAGCTCGGACTGAGCAAATAACCAGGCCTTTAGATCATGGCGGAAGGTGCGGAGATCGGGGGCTGACAGGAGCCCTGGAGGAAGCTGGTTCCATAAAGTGGGAGCCGCCACAGAATAGGCCCTCCCCCAGGTCACCGCCAAGCGACACTGGGTCGCAGACGGCACCCTGAGGACCCCCGTCTGTGCGCTCATACAGGGCGGTTGGTATTTGATGCCAGCAGGAGTCGTTCTCGTAAATACCCCGGACCCATGCCTTACATTAATACAATTCATAGATTAGAGCAAAGCACATATTCACGTAAAGAAAAGTTCCCTGGGGATGGGCTCCATTATGAATCCAAAAGTTTGGAACAGTATACATCTGGTTCCTGTGACCAATCCAGATTTGATCTTGTAATATTATCCTGGGACACATATATTTGCTTTCATTCATAAGAGATAATAGTGGATAGATGAAAGTCAAATGGAAAGAATTCTTTTTCCCATTGCCTTTTATCTATCTCTACTTGATGCTTTGAAAGTTGAGACTGAACATCAAGCAGAATTCAGTTTAAATTTATCAGCACAAGTGAACACTGACATGTTTTAATATAACATAAACTTAGTATGATATAAAATACATAATAAAACAATTTTCAATCAGCACAATCTCCCATACTTAAACATAATTAATTTATAAGTCTGTATATATTTGCAGCTTTCCTTGCATTCTCCTTATAGTTCAAACCATCATAATTAGTTCCAATGTTTCATTTTTAATTGTAGACATGGACTCTAAGGCCTCCTTTAAATTAACAACCTCTCTGTGTACTGATACCAAACTCCTTTTACTAACATTACATATAACTATACTCTCATATAATTACTATTTAACCACAATCATCTGTGCCTTACAAGTCTAATGTTTCTCACAATTGGTTCTGAAGCCCACAAAAATCATTCTAAGGCAAAAAGATGTTTATGACAAAATCTTTCAGACATTTGATTCTGTAGACCTTTTGGGTGGCTCCAAGCATCCAAACAGTTGCACAGTTGGGAGCTAGATTATTAGGGCAAAGCTTTGTATGTTGCACAGTGATATAAAAGCATCCCAAAGCTATTCAGAAGGCATGTGGACTGGTGAATATACTAAAGGAAACTGCTGATGCTTAAAGGTCCTTGAGTGTTCAGAGGCAGCCAAGAGAAGTGACTTCTGAACAGATGTCAGGATTTATAGGTCAAGCAGACAAGACCAATTTTACTAGTTAGCTTCCAGACTCCAAAACTCATCTCTGATCAGTTTTATTGAACAGCAAAAAAAAGTTTGAAAAATAACAGCATTCATTTACTTCAGTCCTAATACTTAACAAAATAATTTTTAGCCATTAAGCAGCAATATATTGAGCAACATTTTCACCATTAGAACATTCTTTATATAGTCTGCAATTACTTATAACTCATATATATATATATAACTCATATATATATATATATTCTTCTTTTTTTCCTCCCTTTTCCAGCACCTTAAAGCCACAGGACATGAAATTGATTTTGAGGGATCCAAACTTATCTCCAATACTGAACACTTCAACAAGAGAATAATTAGGGAAGCCATCGAAATAGAGAAACACCCCCATAACATGAATAAACGGGATGATACTTCCCGCCTACCAGACATCTGGAAACTAGCCCTAATCAACAAACGAGTCCCAGCCACAAAAACCAACACCGACCCAAAATAACACATGATGCCACCACCAATCTCCTTCACCAGACTCAAACCCAAGCCCACGCCACAGATGAAAGGCAACCACCATCCAGAAACCAGACCATGGCTGCAACACCAGCTGCTACACCCCCTCCAACCCCCAAACTAAGCAAACTGACACACGCTATAAACACATAGCCAGACCTCAAACTCGAGCCAAACCAAGGCCCAGAATGCCACATCACAGCCTTCCACCCAGGATACTACATCACAGAACTCAGGAGATCACAACACAAAACATCAGGAGGTTGCAGCACAGACAACGACCCAGGAGATTACAGCACCACACCCAGGACATCACAACAATAGAACTCAGAAGGTCATCACACAGCCCATTACCCAGGTCGTTACAACACAAAAGGCTGAGAGACACACCTCCAGCACCTCAGCCACACAGGGTCTCAGGAAAAAGCCATCCAATCTGCATACATCAACTCCACAAACCAATCAAAAAGTAACAACACATCCAACTCTAGAGTTTAAAAGGGAAAAACAGCCACGATCACACACTTCTCCCAGGAGAACGAAGCTGAAGACACCAGCCTGAAGATGATGGATGTGATTTCGTCAAACGCTGCCAAGGTATTCTCAACCTTACACGGACAAGACCGAATACACCAAGACCTACATACCTTTACCCGTGAAAATCTCGAAAACATATATATATATATATATATATATGTAGTCTTGTGAGTCTTGTCCGTGTAAGATGAGTGGCACGTTGACAATCTCATCCGTCATCTCCAGGCTGGTGTCTTCAGCTTCGTTCTTCTGGGTGAAGACCAGCTGAAGACACCAGCCTGGAGATGACGGATGAGATTTCGCCGAAACGTTGCCAAGGTATTCTCAATCTTACACGGGACAAGACCCGAATACACCAAGACCTACATACCTTTACCCGTGAAAATCTACGAATATATATATATATATATATATAGTTTTCGTAGACCTACATATATATATATATATATATTCCCTTTGGTGCCTCATTAGTTCTTTTTAGAAAGATGTTTTGAACCCTTCATGTAAAACTGTTTTGTTATACAACTTACGGAGACCCCTCATTTCTATATTTATCTTTCTTACATCCTTTGGGTGGCCTTCAGAGCAGCCCCTCCCCCATGCTTTTAGTCCATAGTCTTGATATTAATTTTTATGGTGAGACCGTACTGTTTTAACATTATATATTCTATTTGCAGTCTTAGTTTTTAATTACTTTATAGGCCTTATGTGTTTCAATGCTATTACTGAAATGGATGTAATTTTTCCAGATTGTATTTTATGTTTGTTTATGATCAAAATAAAGATTTGATTGAACTGCTTCATTTTGTTATCCATAAAAATAAAAAAATCTAGTATCTGCTGAAGCACTTGGACAATGACAGATTTATCACTTTTCCTTTGAGATGATAAGTGTGTAATTTCTGCATTTGGCATATGCTGACAGTGCTGATCCTTAAAAGGATGGCGGGGGAGGATCAGCTCTTGGTAACCATCTCTCTCAACACAAAATATAGCTGGCTACTCTGTTTACCCAAGCAGACGTGTATGTCACTCCACATATTTCATTTAATACTTATTGATTGGCTGTTTATCCTTTACCAGGCACTTTTGTGTGAAAACAGTTTAGTGATGCCCCACAAAGCTCCAGTGACCTTTCTATGTGAAAGGACATGATCTCTTGTTTCCTGTGGATCTCCCTTTATTATTGCTTAGTGCCTCTATAGTTACGTGGCTAGTCGACAGCAGGAACTGCTGAAATGAAATTCACTCTGACTATCTTCATTATGGCCTATTTGATTTCCCCCACCTCTTCCCAGCACAGGGGTAGCTCTTTTTATTGCTGCATTTACTTACTCCATCGTTATTAGGAAATTTCATCAGGTAGCCATTTTGCCACTCTGGTATTTATATTTTTGAAAATGACTGGCTGTCCTAAACAGGATGGAAGGTAAAGATGTCCAGTCTGGACTGGTTTCCCTGTGCTCAGCTGGCCTTTTATCCTGACCCCTAAAACCATGCTATTCCATTCTCTCTTGAGAAGTTCTTGTCAGTGATGATGAATTGTGTTCCTCCTGAACTTAGGCATAAATACCATTGAAGGTGAGGCCTCCAAATTTATTTCACTTGTGAGCTCTGCCACATTTAAATCAAAAACTCTGGAGGCACTCCTCCAAAAAATTAACCCATTGTGTTTCTGTTTTCCAGTCCACAATTATTTGATCCCTTGAAAGACATAAATGTGAATTTAAATAAAACTATTTAGTATGTAATTGATTATAACAAAGTGGTGGTGGTGACGACAATATGATTTTAAGTGATGATGGCTCTTGTGAAGTACTTGCAAGCTCAGTACGAGGGCTCAGTAATTCAAAGGCCATCTAATTACAATAGAGACAATAATTCTGACTTTAATTGTGCATCTAAATAATGAGGCATGAATCTCAAGCTGTAGATTTTGATATGCTGGAGGGTCAGTTCTTAGTTCTGTGAATTTCCAAGTATAAAATATTAGACAGTTCTCAGGGATCCAGGCTGTATATATGCATATTGCTCTAATGCAGAGAAACTTACTCAACTTCTCAGGTTCACTTCTTTTCTATTTATGTTCCCAGGTGCTTTCTTCTAGGCAGATATCAGTATGGGTAAAAGAACTGGGAGCAAATGTTACAGCTATTGTCTCCTGCTATCTCACAAAATATATCAGAGAGCTGATATGCTTCGTGGGATAGCAGGAGACAATAGTTGTAACATTTCTTTAGTTATAATTGTTGTATAGTTGTAACTGTTCCACCCAGTTACCATTTTTATTTCTCATTTACCTTACAATATTATTCTGCTATTCCTACTATTCTTCCATGCTTGCTCATTTGAGCCAGTTTTATTTAATGATTAAAACACCAGGCTAGAAACGAGGAGACTGTGAGTTCTCATCCTGCATTAGGCATGGAACTCAGTGGGTGAATTTGGATCAGTCATGCCCTCTCAGCCCAAATCACCTCACAGGATTGTTGTTGTGTGGAAAATAGGAGGAGGAAGGAATGTTAAGAATGCCACCATTTATTATTTATTATTTATATAAAGGAATTAAAACATCTATAATAAAATTAAAATAATAACATAAATGCTATCTGCTGTCTCCTCTGGCTTGCCAGTGGAGTGGGTGTAAAAAACATCAAAAAGCTGATATCTCACTCATATCATCACCATTACTTCTCTAGATTTTGTGGTAAAAGGAAAAGAAAATAGCTATTTATGCAGCAGCTGGCCTTCAGATAACTGAGCAACCAAAAAAAGAAGTTGTGAAGGCATACTTGTTTGCCTTGGTTGTACCTTGGTTTCAGGGGGAGCAGTAATGCAGAAGAGCAGAAAGATAGGAAGTTCACCGATAAGAAACAACCTACATTGTATCTCTAGGGAAAACACTGGAAAACTGTCTCCAGTGCATTCTCTGAAGCAAAGGTTCAGCTTATATTTCAAAAATCTGTGCATGCCTGATATCAACACAGAGAGATGGGTGGGACACCAATCCAGTTTTGGAGAAGATTACATGTAAAAGAAGCCAGAAGAGGAGCAATTAGCAAGGGAATTTCATAATAATTTTTGCAGCCAAGAATGTGACCATCTTAGTACTACAGAATGTGTTAGATTTGCATGAAGAGTCAGACGCGGAGTGCTTCAGTGAAGAGTTTATTAGTGACTACAGCTCATAACAGACCCGATTTGGCTGGTCTGCGCTGCTACTTATAGCCAGCAGCCGCAGTTGCCAGCCAATCAGAGTGCAGGGTTTTCCTGCACTTTTTAAACCAATCATTTCTGACATTTTACAAGAACAGTTCTAACTTAACCAATGACATTCAAACCTGCATACATAACACCCCTCCCCACTAGGTTCAGTCCATATTCAAACCCCAACCTATCTAATGTATTCTTTTAAATAGGTGGGGCTCTTACGTGTACGTTGAGACCTTCGTGGTTCAGAAGTTTTAACATTCTCACCCAGTGAGAGGGGAAATGTGTTTGGTGACATTTCCCTAGTTGGACTTCCTGTGAAAGAAGACCCTGTTTGATTGTTAGAATCTGGTCTCTCCTCCCAACCCATCTCCAGCCCAATGTCAGCACCCAAGTCAGGTAGTGATGTGCAATCTTCCACTTGTAAGGATGGATTTTGGCATTATGACTGGTTTTGGGATGGTTCCTGTCGTAATGGCTCATTACACATGGGATTGATTCTTGTTTGCTGATTATCCTCATGTTCCTCCCTCCCCCTAGAAAAGCATTAGGTATGGGAACTAGAGAGGAACAATTGCGATGTTCCTGAGGTAACCTGGATCTAAGCTGATCAATGTGCCTGCTCCAGAGGACTCCATCCTCTGTTTGTACCCTGTAAGAACGAGGGCCTGTGATTTGGGTTATTTCAGCAGGAATCCATGAAGGCTCACCCATAAGGTTCTTAGCATAAACAGAATCACCCACACTGAACGTGTGAACTTTGCTAGTGGAATCTAGTGGTGCATTGGGTGCGTAAGTGGGATGAAGGCGGTCAAGGGGAGACCTAAGTTTCCTACCCATCAACAACTCTGCTGGGGATAAGTTAGTTGATGGGTTAGGAGTGATGTGCTGAACACTAAGAAGTTTTTCTACTTTCTCAGTGATGTCCCCAGGACCCAATTGCTGAAGCTTTTCCTTGGTAAAACGTACCATTCATTCAGCCCGGCCGTTAGCCAAAGGGTGCCCAGGGGCTGTCAGGGCATGTCTGATACCCAGTTGTGCTAGATAGGATTCAAAAGGGTTGGATGTAAATTGAGGGCCATTGTCAGAGACAAGAACATCAGGTAACCCGTGGGTTACAAAAGCTTTTAAGCTGCTTGATAACAGCATCAGTTGTGGTGGATGCTATAGGGATTACCTCTAGCCATTTTGAATATGCATCTACTATAATAAGGAAGGTGTGCCCTCTGGTAGGGCCAGCGAAATCAATGTGAATCCTAGACCAGGGGCCCCTAGGACATTCCCTTTCCTGTTTGGGGGCGAGAGGTGGGGCAGGCCTGACTACCTGACAGTTGGGACAAGATGCAACCCAGTTTTCAACCATTTTGTCAATACCTGGCCACCATACATAACTCCTGGCCAATCCCTTCATCCTTACAATACCAGGATGACCCTCATGTAGCATTTCCAAAACCTCCCTTTGCAGTTTTGCAGGAATAACCACCCTGTTACCTCACAAAATACATCCTCTTAATACAGATAATTCAGTTTGCCTGGATTTAAAAGGTTGGGCAAAGTGAGGTAGATCTTGAAGAGGCCAACCTTTCTTAATCCAGCCTATAATAGGAGCCAATAAAGTGTCTTTGGCAGTCTCTCTGGCAATTTCAGCAGCGTGTACTGGAAGCTTGGCAACAGTTTCTAGGAAAAAGGTGTGTGCCTCAGGTTCAAAGTCCTCCTTGTGACAAGGAAGTGGGCAACGACTCAAGGCATCAGCATGTCCAATGTCCTTGCCAGGCTTGTGGATAAGGTTGTATGAATAAGCAGCAAGAAATTCAGTCCACCTCAGCATTCTTGGTGACAGGATAATGGGTGTAGGTTTGTCTCCTGCCACAATGCCTAACAAAGGTTTGTGATCTGTGACAATGGTAAATGTTCTCCCATATAAATACTCATGAAATTTCTTGACAGCTGCAACAATTGCCAATGCTTCCTTGTCCATTGGCTGTAATTCCTCTCTGCTTTGGTCAAGGTGCGAGAGTAAAATGCAATAGGGGCTTCCCTCCTGCTGGGAAGCCTGTGGCTCAAACCCCCACTCCAAAGGGGATGCATCACAAGTCAGTACAACAGGTAAATTCTCAGAGAACTGTATGAGTACAGCATCAGACGTGATTAGTCTTTTAATACTGTTAAATGCTGATTGTTCTTTCCTGCCCCAGACCCAAACAGACTTTTTGTCAAGCAATCTGTGTAATGGTTCTGCAATGGTTGCCTTCTGAGGTAGGAACATGTGGTAAAAGTTAATAAGTCCAAGGAAGGCTTGCAAATCTGTTTTGCATTTTGGTCTAGGGGCTTCTTTGATTGCTTGAACCTTGGCATCTGTAGGTGGATGCCATGCTTGTCAATCATATAGCCCAAGAACTCAACCTTGTCAGTTCTAAGAGTGCATTTTTCTTCCTTGACTTTTAACCCCACTTTCTTGAATCTGGTAAGGACTTCTCTGAGTCTCTCTTGTAATTGAGTGTCATTTTCAGCAGAGATTAACACATCATCAAAGTAAGGCACTACCCCTGGCAGTCCTTGGAGCATCCTTTCCATAAGGCTTTGGAAAATGTCTGGTGCCACCCTTACTCCAAACTGTAACCTTTTACATTTGAAGGCACCTCTATGAGTCACAGTGGTTTGGGCCTCTGCAGTGGCATCATCAACTGTTAGTTGTTGATATGCCTGGGCCAGATCCAATTTGGCAAAGACTGTACCCCTGCCAAGTGAATGTAATAAATGATGCACCACTGGAACTGGATATGCGCTCTGTTGAAGTGCATGGTTCAATGTCGCCTTATAGTCCCCACAGATTCTCACTGACCCATCCGTCTTGACTGGTGTGACTATGGGTGTCTCCCATCTGGAGTGGTCAGTGGGTTCTAAAACTCCTTGAGCTATTAGTTTATCTAATTCTGCATCAATTTTTTTCCTTTAAGGCAAATGGGACCCTTCTGGGCTTTAAGCGAATTGGGGGCACCTTGGGATCTAGGTTGAAAGTGATAGGGGTCCCATATACTTGCCCAATCCGTCACTGAAGACCTCTGGAAACTCAGACTTCAGGGCCCCCTCCCATTCAGTGTTGCTCACGTGATTGATGCCAGTCACCTCGATGCCTAGTGGCTTGAACCACTCAAGTCCCAGCAAGCTTGGGCGATCCTTGTCCACGATGGTCAGGGGCAAACATTTGATGTGGCCTTTAAACTGCACGTTGAAATCTCTTGCTCCAACTACTGGAATCTTGTTCCCTTGGTAGTCTTTAAGAGTCAGTGCTTGTTTCTGGAAATGCTTCTTCTGAATGTTGGGAAGTAGCCTGTGAATAGTGTCCCATGACACCATAGATAAATAGGAGCCTGAGTCCACTTCCATTTGGCAAGGCCTTCCTTCAATTAGTACCTTCACATGTACTTTTCTGCTTCTTAAGGGTGAAGAATGACCAATGGTGACTGTTTGATGAGTTTCATTCTTCCCATTTGCTTCTATATTGCACCCCATTTTCTCACTGAAGTTGTTAGGCTTGAAATCTTTGTCAGGAAACTTCTTTCTGCTTGGTGGAGTTCTGGATGATTTGCAGACTCTTGCTAGGTGACCTCTTTTTTCACAACGGAGACAGATGGTATCAAGAAACTTGCATTCAGTGCGGGGGTGGCTTCCCCCACAACCTCTGCAATAAAAGTCTTGCCTCTTTCTTCCAAGGTCTTTCCTTTTCTTCTCCATTCTGAGTCTATAAATTCCTTCCTCCACCTCGCTATAGTCTGAATCAGAATCTAATTGCTTGCAATGGGTTTTTGTGGATTTTTCCACATCAGGATGGCTTGCGGCCTTGTTAATTTTCTTCATGGCTGCTGCTGAGGAATTGGTAGCTTCCGCTGAAGAAGCTTCTTCTATGGCCTCCTTAAACGTGATCTTAGGTTTCATTAATAATTTGCTCTGCAAAACCTTGTCTTTTAGGCCTAGAACAAATCGATCACGCATGGCCTCTTCTAAGTTGATAAATTCACATGCACCCCCAATGTCCCTTAAACTTGCCATGAAGTCATTAACGTTTTCGCTTTCCCCTTGATCCCGACGGTAGAATTCATGTCTCTTAATGAGGCACGATACTTGTGGGGCGTAATGGGCTCTTAATAACTTTTCTAAATCGGGCCAGTCCATTACCTTCCGTCTGCAGCTCCGCCAATGCCTTTGCCATCTTGAAAATGGCCGGACCGCAGTGGGTGAGAAATACCGCCCTCTTCCGCTTGTCGGAAATGTCAGCGAGATCGTTTCCCTCTAAATACATTTGGAAACGATCTGCATACGAGTCCCAGTCTTCTGCCGTCGGATCGAACGGGGCTGGGGGGCATGTTCAGCACAGCCATCTCTCTCGGCTTCTTCTCCGCATTGTCTTCTCTTCGGGAAGGATCCTACCTTCGTCGCCAGTGTTAGATTTGCATGAAGAGTCAGACGCGGAGTGCTTCAGTGAAGAGTTTATTAGTGACTACAGCTCATAACAGACCGATTTGGCTGGTCTGCGCTGCTACTTATAGCCAGCAGCCGCAGTTGCCAGCCAATCAGAGTGCAGGGTTTTCCCGCACTTTTTAAACCAATCATTTCTGACATTTTACAAGAACAGTTCAAACTTAACCAATAACATTCAAACCTGCATACATAACAGAATGTATCTGTCAAGCCCGAAATTGACATATGTGTAGACATTTTAGTTAGTATATATTCTTTTTCTTACTTTCTCTGTGGCAGTCATGGGGGAAGGGTTTCGGACTTGCCACATTTCTAAGGAGGGAGGAGTGGAGATAGGGAGAGTTGTTTAGGCTAGGTGATTCTTCTTTCCATGGGAAAATGAGCTGATCGTGTTCAGGCCCCTTGAGGTGGAGATTTATGACATCAAGCAATGTTGAAATATTCTATTGGAGAATGTGACTTTTGGGGGTTGTTTCTACCTTCTGATATTGTGGGGTACTTCCGGGTTGTGTCAGATCCTGAATTACCACAGACTTTGCCAAGTTGATGCTTTCCTAAATAAAATAAATGGTTTTGGAAGATGGACTTTGCTCTTTTCTTTTTAAATGGATTTCATCATTTGGAAACCTGACATTTTATTCCCTGCTCAAGCTTATCAATAATAGGGATTTTGCCATGAAATCTGTGTATGTACATATATTAAAGTTATAAGTAATCTCATTTGTGGGTTTCTATAAGCAGCTTTCTGGGATTTAAATAAATGCATTGTAAATAAAGAAGCAAAATGGAATCCAGACAAATCACTTTAAGCAGAAAAGAGAAGAAAAATTACAATTGCAATTTAAATTGAAACCAAGGGCAGTTCTAAATATGAAGTGTCGTATGGACATCTAAGGATTCTAATTGTTGCCAATCTATTTTAGGAATATGAATACATTTTGATTTTGTGTTGTTAAACAATAGGCACTCCTCTGAAATTTTGCAATGTTTTAATTACATACACTCAAACACAAATATTTCAAGGAAGAGGTTGTGTACAAAAAATATTCTATCACAGAAGAATTTGTGGCTAACTCTAGGGCCAATTCACACCATATCCAAAGACAGTCCTGCTTTTGCTAGAAACTAGACATCAGCAGGGATGTGAATTGCAATAATAAAGTGAGAACACATTACTAACTTTTTTTAGAAAGGTAAAAGTAGCTCTTTCTTTATGTTTTCAAAAGGCTTAAAAATACTGTAAGATTGCAAAAATCTATGGGAGACCCAATAGAATTGAACAATATAAATGCAAAAGTGGTACTGAAAAAATGTATGTCACACTCTAACTTATTATTTTCTACTCTTAAAAACAATTGAAATATAGGCACATCTATTTTTCACATAAGCTGATTTCCTGATTTTTTTTCCTCCCATAAGCATAACAACCCTGTCATGAAACAACTTTTGGTTAAAAGACAAAAGTTTTTTTCATAATGCTATTGAAATTTGTTAAATTTAACTCTGGATATGATTAAAAAACAGAGATCATTCACTTCACAAGTCTAACCAACTCTATGCCTGGTCTTGTTTATTCAGCAGTAAATCCACTCAGGGAAACTGGTCACTAGCAAGGCATATACGGTATAATTTTGCAATCTTGGTAGACCAAAAGAAAAAAAATTGTTCTGAATAAATTCTGCCTAGCAGGCAATTAAGAAAGATGCAATTAATTGTAATGTTATAGTAAGAAATTTACACATATGTATATGTGTTGTCTAATGATTTTTACTGTTTGTGTAGTAATTCAAGAAATGTAAAATGTGTATGGGTGTCCTTGTGTCTGAGAGGAGATGCCCATTTAAAGAGGTTACTTTTTCCCTCTCAACTTCAACAATAAATACCTTGTATGTTTATTTTTCCTGGCTTTCTGTCTCTTGCAGCCATGCATATGCTTGGTCTAAATTGGCAGCTACAACCAGCAGATGGACACACCTTTAACAATGGAATAAGGACAGGCTTGCCAGGTTCTGATGATGTAGCAACCATGCCATCTGGAGGTAAAGGTGAGGACGCAGCTGTATCTTTTGCTCTTGAAAAATCAATTGCCCCTGTGTTCCAACTTAAATTTAAAATAAACTCATTTTATTGGAGCACATTAGAAATAGAAACCTAGTCATTTGAAGGATTTGATTGCAACAATTCTTCATTTTGAAGTTTTCCTGGTTGGGTAGTTTATTTTCAGGGCAACTTTGGCTACAATCCTGCATAATTGTAATAGTTTGGAAAAGAGTCTTATTTTGAATACTATCTTCCAACAAATAGATTCAGAGGATTTTTTCACATTGATCAAATCCAGTTACCTATGCTTCCTTTGAGAAGAAAGAGATTGTGTCTTCCTTTCCTTCATCCCTATGTGAAAACTGTTAAGTTTGCATGAAGAGTCAGACGCGAGGAGTTCCAGCAAAAGACTTTATTAGTGACTACAGCTCGAATAGACCCGTCCTGGCTTGGCTACGGCTGCTTCTTATAGCCTGCAGCCATAGCTGCCAGCCAATGGGAGTGCAGGGATTCTTCCCGCACTATTTAAACCAATACCATTTGACATTTTACAAGAACAGTTCAAATAAACCAATAACATTCAAACCTACATACATAACACCCCTCCCCACTAGGTTCAGTCCATACCAAACCCCAACCTATCTAATGTATTCCTTTAAATAGGTGGGGCTCTTACGTGTGCGTTGAGACCTTCGTGGTTCAGAAGCTTTAACGTTCTCACCCAGTGAGAGAGGAAATGTGTCTGCTGACATTTCCCTGTTGGGACTTCCTGTGAAAGGAGACCCTGTTGAATTGTTAGAATCTGGTCTCTCCTCCCAACCCATCTCCATTCCAATGTCAGCACCCAAGTCAGGTAGTGATGTGCAATCTTCCACTTCTAAGGATGGATCTTGGCTTTGTGACAGGGTTCGGGATGGTTCCTGTCCAATGGCTCGTTACACATGGGGTTGATTCCTGTTTGCTGATTTTCCTCCTGTTCCCCTCCTTCCCCTAGATGGAACATCAGGTGAGGGACCTAGAGAGGGACAGGGTTGATGTTCCTGAGGAACCTGGATCTAAGTTGGTCAATGTGCCTGCTCCAGAGGAGGCCATCCTCGTTTGTACCCTGTAAGAACGAGGGCCAGTGATGTGAGTTATTTCAGCAGGAATCCACAAAGGTTCACCTATAAGGTTCCTAGCATAGACAGAATCTCCCACACTAAAAGAACGAACTTTGGAAGTGGAATCCAGTGGTGCGTTGGGTGCGTAAGTGGGATGAAGGCGGTCAAGGGGAGACCTAAGTTTCCTGCCCATCAACAACTCTGCTGGGGACAAGTTAGTTGATGGGCTAGGAGTGATGTGTTGAACACTAAGAAGCTTTTCAAGCTTCTCAGTGATGTCCCCAGGACCCAGCTGCTGAAGCTTCTCTTTGGTAAAGCGTACCATCGTTCAGCCCGCCGTTGGCGAAGGGTGCCCAGGGGCAGTGAGGGCATGTCTGATGCCCTGTTGAGCTAGAAAGGATTCAAAATGTTAGATGTGAATTGAGGGCCATTGTCAGAGACAAGGACATCTGGTAACCCATGGGTTACAAACAATTTTCTGAGCTGCTTGATGACAGCCTCAGTTGTAGTGGATGTCATGGGAATTACCTCTAGCCATTTAGAGTATGCATCTACTATCACTAGAAAAGTGTGCCCTCTTGTAGGGCCTGCAAAATCAATGTGGATTCTAGACCATGGCCCCTAGGACATTCCCATTCCTGTGGGGGCGTGAGGTGGGGCAGGCCTGACTACCTGGCAATTGGGACAAGATGCTACCCAGTTTTCAACCATTTTGTCAATACCTGGCCACCATACATAACTCCTGGCCAAACCTTTCATCCTTACAATCCCAGGATGACCCTCATGTAACATTTCCAAAACCTCCCTTTGCAGTTTTGCAGGAATAACCACCCTGTTACCCCACAAAATACATCCTCTTAATACAGATAATTCAGTTTGCCTGGACTTAAAAGGTTGGGCAAGGTGAGGTAGATCTTGAAGAGGCCAACCTTTCTTGATCCAGCCCATAACAGGTGCCAACACAGCATCTTTGGCAGTTTCTTTGGCAATCTCAGCAGCATGGACTGGAAGCTTAGCAACGGTCTCCAGGAAAAAGGTGTGAGTTTCAAGTTCAAAGTCCTCCTTGTGGCAAGGTAGTGGGCAACGACTCAGTGCATCAGCATGTCCAATGTCCTTGCCAGGCCTGTGAATCAGTTTGTAGGAATAGGCTGCAAGAAATTCAGTCCACCTCAGCATTCTTGGTGACAGGATATTAGGTGTAGGTTTATCTCCTGCCACAATGCCAAGTAAAGGTTTGTGATCTGTAACAATGGTGAATGACCTGCCATACAGATATTCATGAAATTTCTTAACAGCTGCAACAACTGCTAAAGCTTCCTTGTCCAATTGGCTATAATTCCTCTCTGCTTTGGACAGCGTCGAGAGTAAAATGCAATTGGGGCTTCCCGTCCATTGGGAAGCCTGTGACTCAAACCCCCCACTCCAAAGGGGATGCATCACAAGTCAGAACAACAGGTAAATTCTCAGAGAATTGTATCAACACAGCATCAGACGTGATTAGTCTCTTAATACTGTTAAATGCTGACTGTTCCTTCCGCCCCAGATCCAAACAGCATTCTTATCAAGTAGGCGATGTAAAGGCTCAGCAATAGATGCTTTGTGAGGTAGAAACATGTGATAAAAGTTAATAAGTCCAAGGAAGGCTTGCAAATCAGCCTTGCATCGAGGTTTAGGGGCTTCATTGATTGCTTTAACCTTGGCATCAGTAGGATGGATGCCCTGCTTGTCAATCATATACCCCAGGAACTCAACTCTGTCTGTTTTGAGTGTACATTTGTCTTCCTTGACTTTTAACCCGCTTTTCTGAATCTGGTAAGGACTTCTCTGAGTCTCTCTTGAAGCTGAGTGTCATTTTCAGCAGAGATTAAAAACATCATCAAAATAAGGCACTACCCCTGGCAGTCCTTGCAACATTCTTTCCATAAGGCTCTGAAAAATGCCAGGTGCCACGCTTACTCCAAATTGTAGTCTTTTACATTTGAAGGCACCTCTATGGGTCACAATTGTTTGTGCCTCTGCAGTGGCATCATCAACTGTTAATTGTTGATATGCCTGAGCTAAGTCCAGTTTAGCAAATACTGTACCCCTGCCAAGGGAATGGAGCAGATGATGCACAACTGGTACAGGATATCGCTCTGCTGCAGCGCATGGTTAAGTGTCCCCTTGTAGTCACCACAGATTCTCACTGACCCATCAGCCTTAACTGGTGTGACTATGGGTGTTTCCCATCTGGAGTGGTCAGTGGGCTCTAAAACCCCTTGAGCAATGAGCTTATCTAATTGTGCATCATTTTTTCCTTTAAAGCAAATGGGACCCTCCTGGGCTTTAAACGAATTGGAGGCACCTTGGGGTCTAGGCTGAAAGCAATAGGGGTCCCCATATACTTGCCCAGTCCTTGCTGAAGACCTCTGGAAACTCAGACTTCAAGGACTCTTCCCAGTCAGAACTGCTCACGTGATGGATGCCAGTCACCTCGATGCCAAGTGGCTTGAACCACTCAAGTCCCAGCAAGCTTGGGCGATCCTTGTCCACGATGGTCAGGGGCAAACGTTTGGTGTGGCCTTTAAACTGCACGTTGAAATTTCTCGCTCCAACTACTGGAATCTTGTTCCCTTGGTAGTCTTTGAGAGTCAGTGCTTGCTTCTGGAAATGCTTTTTCTGAATTTTGGGAAAGAGTCTGTGGATAGTGTCCCATGACACCATAGATAAATAAGAGCCTGAGTCCACTTCCATTTGGCAAGGCCTTCCTTCAATAAATACCTTCACGTGTACTTTTCTGCTATTTAAGGGTGAAGAATGACCAATAGTGATTGTTTGGTGCGTTTCATTCTTGCCATTTGCTTCTAAATTTCGCCCCATTTTTTCAAGGCAATTGTTGGGCTTAAAGTCTCTATCAGGGAATTTCTTCCTAGCTGGTGGAGTTCTGGATGATTTGCAGACTCTGGCTATGTGACCCCGTTTCTCACAACGTAGGCAAATGGAGTCAAAGAACTTGCAATCAGTGCGGGGGTGGCCCCCCCACAGCCTCTGCAATAGAACCCTTGCCTGTTCTTCCCAGAGTCTTTTCTTTTCTTCTCCATTCTGAGTTTAAAAATCCCTCCTCTGCCTCACTGCCATCAGAATCAGAGTCTATTTGTTCGCAATGAGTAGATGTGGATTTATCCCCATCAGAATGGCTTGAGGCCTGGCTTGAGGCCTTGTTAATCTTTTCATGGCCGCTGCTGAGGACTTGGTGGCTTCCGCTGAAACAGCTTCTTCAATGGCCTCTTTAAACGTGATCTTAGGTTTCATTAATAGTTTGCTATGTAAAACCTTATCTTTAAGGCCTAAAACAAACCGATCACGCATGGCCTCTTCTAAGTTGGTAAAGTCACAAGCACCCCCAATGTCCCTTAAACTTGCCACGAAGTCATTAACATTCTCGCTATCCCTTGATCCCGACGGTAAAATTCGTGTCTCTTAATGAGGCACGATACTTGTGGGGCGTAATGGGCTCTCAAAAGTTTTTCTAAATCGGGCCATTCCATTACCTTCAGCTCTGCTGCTCCCGCCAACGCTTCGCCATTTTGAAGACTGCCGGACCGCAGCGTGAGAAAGACCGCCCTCTTCCGCTCTCGGGATGCCGGCGAGATCGCTTCCTCCAGGAACATGTGGAAACGATCCGATACATTCCCAGTCTTCCATCGCCGATCGAATGGTGCTGGGGGTGTTCAGCGCAGCCATCTCGCCAGTTGCTTGTTCGTCGCCTTCTCTTCAGGGAAATCCCATCCTCGCCGCCAGTGTTAAGTTTGCATGAAGAGTCAGACGCGAGGAGTTCCAGCAAAAGACTTTATTAGTGACTACAGCTCGAATAGACCCGTCCTGGCTTGGCTACGGCTGCTTCTTATAGCCTGCAGCCGTAGCTGCCAGCCAATGGGAGTGCAGGGATTCTTCCCGCACTATTTAAACCAATACCATTTGACATTTTACAAGAACAGTTCAAATAAACCAATAACATTCAAACCTACATACATAACAAAAACTAAGGAAAGCAGGGATTTTGTAAGAAAGCAGAATAATGGTTTTGTAATCAATCAGTACTTTTCAAATGAAACGGTAGATTTTTATTTTTTTTAAAACTATATAAGGACTTTTAAATAAATGGAAATATTAGTTGGGCCTAGTTTTTAAGGCTCCAAGATAGAAACTAGGAGAATTTTTGTCCCATCTAAGGCATGAAAGCCTGGATCAATCATTCTCTCTCAACTTCAGACAACAGGTTTGGGTGACCATCTGATTAGCCAGTACCTGTCTCAACAAATGGATCAACATTTGGTTGATTTTTAAAAAGTGGATACTGCACTTGTAGGACAGAAGTTTCATTTACAGTGACCAAGGCTGAAAGACAGGTTAGGTTGAACTTCTGCCTAAAGATACTTGAAGGAGAAAAAGAGAGGAAACAAATATTCAGCAAAGATGTGGATTTCAGACCTTGTGAATGTAAGTAATTTGTTCATTTCACTAAGTAGCAAGGTAAATAAAGCTTTCAGAAAATATTACAGTGGAATCAATATGCCTCAATTGTGCAGTGGTAAAAAAAACCCTAGGTCCCAAAAGTGGAGGTATGGTAGCAGAAGAAAGTGTGAAATGTTGCTGGTTTTTTTTTCTTCTTGCTTCAATTTATTTAAGGCTAATATTATCAAGATAGCCATTTTTAAGATGGCTTCTATCAAACTTTAGTCCCATCAGCTATTTCAGACTTTGTTTTCTTTGGCCAGGCAAAATGACCTATCATAAGTGATAGAGCCCAGGAGGAGGAAGTGCCCAGAAATTAGTTTTGTAAAAATAATAATAGGAAGTCATACCCATATGTTTACCTCAGAAATATGTGTATTGCAATAAAACTGATTTTTGTAGAATGCCATGTAGAATGGAACAATCAGATTAGGTGTGCACATTTAGCTATGAACTATCACATTGAAAACAGTAATTTAAAACAGTAAATATGAATAAATATAATAGGTGAATCTGTGTGTATGAATGTATCTCCAAGCATGCTAAAATCTGATTCACTACAGAATCACAGTCATCATTTTGCTTGGGACTGGTGTGAAACAGGAATTATATTTGGCAGTACTCAGGAGACAGGCCATTTCTGCTGTGGGACTTGCTCATCATCCCTGGCAGTGAGGATGGCCCATGTTTGGTAGCTCCTGGGAGTACCTGAAATTGTGGCTATGCCAACAGGCTTGAGTATCTCAGAGAAACAAATGGGTTGAGATAGCTGAGTATGTAACACTAAAGATACTCTTTTCTTGTCCTTTTTAAATAAGATTGATGTCTTATTATGGAATGCTTTTATGTTTGTTTTATTATTTGTTTTCATTGTACGTCACCCAGAATCATGTTCTGTGTGATGTATGGCTATATATAAGTGAGGAATAAATAAGCAATCTTTAGGGAGATAAAATATCTCAGATAGGAAAGTAATTTTGCATTACATATTGTGTTTGTATTTCTCTATATAACCTAGGAAATTATGGTTAAATTTTTTTGATGTACCTATAAGAAGCACAGAGGAAAATACAAAGAACCAGCAACACTGACCTTTATTTTAATTGATGGTTCACATCTTCCTGTGGTTTACAGTCTTGACAAGTTTTGGCACTACTATCACTATGCAGATATCTGTAAAATATTAAGAAGTGATTTCTAAATGTGGTTCCCAAGTTTGAAAAGGTTAAAACTACAGGTCTACAAATAACCAAAATAGAATAATCAGCAGGAAGGGAACATATTTTCAAAAATATAGTTAAAGCTCATTTTTAGGTTAATTATTTTAAAATGATTGTTTTAAAAATCTCTCTTTTTTGTTGTGGTTTCTGTAAATCTATAAGTAGATTCATAAATGGATCAGATGACAGCAGGCAACATACATTGGCAACATCCACAGGAAACCTTTCTAGTTCACAGTTTTGATGCCAAGATCATTTAATTTCTAAAAATGTCCAGCATTTCACACATATCAACTTCCTAAAAACTGTTAAAATGCTATCTTCAATTTATGTTGAAAATAATCAGAAAGGTATTATAAAACATAAATGTAAATGTAAGATGCGAGCATCTAAAGAATAAGCAAAGAAAATATTGAATTAGTTGGTTTTAATGTCACACCTAACCATGGTTTATTTTATTTAAAATTTGATAAGTAAATTGGATTCACATTATGTGCTAATCTAAATTCAAATCAACATTATGGCTGGATGTGAGCCCTTCTCCTCCTGTTTTATGATACATAAACTAGAAACCCACAACATTTCAAACCCTGTAAATCTACTTCACATACCAACTTGCTAAATTTAGTCCTGTTTTTAGATTACTTTCAATCAATATACATAATATTTTGTTGGATGGTTCACCTTATTAAATGATTTACTGAATAAATTACATTTTGGAGTACATAAAAATGCAGAGCAAAATATGAATTCATATGGGACTGAAAAGTTATCAGGCTTTTGAACTTTTGAGCACTATGCTTTCAATATAGTTATGACAAAACTACAGTTATTAATCCATATTATTTTATTAGTATATTACTTTTGGCTTGCAAAGAGTATATATTTTCTTTATTCATGTTGCATGTTATTCAGGGGTGGGATTCTACTGGTTTGGACCGGATCAGTAGAACTGGTTGTTATGATTCTCTGTAGTTTGGAGAACAGGTAAATTGGGCCTCTGGTTGGCCCTGCCCCTCTCTGCTCGCTTCTCCACTGCCTGCCCATCAGTCCTTATCACGCCTGCACGACATTGCACACATGCACAACACTGCTGCTGCAGCCTGCTCTTGCACACCTGCCAGACCAGCCATTGCTGCCTGTCTTCTGCTGTGGCCCTGCCTTTACTGATCTCCCTGCGTGAGTGAGGCTCTGCAAGCCATGGTCGCCTTCCCCCCACTTGACTTTTGCCATCACTGCAGGTCACCTTTCCCCTCCCACTTGCCTTTTGCTGCCACTGCTGGTCACCTTCCCCCCCCCACTTCCCTTTTGCCGCCACCACCAGTCATCTTTTCCCCACCACTTGCCTTCTGCCAGGGAACACATGGAGAGGCTTGTATAGCCTCTGGCCAGGTCAGCAGCTGCTTCTCTCACCTGCTGCTGCATAGCAGAAAGCTTCCAAGTCCCCCTCCTATTAGAAACAGCTCCCGGGGAAGCAGAGAAGCAAGCCAGGTTGAGTCCTGCTTCTCTCTGCTTGCCTGGGAGCCATTTCCGATGCGGGGGGGTGGGACTTGAAAGCTTTCTGCTGTGCTGGGAAATTCTTGCTCTCCCAAAAACAGCAGCAGATGATTGAAACTGCCACTAACCTGGCTGGAGCCTACATGAGCCTCTCCACGTGTTCCTACCTGCTGCTGTTGATAGGAGAGCAAGAGTTTCCCAGCACAGCAGAAAGCTTCCAAGTCCCCCTCCCATTAGAAACAGCTCCTGGGCAAGCAGAGAAGCAAGCCAGGTTGAATCCTGCTTCTCTCTGCTTGCCCAGGAGCCGTTTCTGATGGGGGGGACTTGGAAGCTTTCCGCTTTGCTGGGAAACTCTTGCTCTCCTAAAAGCAGCAGCATGAAAGAACACGTGGAGAGACACGTGTCAGCAAGGCGCTGGGGACAGCTGAAGGTGGCTGCAGGGAGCCCTGATGCACCACGTGTGTGGCCACATGGATGGCAGGGGGAGGACTGGTCTCAGAAACCCCAACGCCACCGGAATTGCCATTGCCACCTCTCTGCTACTGCACCTCCCACCCACTGCAGGTATGGTGAGCAGAACAGGTGACCAACCACCTCAACTGTTGCTCCCATTGACTGTTTTCCATGCCAAGAGTGGAGGAGAGAGAGAGAAAAAAACATCTTGGTATGAAGAAAAGTCACGCGTCTCCCCATATTGCTCTCTCCATGAGCAGCCTCTCGCAACACCTTTAAACTTAACGTGCTTCACAAATGAGGAGGAGGGGATGAGGCTGTTCACGGAGAAAGGAATATGGGGAGACGCACAACTTTTCTCCATGCTGAGCTGCTCTTGCCAGTGACTCCAGACTGTTTTGCCCAGCTAAGACTAGATTAGGGGTTCCCAAACTTGGCAACTTTAAGACTTGTGGACTTCAATTCACCGAATTCCTCAGCCAGCTTTGCACACACACACACACACACACACACACACACACACACACATAATCATTGCCCATTTTGAATACATAGCAGAAAGGAAGAAAGAGTATTGGATACATATACACAAATGTGTGTGAAAAAAACTGCAAAGAAATAGGATTATAAAAAAACAACTTCCAATCTTAGCAGTTATAGATGAGAGAAAGAGAGAAATGAGAAACAGAGAGAGGGAGAAAGAGAGATGAGAAAGAAAGAGAAAGAGATGAGAGAGAGAGATACCTGTTTAAAAGAAAATAGAAAATGGCTCTTTGAGTGTTTAATGTTGCAGACCCCTGGGTTAGGCAAACAACATGGTCGTTAAGTGAACCTTGTGGTCATTAAGCAAACACTGGTTGTTAAACAAGTCTATTTTCCCCAATGATATTTTTAACAGAAAACCAGAAGGACTTGTTGGAAACTGGCAAAAAACATAGAAAATTCAGTCACAAGACTGTGTGGGATATTGTAACTGGTCATAAGTGAGTGTATGGTTGTCAAAACACCAAAAACAGGTCAATTAGCTCTGGGAAGGTCAGTTGTAAATTAGAACACTTGCTAAGCAACTGGCCATTAAGCGAGGACCACTTATATTTGGTTTGACAGTCACATGGCCACCTAGCCACGGCCACCCCAGTCACATGGCCACCTAGCCATGCCCAGTCAGTCACATGACCACCAAGCCATGCCCAGTCAGCAAGCCATGCCCATGCAGTCACATGACCACCAAGCCACACCCACAAATTAGGCCACGCCCACAGAACTGGTTTTTAAGACATTTGAATCCCATCCCTGATGTTATCATATAACATACTTACTACTAATTGCTATTCATAACCTTAAGCAGGAAGAAAATATGTTGACAAGTTTTATAGTATGTGTTTCAAACTGAACTGGATTGGATTGGACTGGACTGGACTAGACTAGACTAGACTAGAACAGAACAGAAATTTCAAGGTACCTAGGAGATTTTCTAGTCCAATCCCCTGTTCGAGCAGGAGACACTATACCATATCAGACAAATGGCTCTCCAGTCTCTTTTTGAAAGCCTCTAATGAAGGAGCACCCCCAACTTTTGAAGGCAAGCTATTCCATTGGTTGATTGCTCTCCCTGTTAGGAAATTTCTCCTTAGTTCTAGATTTTTTGTCTGTTTGGTTACTTTCCATCTATTGTTTCTTGGTTTGCCTTTTGGAAAATAGTGATCCTCTCGTATGAGCTCCTCAAATATTGGAATACTGCTATCATGTCTCCCGTAATTTTTCTTTTCTCTATACTAGACATAGCCAGTTCCTGCAACCATTGTTCATATGTTTTAGTTTCCAGCTCCCTAATCATTCTTGTTGCTCTTTCCTGCACTCTTTTTGGAGTGTCAACAACTTTTTATATTGTTATGACCAGAACTGGATGTAGTATTCCAAATGAGGTCTTACTAAGAAACTAAGAAACTGTACAAGCACTTCACACGATCTTGATTCTATCCCTGTATTAATTGCAACCTGATTGAATTTGCTTTTTGGAGACCTGCTGCACACTGTTGGCTCATAATTAAGTGCTTGTCCACTAGGACTCCAAGATCCCCTCACAGTTACTGCCATTAAGCCAAATTTCGCCTAGTCTGTACCTATACAGCTGATTTTTCTTGCCTGTGTAAAATCTTACTTTTAGCTACATTGAGTTTCATTTTGTTAGATAAGGCCCAGTGTTCAAAATTAGCATACCCTGTGCTTACTGCAGAAGTTTCTGAAATCTTTCTGACAATACTACTCCTCTAAAAGAATCTGTAAAGGTTTCTTATGGATATTGAGAGCATATATGGAGGCATGTGTGTGTGTGTATATATGTGTGTGTGTGTGTGTGTTTTCTGAGGTTTTCGTGGGTATTTGTATGTAGGTCTTTGGTCATTTGGGTTTTCTCCTGCGTAAAATTGGAAGTATCTGGGCAACGTTTCGACGAAATCTCATCCGTCATCTTCAAGCTGGTGTCTTCAGCTTCGTTCTTCTGGGAGAAGTGTGTGATAGTGGCTGTTTTTTTCCTTTTTAAACTGCCAGAGGGGGTGTGTTTTGTGGGTGGAGGCTTGGTTGTGTTCTGATTGGGTGGAAGTGTGCTCTGATTGGGTGGAGGCTTGGCTGTGTTCTGATTGGGTGGAGGTGTGCTCCGATTGAGTGGAGGCTTGGCTGTGTTCTGATTGGGTGGAGGTGTGCTCTGATTGGGTGGGGGCTTAGCTGTGCTCTGATTGGGCACTGATCAGAGCACAGCTAAGCCCCCACCCAATCAGAGCACACCTCCATCCAATCAGAACACAGCCAAGCCTCCACCCACAAAACACACCCCCTCTGGCAGTTTAAAAAGGAAAAAACAGCCACTATCACACACTTCTCCCAGAAGAACGAAGATGAAGACACCAGCCTGAAGATGACGGATGAGATTTCGTCGAAACGTTGCCCAGATACTTCCAATTTTTCATGGGAGCAAACCTTCGAATCTCACGAGGCTCAAGGTTGACTCACTTTTCCAAGGTCAGTAAAACGAGGACCCAGATTGTTGGGGGCAAGATTCTGACTCTGTAAACTGCTTAGAGAGGGCTGTAAAAGCACTATGAAGTGGTATATAAGTCTAAGTGCTATTGCTATTGCTTTTAATAATTTGACCTTAATTTCCGGGAAGAATTTTTTCAGTTTGATATTGCAAGATGTTATGTCAGATGGTTTATTTATTTTGTTCAGCTGAATTGTGTCTTGATGACTATAATATAATATTCTCTATGCTCTAATAGTTTTCTCCAAAACAAAGTGGTATCCCTTATTTTTATGAAAAAAGTCAAGTGTTATCTATAGTAAGGCAGTGCTAGTTTCTGATTACAGCTCACTGATTGCAATTAATTAGTTTGATTGTCTTTGCAATCTAATTATCCCTAACAATGCATTTTGCATCAGATAAAACTGAATAGACAAAATTAGTCTGTTGTTACCAACTTCTTTTTATTTTCTACAAGTGTATGCCTTTGTGTTTTTTTTTCACACTTATTGGTAATAGCCATGTTGTTTTTTAATTTTCATAGCAATACCACTAGAATTGGAATCTCTTGGATTCAGCAAATAAGAAATCAGTTGTTGTTCAAGAAAAAAGAGACATGGAGGACTAGGTAGGTTATGTGGAAAACGAGAAAGGTTAAAATAATAAGGGGTGAATGTAATTAAAAGAATATCCTCTTAGAGAGCAAGGATGAGAAGAAAGTAGCTAGAGAGAAAATCAGAAATGCACCTGAAGGAAAGCAGAGGGACAACTCACACCCTGGTCAGCACTTCTTTATTCTTCTACCATTGGGAAGGAGATATAGAAGCATAGGCAGCCGCACAAACAGGCTGAAGAACAGTTTTTATCCATGGGCTGTCAGACTTCTGAATGGAAAATAGCCAGAGGTGGTATTCAGCAGGTTCTAACTAGTTCTGGACAACCGGTAGCAGAAATTTTGAGTAGTTTGGAGAACCGGCAAATACCACCAGCAAATACCACCTCTGACTGGCTCCGCCCCATTTATTCTCTGCCTCCCAAGCTGATCGACTGGGTCTTCTTTTGTTGCCCTGCATAGGAGAACAGAGCTGGAAAGCAGGTTAGTGTGGTGGGGAGAGAATGGGATTTTGCAGTAACCTTCCCCCAGGAGTGAAGAGGGAATGGAGATTTTACATTATCCTTCCCCTGGAGTGGGGAGGGAATGGTGATTTTGCAGGATCCTTCCCTGGAGTGGGGAGGGAATGGTGATTTTGCAGGAATCTTCCCCTGGAGTTGGGAGGGAATGGAAATTTTACATTATCCTTCCCCTGGAGTGGGGTGGGAATGGAGCTTTTGCAGTATCCTCCCCTGGAGTGGGGAGGGAATGGAGATTTTGCAGTATCCTCCCCTGGAATGGGGTGGGAATGGAGATTTTACAGTATCCTTCCCCTGCCATGCCCACCAAGCCACACCCACAGAACCGATAGTAAAAAAAATTGAATCCTACCACCGAATATAACCCTACAACAACATTGCAGGGTGTGCAATTAGTTCACATGGTGCAATAGGGTAATGTGTTTGTTAGTAGGATTCACTGAGTTAGGGATTTTCTGTCTTCACTGTGAGTTGTATTATGTTGGGAGGGGGGCGCACAAAAGGAGATTCAGCCAATCTCATTGTACACTTGTTGTACTCTGACAATAAAGGTTTGAACATGAAATTGAAATTGAGGAGAGAAAGATTGTCCTGCTTTGATTCTTTTTGGTATAAAACAGGAGTTTCCAAACTTGGCAGCTTTAAGACTTGTGGACTTTAACTCCTAAAATTCCTCAACCATCCAGCCACAATCTTAAAGTTGCCAAGTTTGGAGAGCCCTGGTATAAGAGAAAGGTAGGCTTTCAATATTCAATTATATTGTACAACAGCAGAGTGCAAAAAGTCTTGGAGTTTGTTTTCTGCCCAGGATTATCTCAAAGGGATTATAAGATATAAACAAAGAGTTAAGTCTGTATGAAATACCATTGTAAGCCTATTAAATGTCTATAATGATTACTGTCATGAGTTTCTATGAAAAGAAAATATTACTTGTTGCATCCTTGGTTCTGTTCCACAATGACTAAATTAGTTGGCCTGATTGAGATATACTTATGTTGTTGTGGCCTATGGTGTGTGATTTTAAAAAAAAATGCAATGGGGAAGATACAAATGAAGGCCTTTTGCCTCTTTCCCTTTCAATTTAGTCTGGCATGCATAGGAAATGCACTTTGCAAACTGCAAAACAATAATTTGTACAAGGTAAATAACAATCGTCTAAAAGGAATAATGGAGATCCTTTTTTATTTACAGGTGGCTAAATACGTGCTTGAGTTCAAAATGTTTCCCCAGATAGGAAGAAATACTCATTCCAAATCTTGTTCATATAGTTCTGTGAAAATAACTGCAAAGTGCCTTCAGTAAAGCAAGCTTCAAGTAACTTGTAGGATTTTGAATGTGCCACAAGTCTATTATACCAAAGTATCGAGCTTCCCTTTTTATTTAGAGCCTTTCATTTTTGCTTTTAGCTATTTTGGAATGTCATTGACATTTAGCCTCTGTGCTGATGAAGCCAGTTAGAAGTTTGATAGTGTTTCAAGTAGCATCATAAAATGGCTGTTATGGAGATCTGATCTGTCATAAAACCAGGGAGAGGGAAGAGAATTAGGCTTAAAACATCATCAGCAAAGAGGAGAGCTGGTAAGGCTAAAGGAGAATTGACTTTCCAGTTAATCTAGTTATAGTGAAAGGTGAGGTCTAGTCCTTCATTAGGCATGAGAGCTGGCTGGGTGAACTTGGCCCAGTATTTTCTCTTAAGCCCAATCCACCTCACAGAATTGCTGGTGTGCAGAAAGCAGAAGACAGGATCATTAGAGATAGGTAGGTAGGTAGGTAGGTAGATAGATAGATAGATAGATAGATAGATAGATAGATAGGATGATAGACAGATAGAGGGTGGATAGAGTGGGACAGAGAGGGAAGGGGAGAGAAAGAGTCAGAGACAGAGCAAAAATATATGATCCCTAAAAGAAGCTCAGGATATGAGACCCTGAGAAACTAATTTAGGGATGAGTGAAAGAATGGCAAGAATTTTAATAAGGTCTAAAAAGGCTTTTTCTACCTGTTGTAAATGGAAATCTCTAGTTTCATTTGAATAGTGTTTTTTTTTTGCCTTTGTGTTCGCTGTGGGAAACATTTCCCTATGAGACAGAAGAACTGTCTACCTAGGAAGAAAGGTCAGTAATGTACCAGTGTATTTCTTACACAACTAGACAAGGGATAGAACTGAAGGCAGAAGATGCAGAGCTGAACTGAGAATAAGTGAAAGAAGTTGATGGTGGGCTGTAGGTGGCCTGATGCTAGGGCTGCCCATTCCAGCAATGAAACTGTATATAGACCAAGTTATAGGTTGAAATGGACTGATTTTCAAATCATCCCATTTTTAGCATGGGTGCTTAGTGATGTGCAGGTGCAGGCCTTCTTCAAAAACCTCATGAGTTGCTCACTCCTACTTATATGACTCATCCAGAAACTGCTAATTTAAAGGGAGAAAGAACTATACTGCTAAATCATCACATTTAGGAAACTGAAATTTATTTACATTAGTGGTGATTAAACTTATATGTTTCCCCCTATAAATATTTCCTATTTACTTAGCAATGTTAGAGATAGTGATTAATCATTTGCAACACCTGCTGTGCCTATTTTGAGATGTCATGATTCAAGGATATCATCTCCAGAGGCTTCAATCATTTTATTTCTTCCTGCGCTTCAGGGTCTTTGCATTCTATGAACAGAATGCAAACTTTTATCTATCTAGGTCTATATCATACAGTATATAAAACTATTCTATTTCTTCCTCTGTCACCACCATTGTGTACTGTGGTGTAACGTTTTTTTTAAAAAAATACTACAAAGTAAACAAAAACTCTAACTGGTCAATCAGCAGAAATTCTAGGACTCTTGGCTTGATACGGATTGAGTTATTTGCCTGGTTTGAACCTGGCACAGTTCATTATGGATAGATGAGAATCTTTATCATATACTGGAATGATGCCATAAAAAAACAGATTTGCCATCTGTCAGAATAAGAATGGAAATTCTCTTATATCCCCAACAGTTCAAATATGTTGTCATGTTTCAGTAGCCTCTTTGCTGTATGTTCCTAACCTTGAAACTGCCTATTTATACAATTAACTCATTTGTCCTAAGAACTGCTGCCTATTTACTTGACTCTCACAAAGATTCCTCTAGACCAGCTTGACTCTGGTTACGTCATAGACAAGACAAGTCAATGCCTTTTTAAGCATCTCCATTGCTTTCTTCCAGGATGCCTTGGGACTTTGTATCTAGAATACAGATTTGTAATTTTTTTTTTTAATTACATTTATATGCCGCCCTTCTCCTGAGACTCAGGGCGGCTTACAATTTTTGGAGCACAACATCTTGGACAAACTAAAAATATATATTCTAATTAATACTTCTAGTGAACTGGATAATTTAATGTCACATTTTGAGATTGTTTATAATTTCCATTGGTAATCTTGGGTTTCATGCAGTATATTTATTTCTTTACTTTTCTCTTTCACCATGTCAGCACTGATTGTTCTTAAGGACCAGTAAGAATACAGTATATGTGCCATTGTCACAATGTGGTTTTAGACACTTTGCATTAATCTTTTTAGTTTATGTTTATATCCAAGAAGCACCTTAAGCTGTAAATATAATATATTAACAATAATTCCCATTCAATAGTAAAACAATGTAAAAATTAAATAAGGCAAATTTCATCTGATTAGTGATGCTCTACCTGTGAATATTCCACAACCAATTGATTCAACTTGCAGAATTCCACAATATTTTAGATCTAGCAAATATGAATTATAATTTTTCATGCGTATGTGTAAGTTGTAGAGAGAAACCTCCTCCCAGAATGTCAGTCCTATGTACATGCAATTTTAATAATTTTAATACTTTTAAACATGTGGGATATGTTGTAGTATTTTGAACTTGAATCAAAAGTAACAAAGATAGAATCTAAGAAAGTGAACAACTAGTGAAACTTTGAGGAGATATTTACATAACTTTCATGTGTGAAAGTAACTGTAATAATCCTACTTTCTAAGTTACAATAGAGAAAAATCAGCAGAGCCATACCAAGTGCTGTTAGTAGAATTTATTGACAGTCCCAAACTGTATCATGTAGGGCATGAACTGTGTTAGATAATGCACAATAGTCTATCAAATACTGTCTAATAGACAATAAAATACAAGTCTGCAGAGACATTCTAAAGCAGTGGTTCTTAACCTGGGCAATATCACCCCCCAAGGGGCGATTTTGTTTTTCAGGGGGGCGATGGAATGAAAAGAGGTGATGTGGGGGCGAAGGAATGGAAGGGGGGCAATATGGGGGCAATGGAGCGAGATATATTGGGAAAAAGAGAGAGAGAGATCTATATTGGTAGATAGGTAGGTAAGTAGGTAGACAAAAAGATAGACAGGTAGGTAGATAGGCAGGAAGGCAGGCAGGCAAACAGACAGACCTTTTGGATGGATGGCTGGACGGACGGATGGATGGACACAAAAAGAATGCGAGAGCGGCAGCACTTTGGGAAAGCGGTGGTGGCGGGTTTTCCCAACATGCTGCTGCATTCGAGGCGCCGGTTCAGGTGTGGTACAACAGTCAATGGGGTGAGCCTGCAAGGCCGGTGCCTCGAATGCCCCCCTGCCAACTCTTAGCGTCCCCAAGGGGGCTGGCAGAGGGGTGCTAAAAGGCGATGGGGGCATTCGAGGTGCAGGCCGGCCCTGCAGGTTCACCCATTGACTAGCACTGCTCCGGAGCTAGCACCTCCAATGTGGAAGCAGTGGCATGTTACGTGTCGCCGCAGCCACATTCGGCGTGCCACCCCCCCTGCTGCCTCTTAGCGCCCCTCTGCTGGCCCCCTTGGAGATGCTAAGAGGCAGCAGGGGGGCATTCAAGGCGCCGGCCCTGCAGGCTCACCCATTGACTGTAACACCTCTCTGGAGCCGGCGCCAAAATGGATGAAACTGCAGGGCCAGCTGGCACCTCGAACGCCCCCCTGCCACCTGTTAGAGCCCCTCTGCTGGCCCCCTTGGCCTTGGGGATGCTAAGAGGTGGCAGGGGGGCAGCACATTGAATGCGGCCGCGGTGGCACATAACACGCCACCGCTTCCACATTGGAGGCACCGACTCCGGAGTGTTACTGCAGTCAGTGGGTGAACCTGCAGGGCCGGCGCCTCGAACGCCCCCCTGCCACCTCTTAGTGCCCCTCTGCTGGCCCCCTTGGGGACACTAAGAGATGGCAGGGGGGTGGTTATGTTGGGGGAGGGGGGCGATGACAACTTCTTCAATGGCTCAAGGGGGTGATTCTTTCAAAAAGGTTAAGAACCACTGTTTTAAAGGTTCAGATAATCCCTGCGTTAATTGTACTTTATCAGAAGAAATGTAGAATCTTGAAAAATACTCAATATTCACTTTTATATACTAGAGATAAAATGAGTCATGCAGAATAATGGTAATTTATATAGTGAAGATATCTAACTTTTGTTAATTTTTTTCATGTCTCGGGTAGGAGCTCAAATTCTGATTATTTTGCAGGAGGAAAATATTTCAGATGTTGAATTTTGCTACTTTTTAAAATTGATTTTGATCACTCTGCTTTGTATCCCCATGCATGTTTCTATTCCTATGAATGTTGTTTTAAAACAACATTTGTTCCTAGCTATGCTATATATGCAATCACATTTCATCCACCTTTCTAAAATGCATATAATTTAAATTTGTTTAAAATTATTAAATTTAACATTATTAACAAGGAAGATTTTTAACTTAATTCATATAATTAACCTACTGTATAAAAATACTTTCATGCAGATTAATATATACAAATCTACAACTGGGTGATAACAATATTTCCTACACAGCTCCCAACATTTTGTGTTTATAACTGCATCTTAAAGGGGGTTTTTCCCTAGAAAGAACACTTTTTGCTAAGTTCTTCGGAGACCTTCCTATTAACTCCACTGCAGGGTAGTTCATGCTCATGAAATATGCAGATAAGGAAATTGAAAACAAACTTGATTAATTTTGCAAATCCTACTTACTGCATTGAAGACATATATTGTATTTGCTTGGTCTCTTAGGATACTTTCATTTATCTGTACTCTAAACAGAAAGTTGGAATATAAATATAAACTGAAATAATCACCATTACCATCAAATTTATTAGCAGTATTTCCACTTGAATGAATAAGGATCCACATACATTTGGGTAGCAGTTAGAACACTGCTTCAGGTCACTAATTTAAATACAGCACATGGCTGTTGCTTTTCCCATACATTAAAAATATTATGATATCTGCTTAAAGAAACATTTTTTGATCAATCATAAAAACCAATTTGTTAATGGAGAAGGTATTGGAAGGGAAGGGGAAAAGAAAAGTGTGTGTTTATCTGTGGTCAGCTTTTAGTTAACAAGCACAATTATAAGAAGGGCTACTAAGCATTTAGTAATGAAGTTCAATAGGAGAAAGCAACAAAGAGCACACCAGAGCACTATGCCTGGTCTGAGGAATCTTCTGAATATTTGCTGATTGCAAGGGATGTGTCTTGAGAATTGCTGATTACCTTTTGTGGGTGATTAAGTGACTTCTTTCTGCTGAGCAGGCAGAGGCTGCCAGAGAGACAATAGAAGGAATATAAAGCAACTAGTTTCCTTGAAACAAATTCTCTGAGTGATGAAAGATAGAGAGCTTACAGGACTTGGGCAGATTAGTTTAAGGGAATCCCTAACATCTCTCTAACTGGGTAGTGGGTACTGACAGAACCAAGAAAGAAAAAGACATCTACTATTGGTGCCTAAGAAACAGAAAATGAATGGTATGATCAAAATCATTACCTGAATGTTTGCGGAATGTTTACTGTTCTTTCCAGAAAACAATTTCATATACATGTACCAGCAAGTACCTGCTTGTCAACAGTGCCTGGAAAAAAAAAGACAATTGGAGCATTAACTGCCATTGCCTTCAGCTCATAAAGGAGTTGAACATTTATTAGCTCAAACAAGCCACTATAAAATCAGCTGACAGAGGAAGCAGTTCTCTGTAAGTGAGAGAATATAATGTGCAAACCTAATGGTAAGAATGACAATCAGAAAAACATAGTCAGCATTGCTGAAATCTGAGGTAGTAATAGACTATATATATATAGTCAGTTTTCAGAGAAAAGGAAACATGGCTGATCAAGAAACAGGAGGATTAATTCCGTAAATATTCTGCCATACATTCTCCCTCCTCCCCTTCCCAAATTGAGTAGAAATATCAGCATAAATTATTATTATTATTATTATTATTATTATTATTATTATTATTATTATTTATTCGACGTATGCCGCCCTACTCCCTAAGGACTCAGGGCAGCGAACATTAAAACAGAACAAATTTACAATAAAAAGCAATTAAATAAAATAAGCCGAATACATTAAACATTAAGAAAATTAAAACCCTGGTCATTCCAGGCCGGCCGGTTGAAACAACCAGGTCTTCAGGTCTCGGCAGAAGGAGCGAAGGTCGGGGGCCAAATGGAGGTCCACGGGGAGCTGATTCCAGAGGGCAGGCACTCCCATGGAGAAGGCCCTAGCCCTGGGAACCACCTGCCGACAATGCCTGACTGACAGTATCCCAAGGAGGCCCCTCCTATGAGAGCGAACAGGGCGATCGGTAAGTGATGCTGGCAGGAGGCGTTCCTGCAAGTACCCTGGACCCAAGCCATTTAGGGCTTTATAAGTTGTTACTAGCACCTTGAAGGCGACCCAGGAGACAACCGGCAACCAATGCAAGCCACGCAGGAGGGGTGTAACATGGGAGTATTGGGATACTCCCATCACAGCCTGCGCGGCCGCATTCTGCACCAGCTGTAACCTCCAGGTCAACCGCAAGGGCAGCCCCATGTAAAGAGCATTGCAGTAGTCGATTCTGGAGGTGACGAGTGCATGAGTAACCGTTTGAAGGGCATCTCGGTCCAAATAAGGGCGGAGCTGGTGAACCAGCCGAACCTGGGCAAAAGCTCCCCTGGCCACAGCTCCCACATGCTCCTCCAAACTGAGCTGTGAATCCAGGAGGACGCCCAGATTCCTCAACCTATCCATGGGGGCAACACCTCTCCCCCCATGACCAAAGGTGGTACATCCAATAAAGACCGAGATGCCGGTAAGAATAGCCACTCAGTCTTGGTGGGGTTGAGCTGAAGCCTATTATTCCCCATCCAGACCCGTACCACCTCCAGGCACCGTGGAGAGAGCATCACTGATCTGGCCTGGGTTGGAAATATAAAGCTGGGTACAATCAGCATACTGATGATAAATTGCACTGCTGTGACAGTGTTCCCCTAATATTCATCCAGAGTGCGACTGTGCAGTGGTGTTGTGTGCATAGCTCCACCACACAGTACTGTAAGGTAATAATTATCCCAGAATGATTTTTTTTTCACTCAGTATCAACTATTGGAAAAGTTGCACCACCACCCTAATATATAATATGTTGTGGCAGTCCTTGTTCTTTCTGGATGTTCTGTCTAATCAATTTTTCACCATTTTTTTTAAAGTTTTATTATTTTCCAAAAAATAAACAAGACAAACAAACATACAAAACATAAACCAATAACAATTTCAAGTGTGTCGGTTGGTCATAAATCTCAGTGCCATCTCCTCATCATCAATACTCCCTGTTACAAAAAAAGAAAGCTATAATCGTTATTATTAATTCTCTACCATGTTATAGTCTCTATATTGTATTTCTTTTCAACAATTCTATCTCCATTATGTCCATATATTACCAAACTTTTTTATCTAACCATTGGTAAAACATATTCCATATTTTATAGAACTGCTTTTCTTCTTGATCCCTAATTTCGAATGTTAATCTGCTCATTTCGGCACAATCCAAGATTTTCATAATCACTTCCTCCTGCGCAGGTATCTTATCATTTCTCCAATTTTTAGCAAATACAATTCTAGCAGCTGTCAGTACATTAACAATCAAATATTTCAATTCTTTGTTGAATGTCTCTGGTACAATTCCCAATAAAAATATCTCAGGTTTCAAGTCTATATGTTGTTGTGTCATTTTTTCCAACCACGTGTGGATTTTAGTCCAATATCTTTTGGCATCAGCACAAGTCCACCACATGTGGTAATAGGAGCCAGGTATCTGGTGACATTTCCAACACTTATCCGATTTGTCCTTAAACATTCTTGCTATCCTTCTCGGGGATAAGTGCCACCTGTAAAACATCTTATACAAATTTTCTTTATATGCAGTTGACATTGTCATTTTATAATTCTGATCCCATAGTGTTTGCCATCTCTCTAAATCTATCCAATAACCAAAATTTTCCCCCCAAGCAATCATTGTTTCCTTAACCTGCTCCTCTTCCATTCTAACTTCTAATAAATATCCATAAAGTTTTTTAATCACTTTTTCATTTGTACCCATCAAAATTTTATCTAATTCAGTTTGCTTTTTATAAATACCTTCAACCCTAACATCCTCCTCATATCTAGATTGCATTTGCAAATATGAAAACCAATTCATTTTTATTCCTTGTTCTTGTAGTATTTGCATTGATTTAAGTTCACCCTTTTCATTTAAAATCTCTCCATATCTAATTGTTTGTTCCTTCTTATATATTATTGGATATGAAAAAGCTTCAATAGTAGATACCCATAATGGAATTTGTATATAATGTTGTTTTCTAGTTTTTTCCCAATTTAAAAATAAAGCTTCTCGAACATAATGTCTTCTGAAATATCCTTGTTTTTTAGTTCCCTTATACCATAAAAAAGCATGCCATCCTAGTAACAAGTCATGGCTTCTAAGGTTAATAGTCTATTATTTCTCAACGTTATCCATTCTTTCACCCACATCAAACTTGCAGCTTGATAATACAATTCCCAGTTAGGCAGTGCAAATCCCCCTCTTGACCTTGCATCTTGTAATAGCTTAAATTTAATTTTTGTTTTTTTGCCCTGCCATATAAATTTTAGTATAATTTTATTTAGATCTTCAAAAAACTCTTTCCCAAGTCTAATTGGGATTGTCTGAAATAAATATAAGATTCTGGGTAATACATTCATCTTAACTGTCGATATTCTGCCAATAAGAGATAACTGCATATTTTTCCATCTTTCAAGATCTGTTGCTATCTGCTGTTTAAGTTTTATGTAATTGTCTTCTTTCAATGTACTACATCTTGATGTTATATTTACTTGCAGTCTGAATCTCTAATATATCTTCTAGCTCTTTCTTACGTTTTGCTAACATATTCTTTGTTAGGATCTTTGTTTTATCTTTATTAATTTTTAAACCTGCCACCATTCCATATTCTTCTATTTTCTCTATCAATTTAAGTGCTGATTTAAGTGGATCCTCTAGTATGAATACCAAATCATCTGCAAATGCCTGCAATTTATTTTCTTCTTTTTTAATTTTCATTCCTTTTATTTCTTTGTCTTCTCTAATGGCTCTGTTCAGCACTTCTAATGTTAAAACAAATAGCAAAGGTGACAGGACAGCCTTGTCTAGTTCCTTTTCTTATTTCTATAAATTCTGTCAGTTCTCCATTTACCAATATCTTCGCTGTTTGCTTATTATATATTGTCTCAATGGCCTGTATAAAATTTTTCCCAAAACCCATTTGCACCATTTGCAGTATCATAAAACGCCAATTCACATTGTCAAATGCTTTTTGTGCATCTAAAAACATCAGTGCCATCTGTTTTTCAGGATGTGCTTCGTAATATTCCAAAGTGTCTAGGATTATTCTCACATTTTGTTTGATTTGTCGTTTTGGCAAAAATCCATTTTGGTCCATATGTATAAATTCATTTAAATATCTTTTCAATCTCTCCGCCAAGATTGAAGCAAAAATTTTATAGTCTGAATTCAATAATGAAATAGGTCTATAATTTTTAACCTGTTGTAGGTCCATTTCTTCTTTAGGTATAAGGGTAATATAAGCTTCTAATCATGTCTTAGGTATTCTCTTTTTTAATAACACTTCATTCATTACTTCTAGAAAATAGGTATTTAGCACCTCTTGAAAGATCTTATAAAATTCTGCCGGTAGACCATCTGGGCCTGGTGCTTTTCCAATGTTTTGTTTCTTCAAGGCTTCTGTCAATTCCATCATGGTTATGTTCCCTTCTAACATTATTTCAATGTCTTTAGGTATCTTGTCTTTTGTAAATACTGTTTAATTTTTTCTTCTGTAATATCTTCTTGAGAGTACAATTTTTCATAATAGTCTCAAATAATCTTTTTCTTTTCATCATTCCCATATTGTACATTCCCTTTTCCATCTGTTAGTTGACTAATTTTCTTTGTTTCCCTTTCCTTTCTAATTTTATAAGCTAACCATCTTCCTGGTTTATTCGCATTTTCAAAATAGTTTTGTTTAGCACATTTAATCTTTTGAGCAATTTCTTCTTTATCCATTAAAACCATTTTATGTTTAATCATATCCATTTTCCTTTTAATGTCTTTCCTTTGCGGTGATTGTTGTAGTTCTTTTTCTAATTTCATAAAATCATCTTCCAATATTTTGGATATCTTTTTCTGTTTGATATTTCTTTTCCTTATATAGTCAATTGTCATACCTCTTATATAGGCCTTCATCACGTCCCATCGAATTTGTAATGATCTATCTTCCTTTCTGTTTTCCTTGAAAAAAAAAGTAAGTTCTGTCTCAATTTTCTTTTTAAATTCTTCTTCTTTCAAAATCATATTATTTAATGTCCATCTAGATCTTCTCTTCTGTCCTTTCCAGGCAACTATCAATGGATTATGATCCACCCAAGTCCCCCTTTCAATTTGAATTTCTTCTATATCAGAGAGCATATCTACAGATGCCCATACCATATCTATTCTTGACCATGATTCATGCCTATTTGAATAAAAAGTAAATTCTTTATTTCCAATATTCCTCTCTCTCCATATATCTTTAATGTTCATTTCTTCTGACATTTGAAAAAAGGACTTAGGTAGCTTCCTTCTAGTTTTCTTTTTAGTTCTCTCTGATTTGTAGTCAAGTTGATCATTAATTATCCCATTAAAATCTCCCATCAATAAAATGTTGTATAGTCCAATTCAGTCAATTTTTGATATAGCTTCTTATAAAATTCTTCTTGGTTCTCACTTGGTGCATATATTGCTATCAAAAGCATTTTAGCATTATTATCTATTATCTCCACCATTAAAATCCTCCCATCTTCATCTGTATAAATCAATTCTGCAATAATTGTGTCTTCAATATATAGGACCACTCCTCTCTTTTTACATTGCGCCTATGATGTAAATAACTTTCCTAGCTTCCTTTGTCTCAATACATATTTATGTTGTTTTTTAATATGAACCTCTTGTAAACAAATTATATCAAGTTTTAATTTCTCTAGTTTATCAAATATTTTCCTTCTTTTCGCAATCGAATTAAGTCCATTTATATTCATCGAAATCAGTTTTTTTCTCTCCATTTTAAGTCTTGTATATAGGTTTTATTGCTCTAGTCAATCTAACTTCTCTTTGTTCTCTAGGTAGACCACCTACCGCTCCAAGTTGTTCTTCTTCTTCACTTATTGCTACACATTCCTTTGGAAGTTCCACAATCAGTTCCTCTTGTCTTCCATTTCCCTCCTTTCCTCTGAAGTATTCATCATAAAAAAGTTCTGCTTTCTCCACTGTATCAATTCTATGTCTTTGTTCCCGCCACACAAACAGAAGGCCTTCTGGTATTAACCATCTGTAATTTACTCCTCTCCTCAACAGTTCTTTGGATAAGAACGCATATTCTCTTCTCCTCTCTCTTATTTTTCTTGGTACCTGTTTCAATACTGCAATGTCTTTATTGTTATGCTTCAATGTCTTGTCTCTAGCTGCTTGCAGTATTTGTGATTTAATGCTCTTCTTAGTAAATCTAATATGAATTTCTCTTGGAAGTTTATTCCTCATTGCATATCTTGTATAGACACGAAATATTTCATCTATTCCATCCCTCATCTTCTCTTCTGTTATTTCTAACAATTCTGCCAATATCTGTATCATTTTCTCCAGCAGGTTTTCGCCCTTCTCTGCCTCCATATTTTGAAATCTCAAATAGAATTCTGATCTATCAACTTTGCCTCTCAATGATTCATTATGGTCTCTCTCAACTTGATTTAATCTGGTATTGAAACTCCTCATTTCTTTGTCTCTTTGTTCTTGCTGCTCCTCAACTTTCTTAATCCTTTCACCATATTTCTCCATTGTTTGCTGTAGAGCTTTTATATTTTCATCTGTCTTGTCCAACTTCTGTTCAATTATCTCAATTTTCTCTGTTCTTTTTCCAGTCTCACTTACTGCTTGTAGTATCTTCTGTATTGTATCTTCTTTCTCTTTTTCCTTTTCTTGTTGTGATATTGTCGATGTGGGAGTTGTTACTTGTGGGATTGAAGATCTTCTACTCATTGTTATAGAAATTGCCAACACCAATTGCGGAGAAAAAAAGACCAATAATAAAAAGGTAGAGATTAGTAATATAAAAATGATAAAGAAGGAGGGAGCGTAGCCCTCTATAAAAATAGAGAAAAGGGGGGATAGAGCAACAAAAAACAATCCTAGTCAACAAAGAGAAAAAAATTCAATAATGTATCAATAATATGTCAATAGATTGAATTATATATATATGTGAAAAATTAGGATGGTATAAGAAAAAATCCAATAATTAGGTATCTTAGTTCCAATACACAAAAAGAAGTAAAAAGAAAAAGGTTTTAAAATGAAAAAATATAAAAAGAAAGAAAAAATCAGGCTCTAAAAAAGAAAAAAAACTAAAAATTTAAAAAAAAGAGACAACCAATAATAAAATTAAAATAGAAAATGAATAAAATATCCTTTAAAAATAGAAATATATTTTTTAAAAAAACTTTAATTATGAAAATTGGATTCCAGGCAAAAAAACCTTAGCAGGAAACAGTATCACTCTTTATTCAATTGCCTCTACATATTATCCAAGGCTTCACAGATTAAAAGGAAAAAGAATTTCAGCTCTTCTATTTTTTTTCCTTAAAGAAGTTCCAACTCTTTTATTTTCCAAACTTTCCAAGGTCGCTTTATTCTTCAATTCCAACTCCAGGCTCAGAGATATAGTAGTTTGCCAAAAGCACCTGTCAACACAGTCTCCGGAGCTTTCTAATCTAATCTTCAACACAGAGCCTTGGATACAATTCTTGCAAGTATGTATATATGTATATAGCGAGCCTCTAGGTAGCAATATTGAGTCTCTTTACCAGCTTTCACTTCCTTGCCAAATGACATCCAAAATGTATCATTTCCTGTCTTTCTCAAAACAAGAAAGTAAAAAAAAAAAGCCTTGGCAGCCATTTCTTGTATTACAAAAAATAAAAAGTAATCAGATCAAAATAGTGAAATTACATTAGATCCCGGAATGCCAAAAAAGAAAAACAAATCAAAAATTGTAAAAAAAGAAAAAAGAAAAAAATATATTATTAAAAGCCATTCAGAAACTCACAAGAAGAAAAGAATAGAAAGAAAAAGTCTTTAAAAGAAAAAAAAGAAAGGAAAAACAAGCTCTTTACTTTCAAACACAATCTCTTCCGCCGCCTAATTCATTTCACTCTCAATTTCAAACCATTTAAAGTTGCTAGGGTGTTCCCTAATATAGATATAAAAAAATCTCACCGACCGACAGACTTCTTCCAATTCCGTTCCTCTGGAGCTGTCACAGCTTCTGCAGCACAATGGCTGCCTTGACCCGCTGCAGGCAAAAGGAGCTGTCCTGGATCAACCAGGGACTTTGCGATGTCCCTGGGATAGACAGGGAATGCCCCCGACTCTCGCCAACCCTACAAGTCGGCTTAGGTCCCGGAGGACCATCCCGCAGCGGCGATATCGGGGGTGATCTCAGGAGTCGAGATCACCTCCGTCCCGCAGTGACACCCGCTCCGCCCATCTCCCAATTTTTCACCATTTTTTATATATTTTGATAATTTGTGCAGACCAGATGCAGCCACAAGATAAGAATTGTTCAGGATCCAGCAAGAAAATAGCTCTATGTGGTTGTGGTTGTCTACAAGATAGTGTGTTTGGAAGAAAAGTAGTAAATAAATAGAAAGAACCATTATTCATTGTTTTATTTTGAATTTTCATGTCATACTTCTGGAGTAGTTACACAGGCATATGTTTAACATTGCAATAATCCCATTTATTCCATTTGTAGGCAGTGTATTCTACTGTTTTTCCCCCTTCCTTTTCTTTTGTGCTCTGATATTACTGAAGACCCATTAACCTAGAAAATTAAAAAAGACACAGCTTATTAAAAACATATTCAAAGATTAAGAGTATTTAGCCAAAGCATTCTCTTGCCATATAAAGACTTTGGCAGTACAGTATGTTTAAATGGCTTTTCATTGAATGCAAGTATAAGTCTCATGAGCACAGGCAATTTGGAACTTAAAACTGGAACTTGTTGCAGTGATAATTGCACTTAAAGAAAATGGATGAAGAGGATATGTTTTGGTACTTGGATTATTCACACTTCCCTGACGTATAATTATAAAACTGTTGCATATCAAAGTAGATTTTTGCTAAACATTATGAAAGACTTGGGCAAATTGATTTACTTCCTAAGATGTTAGCAGTAATTTAATGTGTATTTTTATATGGATGAAAGTACATGTAAATCATACTCATGATCATGTCAGTATAAGACTTATTCCAAATTAAACATTTGCATTCATATAGATTTTTAGAAACATTCCCATCAATATGCATTGGAAAAGTAAACAGTATGTACATTTTATAGTTTTTAAGGCAATTGGACCATTTAAACTGAAGAACACTGATGGTAAAATGCATAACTGATTCTAATTAACACTCAAAAAGTGGCTAATGCTAAGAACATGAACTGGGAACAGTGTCAGGACAATGGTTAGCACAGAATCTATAATTGGAAAACTTAAATAATGGTCTTATGAATGCTAGTTAGTGTTTGAGTAAAGTAGCATCCATTAGCAATGACCAACCCCTCTATTTGCCTCTGGAGACCTCATGTATCCATCTGCACCCTTACACCTTTTCCAAAGTCAAGAAATGAATTGAAAGGTTTGGTAGATAGCTCACTATGAGCTCTAGATGGTCAAAGGGCTAAGTGCAATTAATAACTTCATTGTCATTGCCTTCCAACTATGATAAAAGCCAGAAATTTAATTTGGATATTGTTTCTAATTGTTATGTATGTAGGTTTGAATGTCATTGGTTTAGTTTGAATTGTTCTTGTAAAATGTCAAATAGGATTGGTTTAAATAGTACGGGAAAACCCTGCACTCTGATTGGCTGGCAACTACGGCTGCTGGCTATAAGAAGCAGCCATAGCCCAGCCAAATTGGGTCCATTCGAGCTGTAGTCACTTAATAAACTCTTCACTGAAGCTCTTCACGTCTGACTCTTCATGCAAACTTAACACTGGCGACGAAGGTGGGATTCCCCTGAAGAAGAGACGACGCGGAAGACAAACAGAAGAGCGAGATGGCTACGCTGAACACCCCCCCAGCCCCGTTCGATCCGGCGGCAGAAGACTGGGAATCGTATGCGGATCGCTTCCAAATGTATTTGGAAGGAAACGACCTCGCCGACATCCCCGAGAAGCGGAAGAGGGCGGTATTTCTCATGCACTGCAGTCCGGCAGTCTTCAAGATGGCGAAGGCATTGGCAGGAGCCGCAGACTTGAAAATAATGGAATGGCCTGATTTAGAAAAGCTTTTAAGAGCCCATTACGCCCCACAAGTATCGTGCCTCATTAAGAGACATGAATTTTATCGTTGGGATCAAGGGGAAAGCGAAAATGTTAATGACTTCGTGGCAAGTTTAGGGGACATTGTGGGTGCTTGTGAGTTTACCAACTTAGAAGAGGCCATGCGTGATCGATTTGTTCTAGGCCTTAAAGATAAGGTCTTACAGAGCAAATTACTAATGAAACCTAAGATCACGTTTAAGGAGGCCATAGAGGAAGCTGTTTCAGCGGAAGCAACCAAGTCCTCAGCAGCAGCCATAAAGAAAATTAACAAGGCCTCAAGCCATTTTGATGTGGAAAAGTCCACAACAACCCATTGCGAGCAAATAGATTCTGATTCAGACTGTAGTGAGGTGGAGGAAGGAATTTATAGACTCAGAATGGAGAAGAAAAGGAAAGACCTTGGAAAAAAGAGGCAAGAATTTTATTGCAGAGGCTGGGGGGGGCACCCCGCACTGAATGCAAGTTTTTAGACACCATCTGCCTACGTTGTGAGAAAAGAGGTCACCTAGCAAGAGTCTGCAAATCATCCAGAACTCCACCTAGTAGGAAGAAATTTCCTGAGAAAGAATTCAAGCCCAACAACTTCAGTGAGAAAATGAGGCGCAACTCAGAAGCAAATGGGAAGAATGAAACTCATCAAACAGTCACCATTGGTCATTCTTCACCCTTAAGAAGCAGAAAAGTACACGTGAAGGTACTCATTGAAGGAAGGCCTTGCCAAATGGAAGTGGACTCGGGCTCCTATTTATCTATGGTGTCATGGGACACTATTCACAGACTACTCCCAAACATTCAGAAGAAACATTTCCAGAAGCAAGCACTGACTCTTAAAGACTACCAAGGGAACAAGATTCCAGTAGTTGGAACAAGAGAATTCAACTTGAAGTTTAAAGGCCACACCAAACGTTTGCCCCTGACCATCGTGGACAAGGATCGCCCAAGCTTGCTGGGACTTGAGTGGTTCAATCCACTAGGCATCGAGGTGACTGGCATCAATCACGTGAGCAACTCTGAATGGGAGGAGGCCTTGAAGTCTGAGTTTCCAGAGGTCTTCAGTGAAGGATTGGGCAAGTATATGGGGACCCCTATCACTTTCAACCTAGACCCCAAGGTGCCCCCAATTCATTTAAAGTCCAGAAGGGTCCCGTTTGCTTTAAAGGGAAAATTGATGCACAATTAGACAAATTAATAGCTCAAGGGGTTTTAGAGCCCACTGACCACTCCAGATGGCAGACACCCATAGTCACACCAGTCAAGACTGATGGGTCAGTAAGAATCTGTGGAGACTATAAGGGGACACTGAACCATGCGCTGCAGCAGAGCGCATATCCAGTTCCAGTGGTGCATCATCTGTTACATTCACTTGGCAGGGGTACAGTCTTTGCCAAATTGGATCTGGCCCAGGCATATCAACAACTAACAGTTGATGATGCCACTGCAGAGCCCCAAACCACTGTGACTCATAGAGGTGCCTTCAAATGTAAAAGGTTACAGTTTGGAGTAAGGGTGGCACCAGACATTTTCCAAAGCCTTATGGAAAGAATGCTCCAAGGACTGCCAGGGGTAGTGCCTTACTTTGATGATGTGTTAATCTCTGCTGAAAATGACACTCAGTTACAAGAAAGACTCAGAGAAGTCCTTACCAGATTCAGGAAAGCAGGGTTAAGAGTCAAGGAAGAAAAATGCACTCTTAAAACTGACAAGGTTGTGTTCCTGGGCTACATGATTGACAAGCATGGCATCCACCCTACAGATGCTGAGGTTAAAGCAATCAAAGAAGCCCCTAGACCTAAATGCAAAACAGATTTGCAAGCTTTCCTTGGACTCATTAACTTTTATCACATGTTCCTACCTCAGAAGGCAGCCATTGCTGAACCATTGCACAGATTACTTGATAAAAAGTCTGTTTGGGTCTGGGGCAGGAAGGAACAATCAGCATTTAACAGTATTAAAAGACTAATCACGTCTGATGCTGTACTGATACTGTTCTCTGAGAATTTGCCTGTTGTACTGACTTGTGATGCATCCCCTTTTGGAGTGGGGTGGGGTTGAGCCACATGATTCCCAGTGGAAGAGAAGCCCCTATTGCATTTTACTCTCGCACTTTGACCAAAGCAGAGAGGAATTACAGCCAATTGGACAAGGAGGCATTGGCAATTGTTGCAGCTGTTGTTCATGAATATCTGTATGGGAGAACATTTACCATTGTTACAGATCACAAACCTTTGTTAGGCATTGTGGCAGGAGACAAGCCTACCCCTACTATCCTGTCACCAAGAATGCTGAGGTGGACTGAATTTCTTGCTGCTTATTCATACAAACTTATCCACAAGCCTGGCAAGGACATTGGACATGCTGATGCACTGAGTCGTTGCCCACGTCCTTGCCATAAGGAGGACTTTGAACCTGAAACACACACCTTTTTTCTAGAAACTGTTGCCAAGCTTCCAGTGCATGCTGCTGAAATTGCCAAAGAGACTGCCAAAGACACTTTATTGGCTCCTGTTATAGGCTGGATTAAGAAAGGTTGGCCTCTTCAAAATCTACCTCACCTGGCTCAACCTTTTACGTCCAGGCAAACTGAATTATCTGTATTAAGAGGATGTATTTTGTGGGGTAACAGGGTGATTATTCCTGCAAAACTGCAAAAAGAGGGTCATCCTGGTATTGTAAGGATGAAAGGATTGGCCAGGAGTTATGTATGGTGGCCAGGTATTGACAAAATGGTTGAAAACTGGGTTGCATCTTATCCCAACTGTCAGGTAGTCAGGCCTGCACCACCTCTCGCCCCCCCACAGGAATGGGAATGTCCTAGGGGCCCGTGGTCCAGGATTCACATTGATTTTGCTGGCCCTACCAGAGGGCACACCTTTCTTATTATAGTAGATGCATATTCCAAATGGCTAGAGGTAATCCCCATGGCATCCACCACAACTGATGCTGTCATCAAACAGCTCAAAAAACTTTTTGTAACCTGATGTTCTTGTCTCTGACAATGGCCCTCAATTTACATCCAACCTTTTGAATCCTATTTAGCACAACAGGGTATCAGACATGCCCTTACTGCCCCTGGGCACCCTTGACTAACGGCCAGGCTGAACGCATGGTACGTTTTACCAAGGAGAAGCTTCAGCAACTGGGTCCTGGGGACATCACTGAGAAAGTTGAAAAACTTCTTAGTGTTCAGCACATCACTCCTAACCCATCTAATAACTTATCCCCAGCAGAGTTGTTGATGGGTAGGAAACTTAGGTCTTCCCTTGACCGCCTTCATCCCACTTACACACCCAACGCTCCACTAGATTCCACTTCCAAAGTTCGCACACTCAGTGTGGGTGATTCTGTTTATGCTAAGGACCTTATAGGTGAACCTTTGTGGATTCCTGCTGAGATAACTCAGATCACAGGCCCTCATTCTTACAGGGTGCAAATAGAGGATGGACTCCTCTGGAGCAGGCACATTGATCAACTTAGATCCAGGTTCTCTCAGGAACATCGCACTTGTTCCTCTCTAGTTCCCTCACCTGATGTCACTTCTAGGGGGGAAGGGGAGGAACAGGAGGAAAATCAGCAAGCAAGAATCAACCCCAGGTGTAACGAGCCATTACGACAGGAACCATTCCAAAACCTGTCACAATGCCAAAATCCATCCTTAGAAGTGGAAGATTGTACATCACTACCTGACTTGGGTCCTGACATTGGGCTGGAGATGGATTGGGAGGAGAGACCAGATTCTAACAATCAAACAGGGTCTTCTTTCACAGGAAGTCCAACTAGGGAAATGTCAACAGACACATTTCCCCTCTCACTGGGTGAGAACGTTAAAACTTCTGAACCACGAAGGTCTCAACGTACACGCAAGAGCCCCACCTATTTAAAAGAATACATTAGATAGGTTGGGGTTTGGTATGGACTGAACCTAGTGGGGAGGGGTGTTATGTATGTAGGTTTGAATGTCATTGGTTTAGTTTGAATTGTTCTTGTAAAATGTCAAATAGGATTGGTTTAAATAGTGCGGGAAAACCCTGCACTCTGATTGGCTGGCAACTACAGCTGCTGGCTATAAGAAGCAGCCGTAGCCCAGACAAGTCGGGTCCATTCGAGCTGTAGTCACTTAATAAACTCTTCACTGAAGCTCTTCATGTCTGACTCTTCATGCAAACTTAACACTAATATTTGTAAGTTGTTTTTGCATCTACATGTAATGACGTTAAGTTCTTTCGATAGTTCATGTACTGGTAAAGATGGTTCAGCTGCCTTAAAATCAGATAGATGATGGAGGTAGACAGACAGACAGACAGACAGACAGACAGATCTGTCTGTCTCCTATCATGTCTTCTGGACAGCTTCCATAAATCTGGAATATACAATATAAACATTAATAGCACTTAGATTCATATACCCCTTCATAGTGCTTTACAGCTCTCTCTGAATGGTTTATAATGTCTGAATGTTGCCTCCAACAATCTGGGTTCTCATTTTACTGACCTCGAAAGCTTGAAAGGATGAGTCAGACTTGAGCCCATCAGGGTCGAACTCCTTTCAGTGGGCAGAATTAGCTTGCAATACTACATTCTAACCACTGTGCCACCACAGCTCCTCCTGTATTATAAAATAATACAAATAAACGAACGGAAATATATTTAATATATGGCATATAAATTATTAAACCAATATTATAAGACATACATTATTCATGAGGCCAATAGAAATAAGATCACATTACATTTATTTTGTTCCCAGTGGAAAGGCATAAAAATATGCAAGATATTTGTATACCGCAGTAATGGATTGGCTTGCTGCTGTCTTGAGAATTGGGATGACTGTGGTGAGAATGCAAGCTAAGAAAATAAAGGAGAACACATGGGAATGTGTCTGAATTGTAGAAAGGACAAAATGTACTTGGGCCCTGATTGCTGTCCCTATAATTAATGCTTCATATAATGTCTTGGTATGGATCTCCACAATAAGTAATGATCTTCCTGTTAAATTTTTGAGATATCTGAGTATCTTCATCTGATCATTAGTTAAGGGATTATGGAATCTTAGAAAAGAAGATGCAAATAGTATTCACACATCTGGTAGACACAGCTTCTCATAATCGAACATTATTTAGGTGTCCTGGAATTGGATTCCTGGTGACCGTATGCAATACAGTAATTTGTAGTGTGTCCAAAGACAGTCAAGTAATTTCTTTGATCCCATGATCCATCTGATCTGTTTTCTTTCACTGCTGGTTCTTTAACTCTACCAAGCCTTCTGTTTGTCTCCACTTGTATCACATGCCCAAAGTAAGTTTCTTTATTTGATCCAAGATTGAATGGTTGTTCTTCAGCTTAGTAGTAATGCACAGATCTAGAATTCATTTTTTCTTCTCCAATTTGTATTAATGTCAAGGTTTCATAATTGCTTATGACTCTTCTCACAGCACGTTCAAGTCATGGAGTTAAACAGACTGGCAGAAAGTAAAAGATATATAAAAGATATATAAAAGAATGTGTTATTATTAGCGTCCTTTTTGTGTTATTATTAGTGGCCTTCACAAACCAAAAATCTAGGAATTCAATGAAATATAATTTTTGTTTTAATGTTTCTATATTACTGTTTCATAATAGTTTTATATATCAGCCAAAGGTATTGCCTAGGGAACATATTAGCCAAAAGATTTCAACTAAAAATATGATAAAAGATAATAAACTCAATATGATAAACAATAAATTTAGTTTCTTAATATTTGGTAGAAGAAATTTTAACTGTCTTTAAGTGTATTTCCTTTCATCTGTATTCATTTCTTTTTATATTTTGATTGCTTACACACTTGCTTGGTATTTGACACAGGATGAATACAAGCCATTGAAATTATTCCTTTACTTTCCCTTGTGGATTTATTTTCATATTCTGTTCACATTAGAATGGTGAAAAGAGGCCAAGGAGCTTTTAATGTGCTTAGCTGACTCTCCGCTCTTATTATGTTTGATCAGTAAAGAGCAGCACTGGAAATAAAAATGGGAGAGAAGCTGTATGCAAGATTTTAAATGCCCCAGGGAACAAGTTTATAGCTTTTTAAGAAGAAGATTATCATTCTTACATTGATAAAATTCTACTAGAAGCAGTTTGCTTTTATTATTACTTTTAAAGCATAGGTTGGTAAATTTAGTCTTAATAACTACCATGCGCTTTGCACTGACATATAGGTTTGCCACCCAGTTTCAACTTAAATAGGAGTACTAAAAATAAATCTATTTGATTCTGACTGTCCTATGGTTTTATTGGCTCTTGTCTTCCAGGACCATGGGCCACTAGAAATAATAGCATTGACAGTGGGGAGGCAGAGGTCGGACGGAGGGTCACTCAAGAAGTGCCACAAGGAGTATTCTGGCGAGCACAAATTCACATTGCACAGCCACAGTTCCTGAAATTCAATATCTCTTTAGGGAAGGATGCACTTTTTGCTGTCTATATCAGAAGAGGACTTCCACCATCCCACGTACAGGTATTGTACTAAGATGCTTAAAAGACCAAAAGAAGATGATGATAAAAAAAGGAAATTGTTTTGTAACTACTGTAACTTTTTATCTGAGTATTTGTGTTACTTTTCCTGTGTTAGCAAAGATTCTATGAATTTCCATGCCTCTGTTATATTGAGGGCCATTTCTAGGACTGAGAACATCCTCAGTCCTAGAAATCCATCCATACCACAATCACGTTTTTCTCTGTTAGCTTTTTCCCATTTAGTGTCCTTCAGATCTTTTGGAACATTGGGTATGACAATAAGGCCTAGAATTCCCATGCTTGTCTGGTAAGTGCTATCCCACAACAACTGGCAAGTGATGAGGTGGAGAAGAAACCTAACTAGAAAGTAAAAAGGAGGAGGAAAAACACCAGTGAAGAATGCAGCCTCTCATAATATTTATTTCAGGTTTAAGGGGGCTTTTGTGAAATATGTGAGGCATTACCTGCTTTGCTTTGCCATATGTACATTTGTAATCATATTCTTAGAGGTACAACTTTAAATTTGGAAAGATGTTCTAAATTTGGAGAGAAAATTACCAGATGATCATCCAATTCTATCCTATTAGCCTAGTTAAAATGCAAAGAATACATAATATAAATTCTACCTGGGTTTTGATTTTATTCCTGTATTTGATATTCAAATCCACAAATCATTGCTTAAGTTTACTCCTAATCATAGTCTTGCACTTCAGGAGTCCACAGCTCTGGCTTTTCCCAAACAAAACAATCTTTCTTTTATTCTGGCTTCGGCTAATAATATTCACCTATTTCAATATGCCCAGAAAATATGCACTAGCTTTCTGAGCAGCTATAAACCTTGACAACAGGTTAACGCTACGTGGCAGCATCTATTGATTACTTAATGTGCTGCTAGGAACAGCCTGTTCTATCCCAGAATAAAAGCAGCATTAAATGCTTTTCTGTATGTCTTGCGAGATTTATATTCATAATCTGAAATTGACATTAGGTAGCATCCTAAAGTTAAAAATGAAAATGCCATGTTCCCACAGTTTAAAATTTTGATTTGGCAAAGGAGGGTAAAGCTTGACAGTTCCTCGCTGATTAATGCGGATAAGCCAAAGCAAGTTAAAATCCTTTGAGGGAACAAGTCAATAATCAGAAAATTAGGTACATGATTAACCTGTGATTGTGAAGACACAGTTCCTGTCTGAAAACCCCAATGAGTTTGAAGCTTCTCCGTAACTCTTTAGCAAATATTTCAAGTGCCTAGTCAGTCAAATTGATGGAGCTGGGGGTCTGTTTAGGAACAATTCTGTGAATAGGGAATGATGTATCAAAGGGATAGCAACCCTTCAGAAATGCTACCTTGAGTGACATATTAAAAGCTAAAGCAAAAAAAGTTTGATAGCTTTGTGAGTTACAGTATTCTCTGGTGATAAAATACCTAACATGCTTCAGTAAATTACTCTTGAGCTTGTTCTACTTTTTATATGTTGAACTGAAAATTAGTTGAACCTTTAAATGCCTGAGAACTCTATCTCTATTATACATTCATGTGCAAGCAAATACAAATGTGTTCATCAACAAAATAGTCCAAATGAAAAGAGTAGAAAATCTGATAAAAATTAATTAAAAATGTATTAGTATTGCCTAGTCAACATAATGTCCTTTATCTGGCTTTCCTATATAATGTTACACTCAAGGAGATAGAACTACTTTGCCAAAGATGTACTCTACTTTTTCTATTATCCTAATTACGAGTAAAGGCTAAAGGGAAAAAGGATGAACCAGAAGTGTTTGTTTGCTTTATAAACTTATTGAGATTTTAATATATAAATTTAGCTCTAAATTACACTCAGTTTCATTGACTTGTTTAGGTTGTCATGTTAAGTGTCAAATGACTGGTGGATGGGCACTTCAGTATATAATCTTCAGATCAGATATTTATAAATAAAATCATGTACTTATTTAAAATTACTTGGCAGAAATTTATATTGTTTACAGGAATCAGCTCCCTTAAAAGTGTACTATGTTCCCATTGTAAACTTAGATGCCGGAAGTAAAAAGGACTTACATATTGTTATTTTGATTTAACAAGTCCACTCCAATCTACCTTGTAATTTCCAAAAATACTGGACTATACATTGTAGAATTCCTACTTCTCATTGAAGTAGTACAACATATCTGGAAATGGTGAACTAAACTTGTCCTCCATTAACAGCAGAGCAAATTTATAAAGTTAAAACAGTATGTTTGTCATTAGAAGAAAGAAAGACAATTTTTGCATAATAGAAGAATGAAGGGTATTGTCAAAAGAAAAAGTAGGATAGGCTCAGAGGTGATAAATGCTAAACAAAAACAAGAATTATAACTTTTCTTTAGAGATGTGCTTCAAAGAAAGCAACAACAAAAACAACAACAAAAACAAAATAAATTATATAAAATATATTATATTTTATCTGTCCTCTCATTTTAAAAGTTTGCCTGGGTCTCGCAATATCTCAAAGTAAAATATATTTCACTGCATCTTCAAAAGCTTGAGATGGCTGTTAGTAACCTGAATTATCTTAAAATGCTACACTGCATTCTACACATTTATAAATTACTATTTGACACCAATTCCACAAATGCACAAGAAATTAAACAGTAGTAGTACAGCCTATTAAGTGTGAAGAAGACATAAACATAGAAAATGCAAACCCCAATAGTTTATAGATAAATTACTCATCCCTTAATAGAAACATGGAGCACACAGCTTCAGTTTGAGAGTCTTAGAATTCTAGGTTTGATTGTACAGTAGAAACTTCTGATCACAACCAAATTCACTTTTTTTTTCGTGGCCGATTTCCCCTTCCACACCATTTTTTTTGTAAGCACCAGATTTCCAAAATTACATTCAGGTCACGACCAAATCAGGTTGCGATCAAAGTTATGGAACAAATTATGGCCATGACCAAATGTTCTACTGTACTTGCTTCTATCTTGCAGCTGCTCATGAGGGGTTCTAGACACATGACTGTGATTTAAACAGTCATAGGAGTAGTTACTGATTACTCTCTCCATCTTCTTTCCCCTCTTATCCTATTCCTCCCACCACCAATGAAGCAAAATACATTTTAGGAACAAATCACAGGTGTAAAATAAAGGGAAATTGAGTTTTTAATATCTCAAGGTTGTTAACATATTTTTATAATAAAATAAAAGCAAGTGGGAAATTTTACCAGATATATTTATGTCATCAATATTTATTATCATCAAGAAAGATGATAACTTTCTTTATCTAACACCCCCAACCCTTGGCTCCCTTCATGAGCATTGCTACAAGCTAGATGAAAGGATGTCTAATGACACAAAAACTCTTAAGGCTTAACAACTCAGTAACCACAATAAAATATGTTTACGTGGTGTTGAATTATATACCGAAAACTTCCATCCGTTTATAAAGAATTTGGAATTTGGAGTAAACTTGGAATTTTGTTTGGTTAGAAAGAAAATACCACTTAAAATCTTGAGAGTACAGATGACAGATAGATAGATAGATAGATAGATAGATAGATAGATAGATAGATAGATAGATGGATAGATAGATAGATAGATGATAGATAGATAGATAGATAGATAGATAGATAGATAGATAGATAGATACATACATACATACATACATACATACATACATAGATTTTTTTAAAAAAGTCCTTCCAAAATAATGGAAGAGATTTCATCAATTTAAATCAATTTCTAGCTCTAATTTCATCATCTTGTAGCTTTATATAATTTCATTTTTTTACAAGAAAACTTACCTTTTTGTTTCCAGCATGTAATATTTTTACTACAGATACACTTTTACTGAAGAGTTGTAGGAAATTGGATAAAAAGAAAATAAAGTCACCCTCCCCAAGCCAAATTTGAAAGAAACTTTCTTTTTTAATTTAAGATGATTAGCAATATATTCAAAGATCTAGTCTCCATGTCAATAGAGCATACAGCTTATTTCTAATTTCAGAGATGAAATTACAGTCTTTCACTGTGTGGTCCACATCTCTCACTTTTATCCATTTATGCCTGGCTTTAGGGAGAAAGTGACATTTTCACCAAGAACATTTTGTTAAAACAGTTCATTATAAAATGCATTTTATCAGAAGTTCAATAGAATAGAACAGAGAAACGTAAAGTAATGAGCCAGTCAGACAGGTGGTGAAGCAAAATCAGACCTTGAATTCTGTCTGTAGCTGGTTTACTTTAACAATAAAGACAAAGCACCTTTTTACTGAATTCATTAGCTAAAGTTTATACATCACCTCAAGGTATAAAAATTCAGCTCATCCCTACTTTTTGATGTTGTTATTCTCCTGCCCTATAATAAATAAAGCAACTGAAAGTTCAAAATATTTCCATTTAGCATTGGATATATTGCAAGAATTTTTTTTTAATGTTCAATAAACTGGTGCATTCAATAGTATAATATTTGAGGAAGAAATGAAAAAAGCACATAAAGTAGAAAGATACTTTGGAGCTTACTTAGAGGGCATCTAGTTTTCATTTAAGGTTCATATGTAGAGCCATAGGCTTTAAAAAAATAGAGGTCATACATTGTAATTGCAACTGAGGATTAACTATTCTGGGTTAGCCTATCCAATGATTTGTTTCCTATGTTTGAGCCTAGCAATAAAGCAAAGCAGTGTTTATGCTAAACTGCTTACGGAATATATAAAGGGAAAGGATTTTCTGTCAGTTGTGTCCAACTCTAGGGCAAGATGCTCATCTCCTTTTTTTTTGGCCAAGGGAGCCAGTGTTGCCTAAAGACAATTTCCATGGTTATATGGCCAGCATGGCTATATGCCAAGGGAAGAAAGCTGTTACCTTCTCACCAAAGTGATAACTATTAATCTACTTGTATTTGCATGCTTCCAAACTACCAGATGGACAGGAGCTAGGGCAAGGAATGGAGCTCAGCCTGTTGTGTGGAGCTCAGGTCTCAAACCTGGGCTATCACAAGCTCAGCATCTTTAACCTCTGAGCCATCACGCCCCTACCCAAATATATAACAGCGTGTAAATCTTGTTTTCTTTTTGTAACTTTTGTCTAAGGCAAAGGTATGAAGGATTTCTCTACTAACCAAGTCAAGAAGAAGCATGTTCTTTTTGAAAATACTAACAGTCATTTACAAATAATATATACAAATAATATACAAATAATCATTTGTAGTGTTCTTTTTCATCCTTCTGTATTTTTTTCATACCAGAAAAATTGGCTACAGAAAGATAAACTACTCTTGAATGGATGAGACCCTATATTGTTCAGGGTTGATTCAAAAATGGTAGTAGGCTGATATTCATTCAGAGGCAAAGCAAGTATCCAAATCATTATAAACTCTACCTTTATCAGGTACTAAGCATTATAAAAATGAAGTATGACAATTAAAATAAAAGTAGGACCTGGTACATTTATTACCACAAATGAGTAGAGAAACAATTAAGTTTGTAAATTCACATTTATTTTGGTATATATGTTTCCTAATATATACCTGTTTCCCATTTTTTTCTATGTGAATTTTTCACTAATATAAAGTATTTACATTATCTTTCTTTCTTTCTTTCTTTCTTTCTTTCTTTCTTTCTTTCTTTTACTTGAGAATTGCATTGCAAAATTTGGAGAAATACACATTCTCAGGGATTCTGATTCACAGAACAGTGTCAGATCTAGATGACATAAAATTCCTCCCAGATGAAATTCCTCAACAATTTTCAACTGAGATACAGGAGGTAAAGGAGAGGACTTCTTACTGACCAATATAAAAAAAAATCTGTTGAATCCTGAACCCCTGATACATAATGTAAAACCTCTGAATTTTGAGATTCACTTGTAAAATGGAATGAGGTCACATCTGTAGGGCCACATACATGTATTATGTATCCAATCTAAAGCTCTTTCTCACTGTATTTCCTATATTGTGGAGCAAAACAAGCATACTCCACATCTCCATTTCATTTAGCATCTGGAATTTAATGGTTAGGCAGCCATTGTAAAATATCTTTTTCTTTAAGCTTAAGCTTTGACATTCATTGCGATACTTCACCACAGTTGTATAAAAATGTCTGGGAAGTTTATCTTCCATATAAGCCAATCTCTTCACTATCCATGTCAGCTATCCATCCAGTTGCCTACTTCCTGTTGGGAATAATAGGAAGGACATAAAAGCTGTGGATTAGACATTTCAGTGTGAAAAGGATAAAAATGCATAGGTCATTCTGTCAGCAGTTCTCTTGTTCCTGGGGTTCTACGCACATATGAATTAAGCAGTCCTTTTCAATAAGTCAGCTCTAATGAGTTGTCTTTTTAGCAGCAGTATAGTTGAAAATGCAGTGCAGTGAAACCTTCCTGCATCTTCTTGGACACAGTTGCTGCCGTGGAGTAAGACCAGGTCCCTGTAGTTTCAGCCAGTTCAAATCATTTTAGCACCTCTGCATGTTCCTCCTTTGATCTGGCCAACTGCTGAGCCTGCTTGCTATCTGAGGGACAGAATTAGTAACATATGCAGAAGACCAAAAGAGTCTATCAACACTATCCAAGCAGAGCAGCATGCTATCAGTGAAAAATGTCAAGTTTTATTCCTACATTGTTCCATGTTGACCCTCAATACACAAACCACCTAAAGAGCAATAAACTCTGAGAGGCAGGGGAGCAGGAGCCTTCTAAGTATGTTACCCCAATCAAGAAATATTGCAAAAGTGTATGTCTATGTCTTTAACCCATTCTTTTCCTCCTGACAGATGTGTTTAAATAACATCTGTGGTTATATTAAAGCATTGCTACAATGAGAAAGTTGGTGTGCTTTTTATGAATAGCATATATTTATGAATTTTATTTTATTTTTATTTTTATTTATGAGATTTATATGCCGCCCTATCTCCCTGAGGACTCAGGGCAGCTTACAATACTAAAAACAGAACAATACAAATATTAAAACTCTATTAAACCGAAAATCTCATAAACCATTAAATTTAAAACTACAACTAAAAACCCTCCCCCACCATCAGTCTGGGTAGGAGAGTTGGAACAGCCCTGTTTTTAGGCCATGGCGGAAAGATCGGAGGTCAGGGGCCACCTGAAGCTCCAGGGGCAGCTGGTTCCAAAGGGTGGGTACTCCCACAGAGAAGGCCCTACCCCTGGGGGCTGCCAGCCGACATTGCCTGGCTGACAGCATCCTGAGGAGGCCCTGCCAGTGGGAGCGCATGGGACATCGGGAAACCGTTATTGGCAGCAGGGTTTCCTGCAATGTATTGATTGTATGTCAATGAGTAAACTCTATTACTCTATTGCAAAATTAATTCACAGAGAAGTAATAGACAGATGATGTAGGCATGTCCCATTTTCAATGCAGTAGAGAAAGGGCACATGATGCTATATTGAGCTATATCTACTGCCCATAAAAATGCCTTGCTACCTAGACTGAAATGCATTTTTCTGCTAGCAGGTTTTTTAAAATTGTTTTTTTTATTAATGGGATAGATAACTTGGAAAAATAATTACTAGCCAGATGGCAGAAAAACCTGTCATTTTTAAGTGTGAATGTACATATGCAAATCTTTCATTTGGACTGAATTGGCTGGAATGCTGGGAATTGTTTTTCTCCCATAAGAATCCTGCTTGATTTTCATTCTTGACACAATTGGCTATTCAAGCACATTACACTAATTGTATAAATCAGTATGGAAACCTTAGATTTAGACCTAAAACTAAGCACTATATATTTAATAATCAGGTATAGTTAAGAAACTATATAAAACTAAGTGTTGTAAAAATAAGAGATCTTTGTTCTTCAGAAAACAGGCTGTGCTTTGTTAATGCAATAATTTCTGTTGCTCTTTTACTAAGTTTATTTTTACATGTATTGAACAGCATTAATCAGTGACTGGGCATATAATCTGAATTTCTATAACCAGTTGTTGCATCAGATTTGTTTGGGGCAGATATGCCTACCTGCTTGCCTTCATTGATGGAGATGTGCTGGTCAGACAGTATATAGTTAATTGGGAATTGGGAGCTGTCCCCTTAAGGGAATGCATCATGGGTAATGTAGTTCATGTCATGTGGTCACATCTGTAATCCTGATTGGTCACTGAATTGACTCTTCGTTGGGTTTGGGGAGTTTCCTTTATTCTTGCTTGGACCCCAGCATCGTGTTGGTGTCTTTCCCTTTGCTCCATCATTATGGGAAAAAGATAACTATATTTTTACTGTTCTGTCTTCAACTTCTTGGCTGAATATAAAGACAGTTAGATAAACTCTACAAAGGCTTCCATACAAAGCTTCTTTATTGGATTGTAATAGGCATCCTCAAGGTATAACTCACAGTTATGTTGAGATTCATCTACTGTCCAATCTTTGCATAGTTGTCTTCATAGTGTGAAAATCTAGTTATCTTCATGCCATAATGATGGAGCAAAGGGAAAGACACCAGCATGATGCTGGGATCCAAGCAAGAATAAAGGAAACTCCCCCCAAACCCAACCAAGGGTTAATTCAGTGACCAATCAGGATTACAGATGTGACCACATCACATGAACTACATTTTCCATGAATCATTGACTACATTTCCCATGAGGCATTCCCTTAAGGGGACAGCTCCCAATTCCAAATTAACTATATACTGTCTGACCAGCACAGGAGGGATATAGTTCCTTTGCTCTATTTTGATTGACGGAACTGGATATTCCTAGTCCTAACATGGGGTGACATGATAGCAGCCTTTCAATATTTGAGGGGCTGCCACAAAGAAGAGATTGACCTACTTTCCAAAGGGAAGGACAAGAAGTAATGGATGGAAGCTTATTGAAGAGAGACTCAACCTAGAATTAAAGATAAATTGCTTGACAGTGAAACCAATTAATCAGTGGAACAGCTTGCCACCAGAAGTTGTGGAGCTCCATCACTGGTGGTTTTTAAGAAGAGATTGGACAGCCATTTGTCTGAAATGGTATACAGTCTCTTGACTGGGCAGGAGATTGGACTAGACGAATTTCAAGATCCGTTCCAATTTTGTTATACTGTGTTTTGTACAACTAGTGGAAGATCTCTGGACAGTATGAGTAGGAGACGAAGAGAGACCAAGTTACTGGGTTTAAACCTTGTGAACATTTAACAGCCTGAGCCTTGGTGGCTCAGGCTGTTAAATGCCTGCATTTAAGTTCCAGCTGCCTACAATTACTGTAGATTCGAAACCCACCAGGCTCAAGGTTGACTCAGCCTTCCATCCTCCCGGGGTAGGTAAATTGAGGACCCAAGATTGTTGGGGGCAACAAGCTGACTTTGTAAAAATGCCGCTTAGTAATAAACAGGCATATACAATGGAATGAAGGCTATTGCTGAGCACACTGGGTTTTATCCCAAAAATTGTAAGGTGCCCTGAGTCTTCGGAGAAGGGCGGCATATAAATGTAATTAAAAAAAACAAAAAAAGATTTAGTCCTTCAGCAATGCTGCCTGTTTTAACAAAACAAAGTCTTAAGCATCATATTTTTCCTCCACTGAAAATAAGCATTCTAATACATTTGTGTCATACTTTATGCAATATAAGTATTAGCAAGTGTATTTTTTTCTTCTTTCCCATAGTATGATTTTATGGAACGTTTAGATGGGAAAGAGAAATGGAGTGTCGTGGAGTCTCCTCGTGAGCGTCGAAGTATCCAGACACTAGTTCAGAATGAAGCTGTATTTGTTCAGTACCTGGATGTGGGGCTGTGGCACCTTGCTTTTTACAATGATGGCAAAGATAAAGAAGTGGTTTCTTTCAGTACTGTCATATTGGGTAAGAATTCCATGGCTGTGCACTCTTGGCTATAAAACATGATTAAATTATGTGTGCTACCATTCAAACATATCTTATTCAGAGGTGGTATTCAGCAGGTTCTGACCAGTTCTGGAGAACCAGTAGTGGAAATTTTGAGTAGTTCGGAGGACCAGCAAATACCACCTCTGACTGGAGATTTTACAGTATCCTTCCCCTGTCACACCCACTAAGCCACAGAACAAGTAGTAAAAAAAATTGGAATCCCACCACTGATCTTATTCAACCTTGTAGGTCTTCTTTTAAACAGGCACAGTGATTTTGCTAACCTCTAACTGGACTTCAGATCTGATAAGCTCAGGGGAATACTGTGTTATATTAAATATGTTCTCCCTTAGCCTTTAAACTCTTTAATACTGGCAATATCTAGAAGAATATTTTATAGCATTAATCGGTTTCATTTTAATCTTTCATAGCACTGGGCAGCTTGGTCTAGTGGTTAAGGCACCAGGCTAGAAACTGGGAGACTTTGAATTCAGTCCCACCTTAGGTATAAAAGCCGGCTGGGTGAATTTGGGCTGGTCATTTTCTCTCAGCCCAACCAACATCACAGAGTTGTTGTGGGGAAAATAGGAGGAAAAAAGAACGTTAGGTATTATTTAGTATTATTTATTTTAAAAAATAATGGAAAGCAGGATAAAAATAAAAGATAAACAGAATAAAATACAATAATAAAATAAAATAGATACTATATGTTGCTAGCAATTTACAGAGGTTTTTTAAAAATATTGCATTAATGTAAACCACCTTGAGTTAGAATAATCAAAAGATAAGATAGTATAAGAAATGTATACCCATGTAAATCTTACATCTGTAAATATATACAATCTACCCCTTGTCACAATACTTTCATATATTCAGAGAATCAGCCATCTTCTAGAAATGCAAATTTTTAAAATTGCAACATTTTCTTCCATAGAGCTATATTGGAAACTGTTGCCAGGAACAGAATCACAGTTTATGAGAAAGTCCAAAGTAATAGGTATAATAGTTAGGTAGACTTCTTGATGACACAATGATAGTAATTGCCTAAAAGGGAAGAAAAGTACAGTATTTTATTCAGTTCAGAGGTTCTTTGACACATATCCATTACCTTCACCATCAAGCCATATATAGAGATTTGAAATACTGAGCAATATTAAATAAAAGAACAAATGTCAAAAGATGTTATTCTTCAGTTAAATAAATATAAAAATACATGTTCTATATCTGTGAGAACTAGAAAATGTTTATAATTTTACAAATTAATTAACTTAAAAGTTTTTTCCTGCCATTATCATTTTTATTAATATAAAAATCCTGATAATTATTGTAAGTCACCCCTTCTACTTTATCTTCTAAACCAATGTACAAATTGTGTGTTTATAGAGATATACAGATATGCATTCCTAAAATATATAATTTTCAATGTACATATTTCATTTATTATTATTTTTATTGCTCCCTTCTAAAAGAGCATGGTCTCAAGTGTTATAAACAGGAGAAAAAGGCACAAAAATTAGTTTCAGTACAACAGTCACTGCAATTCTTACAGAACAGCTTCATTAGCTTTTCTGAACTAAATGTACTTATGAGAACTTTGATGGCCTTGGAAATCTAATTGTTTAGTTTGTTGCCTGTTTGTTTGAAAGAAGCCTTGACAGTGCCTGGCTGTGGGGTGTGAGACCACAGAAACTTTTTTTTTCAGTATAGGGTCTTATCTGTGCAAAATAAACAGATGCTGCAAAATATTCATTTCAGAAGGTAAGCTGTCTGGGAAACATTAAACCACAAAAATTATTTTTGAATAGTGAGAGATTTCAAAGATGCCAGCATTCTATCAGAGCTTGGTTTCCTTGGAAAGAAATCATTGGACCTTTCCATTATGTCTGAGACATACAGTTTGATGCACCAGCTATGCAGAAGAGAAGCATTAGCACTCCAGCAGATTTCTGTGGCTTTTCAGGTGTTTAAAGGATGTCAAAGCTTATAGAGAGACATTTACTGTAGCTCTCTGGTTTTTCTCAGCATATTGATTTTCTTTGCCACATATATGTTGGTGAAGATGCACAGACAAAATAAAAGCAGAAGTATTAATAACACAGACTGATGCAGCAATATGATGGTTGTTTCCAGTCCAGAGATTATGGAAAACATGATTAAAAGCTTCCACTTTAGCATGTTTTGCTCATACAGAATTATTGTCCAGCTATAATAATTACTACATGGAACAGCTACATACAATATAAAAAGAAATCACGCCATATATAGGAGACTCCCTTCTGAGTCATAATACACAATTGCAGCCGCTTACCAAAATACAATGGCTCATTCTAATCATTAGTACAAGAGACTCCTAGCTGTGAATGCGCGATTTGGACTCATTATATAACAGAGGGGACCTCTCTGCCTCTGCATTTCCTCAAATGGAAAATAGGGCTGCTAAATGCCTTCAAGTGCAGTAAATTCTTTTTTTTTCCCCACAGAGAGGAAATAGCTACTCGACCAAAAAAGAAAAAGAAAAACAAAGTCTTTAGTAATATTTAGAAAATGTACTATTAAGAAGCGTTAAGATTCTTCTTTGTTCGGGCCATTTCTAATTATTGTGAAGTGAATTTCAGATGTTGAAATTTCATTAAATGCACAAAGATCAAAAGCAATGTTACCTGGAGAAATAACTGACAAATCAGTGGTGTCTGTCTTTCAGATTCTGTACAGGACTGTCCACGCAATTGTCATGGGAATGGCGAATGTGTATCTGGAATCTGTCATTGTTTTCCTGGCTACCATGGAGCAGACTGTGCAAAAGGTAGTGATTGACTTGCTTTTCACATGCTACTTACTCTATAGTTTATTCTAAATCACGGGGCGGGGGGAACTTTTCATAGCAATTATGTGTTTTCTCAAAGAACCTATAAAACCCCAGTTTCCCATGGGAAGAATTTTTATAATTAATTTCATTTTTTTATTCCAAATCTATATGGATCCTTAGTCAACTCTGCAGAATAAGCATGCTAAACACCATTTTGCTGTTTCTTTCAAAAATATTCTTCCAAATCCTTAAAATCATATTTAAAACCTCTTTCTTTAAGAAGTAGAGTCACTTGATGGATGCGATAAAAACTGGTGGTTCCAAAGGGTCTTGATATTTACAAAGCAGTAAAAAGTAACCACAAAGTTGATTAAGGAATAAGGCTTGGTTGAGCTTTTGGTCCATAAAAGGCTGTATTATGACTGTGAACTTAGGTTGCATCCCTTGTTTCCTAGTCTCTCAACTCATAAGTCACCTGCAAAGTCTCAATTCTTAAAGTCTGCTCATAAGAAGCAGCTGTCCAGAGCACACATGGAATTTCTGGAGAGATTTCTCCAACCAGGATCCAAGATCCAGGTACTGATCTCCACTTTAAACACTTTCATCAGAAATCTTTCTTTGTTGCATGTGGAGTTTGCCGCTTCTAACTCAAGCAACCACAAAGCACAGTAAAAATGTTAGCCTGGATTTCTCCTGTCCATCATCCTCATTTAATTGAATGCCCTGTGATAACATCCACATAAAGTTCTACCGGACCACTTTCCAGGCCTTGACTTACAGCCATTTGTTCAGTGACCAAAGTTATGTCAATTTTAACAAGCAGTTGGTGCCTGAAATTAGGGCCACTACAGTGCCCCCAAGTTCACATAATCAAAATTTAGGCACTTGCCAACCATTTGCATTTACGAGTGCAAGGTTTTGCAGCTCCCTCCCCCATCTATCTCCCCTACCTACAGTACAGTATATCCTTTGACTTCCCTGTACTTCATAACTCCTGACACCTTAGCTGACCTTCACTATCTTTTTTCTCCTGCTGTTGATCAAACATGTCTGGCCTGATGCTTTATGCTGGCCACAGGAGGCTTTCTTCCCAACCACACTGTTGTTTTCTTTCAATACGTAGAGAAGATGGTCCTACCTGTTTCCTCATGAAGGGTCATAGCATTCATGTTACATTAGCACACAAAGAAAAAAAGACAACAAATCACATAACATTGGGCAGCACAAGGCCTCACAATGCAGGATGGCAGGGGCAACTGTGAGTGGGACCTGGGGTTTGGGTAGCTGAAGCTTTGCATTGAACTGCTGGACCCGGCTGGACTTCATGTTGTGAAGGACTTCTGCAAAGCACTTCCCAAGAAGTCACTTGAGGTGCAAAGCCCACTTCTTGACAGAAACTCTTTACACTGCAAAAATAATTTTTAAAAATCTTAGTGCCACACTGTTGGAGCTTCCTAGATAACCCTTCACAGTGCAAAGCCCACCCCTTTGCAGATGCCTTTCACATAAGCCTTGGTGGCTCAGGCTGTTAATTGCCCGCACTTAAGTTCCAGCTGCCTACAACTGCTGTAGGCTCGAATCCCACCAGGCTCAAGGTTGACTCAGCCTTCCATCCTCTCGGGGTAGGTAAATTGAGGACCCAAGATTGTTGGGGGCAATTAGCTGACCTTGTAAAAATGCCGCTTAGTAATAAGCAGGCATATACAATGGAATGAAGGCTATTGCTGAGCACACTGGGTTGCATCCCAAAAATTGTAAGCCGCCCTGAGTCTCTGGAGAAGGGCGGCATATAAATGTAATTAAATAATAATAATAATAAACCCTTTGCATCATGAAAAGGCCCTTTTCACTGTGCTGTTGGGGTACCTTGGGAAGCCTTTTGTACCACAAAAATGCTCCTTTGCATTGTACTTCTGGGGCAGGGTGGGGCAGGGCTTTGTATGCAAAGGGCTTGGCCCAGCAGCACAGTGCAAAGAAACTTCTTGTTGCATCATAGCCCAAAGCTGAGGCAAGCCAAGAAACCATTTTGTGCCATGCTGCTGAATCAGACTAAGGCAGCTGAGGCTGCCAGGGATATCTATGAGAAAAACAGACAAAGATAAAAGAACCAGACTGGAAAATCATATTCTGTTTAAGCAGTGCATCTCACCTCTAAATTGTGATTTACTAAAAACAACTGTACAGTACAGAAGCCTTATCTCCACTACGTTCTGGAAGTTTACATTTCCCATTGCTTAATGTTTCATGGTATTTTCTATACCATATGATTCAAGTTGTAGGAGGAAAAGATTGCATATATTTTAAGGTTATAACTCAGTAATAACTGCCATATAACAATTAATAAAAAAGAAAAGAAAACATAAGAAAATGCTGGCAACTATGTAACATTTTGATTTAAGCCAACCAAACAGAAACTGATAAAACATTCAGGAATAGCAGACATTGTATAAGTAATGATAATCTACACAAGATCACTACTTCTCTTCTTGGTCAGTACCATTGTAGGTAACTTATTTGTCCAAATTTGCCTTCCATATCACTTGCTTCTGTCCTGTCTGTACTGGAAGGTCTTAAACTCAATGAACCATCTTCTGTCATTTAAAAAAATATTCAGGGCAGTTTAAGCGCTTATTGATTGGGAATTTTTATAATGCTCAAAATGGAGGCATCCTCATATCTCTACAGGTATTTAAAATGAATTGAATTAATCATAGGCTTAAAAGTCTCTGGTGATCTTAGTTAACTTCTTTGGGTTTAATTAAAACATCTGTGCACTTTTAATTTATAGATTCATCCAACTCATATGTCATGATTTTTAAGACACCCAGCACGCTCTGCATCATTTTTAACCGAATTTCCACTTAGCTAAAGCAATTAAATTCATCCTGGATTAATTAAAGCATCCATACTTTAGTGCTTAAGTCAGCGTGCACTGCTTTCCCCACATGGTTTTTGAATATTAGGGATTTGACACACCTGATGAATTTTTTGTCCTATGATTCTCTGCCTTGCCTGCTAACATGTAGTTTGATAGCACAAGAGAGTAAACTTTTCAGATATTGTATTTCTAGCCCAACTCTCATTAGAATGATGAGAACTTTGAATCTTTGTTTCCCAAAACAGGGATGTAAGATAATATACAGTACATCATTCTGCAGAATATATTGATGGATAGCAAAAGGAAAGAACTATTATTACAAGAGATAAGAGAACTCACAGTTCAATGTTAAATATTTATTTAGAAATTTGTATAATGCCTCAATAAATATATAAGACAAAAAACTCCTGAATAATTAGAGAAGTTGTAGAATGCATCAATCACCTAAAGACATGATGGGTTTCCCCTCCATTAGATGTATTCAGGTGGCGGCTAGACAGTCATTCCCTGGGTACTTTATACTGAACTTTACACTGAGAAATAGTATTATATTCAGTGACCTAATGGTTTCATCAAGTGTTTTGATATTCTGGTTCTTGTGTTTTCTGTGTACTTCATTCCATTTTGTCACATGAGGGGTATACTAATGTCCCAGTTGGATTGTCAGGATATGCTTTCTGTATGACTGTTCTTTAAGATGATCGGAAAGATTCAACCATGCCAAATGTGCTTGTCATTTATGTTGGTTAAATTATATTGTATTCATTTGGATGTCTTACGTGTCCTGATATAAACCTCAACAATTAGTAGCCAATTATTTGAAATAAGTCTGCATTTTAAGAAGTTCATGGAGATTTAATTCCACAACCCTTATATTTGGCCAATTTGGTGTGATGGTTAAGACATCAGGCTAGAAACTGGGAGTGTGAGTTCTAGTACTGCTTTAGGTGGCCTTGAGCCAATCACTCTCTGTCAGCCCTAGGAAGCAGGAAATGGCAAGTCATTTCTGAAATCTTTCCAAGAAAATGGCAGAGACTTGCCCAGACAGTTGTGTGGAGTCAAGACTGATTTGAATTGGAATCAAAAACAAAAATAATGCTCTTGTGGAAAATACTTTATAAGGTAAAGGACCTTTTAAAAAAAAATCTCAATGCTGGCTTATTGTCTTTTTTCAAGTAAAGCTGGCATTAGTTTTGCAATAATTCTGACACAAGGTAAACTTTCTCTATTTGCCTAAATACTTTAATTAAAGTAAGTCTGTTAGCTGTGTTGCTCTCTAGTGGCAATTATAACACTGTTGTTTATTGCCATATTATTTGCCATGCTATTTGGCTTTATTGGCTGATTGTTCATGTATTGCACATATCCTGGTATCTGTAAGACTAAAGAGCAAGTTAGACAGTCTTCTTCAAAAGAACTTGAATGCCTAAAAGATCACCATCCTTCAAGGAATATGTCTTTGTAAGGCCTAAGCAAAGAAAGGATATGCTGTACTTTAAGCTCTGTTATGCTGCATACTGTGATTAGATGTCCAAATCTTAATAAAATGCAATATCAAAGTAGGAAAAATAGACATTAGGAAACACTATCTGATATTTCTCTCCTTAGAGAAAACATATCCAATATCATACCAGCAGCAGTTTAATTCCTATTAAAGGAATGATCAAGTCTGACTTATTGGAGATGGAGAAATAATTACCCTCTTGAGGAGGGATTCCCAGGGAATGGTCTAGTCTGAATTATTGCAGATGCAGAATTAATTATCCTCTTGAGGAGGGATTCTCAGTGGGTCAGCTTGAAGAATACCAATAATAGATTTATTGCATGTCAGTCCATACTGTTCTTCCCAGTGGTCTATAGAATAATTAACTTCTTCCTTCATAGTCTTTTAGTTCCAAGATAGGAGCATGAGAATGTGCACCCCAGTAATAAGTAGAGCCCATCTTCCCATCCCATAAACACACATTTAGACTTTTGTATGCAAAAGTAGCAATTTATAGACATTTATTTATCCTGCTTGACCTTTGCCTAGTTGGACAGGAGTAGTTGGCTGTTCTTATAGTACATCTTGCAATCCTCATCATGGCAGCAACTGCTAACCAAATATGTTCCTAACAGGAAATGTAATAGTGGTGTTGTGTTCTGGTGCCATCATTTTTTGAATCAGAGGATTCATGTTTTGAATAACATGATAATATAGTTGGTTGTCTATTAGAAAAAAAAAGATGGCTTGTGTCTGAATGATAAGTTCCAAGAAAAGTGCTATATTTAATAGAACATAGAACATAGAATAACAGAGTTGGAAGGGACCTTGGAGGTCGTCTAGTCCAACCCCCTGCACAAGCAGGAGCAAATATTAGCCTCTACCTGGGAGCAAACATATTGGAAATTTGTATTATAAGCATAAATCAAATAAATCTATTAATGCTTTTCATTCTGTCCAGGCATTTTTTTTATTCCATACATGTATTTAGGCAATCATAGAAATATATCACATAGAATAACTTGGTATTATTATTAAGTATTCAAATTATAAGCTTTTTTCTTAAATAATCTATATCTGAGATTTTTTTTTAGTGGTCTCCCAGCCAAATACCAAGCTGGTTTAGTTTTTGGACATCAACCAAGGGTATACTTTATGATTATTATATCATAGAACACATTTTGATGTAGTGATTAAGGCACCAGAATCTGTGAGTTCTAGTCTTGCCTTGGGCACAAAAATCAACTACGTTACTTTGGTCCAGTCACACTCTCTTAGCCCTATGAAGTAGGCAAGGACAAACCACTTCTGAAATCTCACCTGAAAAATGCAGGGATTTATTCAGGTATTCACCAGGAATTAACTTTAATTTGAAGACACAAAATAATTAATAATATATTATAAGCGGGGTCAACCATATCTGAACAGAAATGGAAAATGTGTTGTATAGTATAATAGTTATGAACTGTATAACATTCCAGCTACTTTCACTTAAAAAGAAATCATCATTTCAAGAGCCATAATCCACAAAGAGCCATATACCTGGGCAAACCTGGATTTTTAAGAACTTGAGTTTGTTTTTAAATCATGGAAGCTACATCAAAGTTTCTCTGAGCAATATTTAAAGTTGTGACAAGAAAGTTTGTAAATTAAGCTTTGCTTTGTTTTATTCTAATTTGCCAAGATGTGAGTCACTGTACTATAGCATCTACTAACATTATTTTGCCTTAGAATTTACTCCATCTTCAGGAAGTATTCATGTTGATATTGTTATTATTTGAAATAGTATTTATACTTAATGTTGTAACATCAAAATTACTTAGAAAAAATTATCTGCAAGGATAATGCTGTGATTTTCAATATGCCCAATCATACATTGTTTTATATAGTTATTTGTTAATGTAATTGATTTCAAATGATCAATTACAGCAACTGTGAAAATGGTTGTATTTACTGAAATAATGCTGGCAATATAAAAGTTTGATTCAAACCCTACAGTTGGAGATTCTCTTTTTGTCAAGATGAAGATGCTTCAGCAAAAAAATTTTGCATCTCTAGAAACCTAAAGCCTAAATTATCTCAAATGGTAATTCAGAACAGCATGTATTGGCATTTTTTGTATTCAAACACCTTTTAAAGTCTGTTTCTTGCTAGTAAAGTCAGCATATCCTTACACAAGTTGGATATTGACATGCTGTTTTGTTTCCTTTTTTCCATTCAATTATCCAGCTGCGTGTCCAGTTCTGTGCAGTGGCAATGGACAATACACCAAAGGAGCCTGTTTGTGCTACAGTGGCTGGAAAGGGCCAGAGTGTGACATACCCATCAGCCAGTGTATTGATCCATCATGCGGAGGCCATGGTTCTTGCATTGAAGGGAACTGTGTTTGCTCTGTAGGATACAAAGGCGAAAACTGTGAGGAAGGTAAATGCTACTATACAACTACATTTGTTCACCTTGTATTGAATAAAGAGGGTGAGAGGACAAAAGGAAAAATTCCATAATGCTCTGATACACAACTGCTATAATAGTCCTGGAGCAGAAGCTCAGGAATTCAGCATCCTCTGTGTTACCAGTTGGTGTGATTTGTATTTATGCTTCTTTCTTTCCATGTACTTAAGGATCCTAATAATTTGAGCCATTGCAAAATAACACACCACAGGTAAACCTGAGTGATTCTTTTGTTGTGAGGTCTGGATCTATCTTTTCTTTTCTTTGGTGGTATGGATTTTATTGACTGAGCATTTTTAAAGTGCAAAATGTAGAACAAAACAAATAAAAAGATGGTATACAAAATGGCATAATTGGAAACCTATAAAAGCAAACACTTCAGTAATAATTAATTCAGAAAAAGAGGAACCAGATTTGAAAGACTACAGGTATCCATGTCACTTAGAGGCCCCATGTAGAGTAAATTATTCTTGTTACACGCAATCACATTGAATTAAAGGAAAGTAAATGGTACACAGAAAGGAAGGCAATTTAATGAATTCTAAAAAGCACTTTGTATTGAACATTTAAGTAGCTAAAGTTTCCTGCAAAAAGAGTGGGGGGTTGTACCAGGAACAGGAGTGCAAAAAGTTGTAACTAAATTGAAATGACCAAATATGTCCAGGAATGGGATATTTGTGTGATTTTGCTTACAATTAATTTTTATCCCTTGTAATGCTTAAAATGGAAAGCCCTCCAGAAGAAGACAATTACTAGAAGCCAGCATCAGTTTGTCAAATAAAGATCATGGCAGACAAACTTTATTTAGTCACTTTGACAAAGTGACTTAGTGGATAAGGGAAATGCTGTGAACTTAGATTTCAGTAAGGCATTTGGCAAAGCAGACCATAGCCTACTTCTTGGTAAGATAGGACAATGTGGAATAGACAATATCACCACCAGATGGATTTGTAACTGACTGATCAACAGCACTCAATGGGTAGTCCAAAATGAAACTTGAAGGAAACCATGCAGTAGGTTACTCCAAGGTTCTGACTTAGGCCCAGTACTCTTCAGCATCTTCATAAATGATTTAGATGAGTGGATAGAAAGAGCACTTGTCAAATTTGTAGACACCAAGTTGGCCAGAATAGTTAACACTTTAGAAGATAGATTTGAGATTCAGAAGGATCTTGACAGACTTCAGCACTGGACTAAAACTGAAAACGTTTGAAAACAATCTAAAACTATTTTCAAAAATAAAGATTATTTATGAAGAGATGCAGAACTGAAGTAACATATCCTGAAATCATTGATATGTGCATTTTTGCTATAGGCTAAATGTTCCGTTATGATTTAGACCTTGATTTAATAAGTAAATAATGGATTATTAAATCTCCCACAAGTGCACAAAGAGTGTGCATCAGCCAGCCTGTGCCTTTCTCCTTTCCCTATTTCTCCGGAGAAAATTTTGCAAATATATGTTAATATAATCCATTTTGATATCCTCTTCAAAATAACAACACTTTAGAAGCATCTCAATATGTGCATTTAGTTCAGGAAAACCTAGTCAAATATTTATACCTGAAAGAGCCCTTAATTCCAGTGCTTTATTCATTGTGTTTAAGAAATAATTATAAAATTAATACAAATCTTCCTTTGGAAAATTTCTAAAGAGGTTTAAAAGAAATTCTACAAAATAGCCTATAAAAACTATAGCCCTGGACAACATTGTTTAATCAGTAGTTTCATAAAACTGGCATTTCCCTCCTCCCATAAATCTGTGCATGGATGCACGGTCATGTACATGTGTGTATTTAGGTGTGTGGTATAAATATATAAACAAACATTGGACCTGATACCATCCTGGTCAAATACACATCCCCTTAAAAAAATAGCAGGGTCTAAGTTATGTATAATCAATGTTCATAACTATTAATTAAAACTAGTTTCCAGTAAATTAGGGAACATGAATTGATTCTTGTCTGTATATACCATCCAATATCACTGTTACGTGTGCGTGCACAAACAAATACACATGCACATACACATAAAATTTTTATACTATAAAATATATAAAGGTGCAATGCAAACCTTTTTTTCTATTTCCATCAGAAAAAGAAGAAAAAATAAAAGTGAAGATGGATATATGATATAAAGAAAGAGAAGCTGTTTACGTACAGAAAAGCAAAAGGGGAAAACAAAAATGAATAGAGATGAGACAGGAAAGAGATAATTAAAAAAGTGAAACTTTATGTAGGAATTTCAAAAGTTAAGGGTAAATTTCCTTTCCCAGAAAGCTAATATTCAAAGGCACAATCAGCTGTTTTTCTTTTTTAATATTATTCATTTCAGTGAAAAGATGGATGCCTCCTCAATTCACCAAAATTATTTGGGGAAACAAACTTGTCCTCATAGGAAAAATTGCCATATATAATCACATTTATGATGATAAATTACAAGCCTATTTTATCCTGTTTTTAACCTCAAACTAGTTTTCATCTCCAAGTTCTTTCCTCAAGAAAAGAAATACTGTAAACTGTAACAGGTTTATTATCTTTGTAGGTAGTGCAATTCCTTTAGAGATTCCAGAAGAAAAAAACTTGACATAAATGAAATGCTATTCTTATTAAAGTTGCTCTGTGACTGCTAAAGTCTGACCTCTACATATATGTGTGTTCAGAAAGAATGAACAAATGATTTAATCAGGAGCAAGAAAGGATAAGGAATTAGAAAGATCAATGTATTTTAGAAAACATGGATTAATATAGGAGGTTTAGAAAAATGACAAGAAAGGTTAACATAGCTTTTTCCATGCATCATTTAATAGACCAGAATTCCGTAATATTGGCACTGTCTCTTCAAAATAACTTTCATTTTGTTGGGACTGTGCAAAATTCTTTAGAAGACACTAGGTTACACGCATTTAAAATAAATTATTAGGCAATTGTTTAATAGTTTAAAACATTTGTTCCATGTAACAATAGCAACAACAGCAAAACAAATAAACATATCTGATTTTTTATTAAAGACTAAAAAAATCTTCTCTATCGATTTGTGCTTTTGAAAAGAATGGACTGAAGTTGATTCATATGCTACTTTTTAGCTTTGAAATGGAATTGGATACTGTAGGTCAGCATTTTTTCCCCGTTAGCTTTTTATTTCAGATATTCATCATAGTCATATTGTTCAAACAATTTACCTGAAATGTCCATGGCACTGAAATCGATATATGTGATACACAAATTTTTGCTGCATACACTGTTGCTCTATTAAAATTGCACACACACAAAAAAATCTGAAATAGCTAACTTGTCAAGCTTCATTTAATGCAATTTGGGGTAGAAAATGAGTAAAATTAACAAATTAGGTTAGGTTAATAGCATTTTTGTTGTCGCTTTTATAGCTGTGCAATTTTTCAAAGGTATTTAACTTTCTAAGTATAATTTTTAGCCCAAGGGAATTTTGCATAACACAGTATTGGAAAAATGCTTTGACCTTTTTTGTCCTTGTCGTGATTGAATATATGTATTCTACCTTTAAGACCGTTTTTCTTAGGGTGGAAAAGTGAGAAGTCATATCTATGGAAACTTTGTTTGTTTTTTTTTAAATTACATTTATATGCTGCCCTTCTCCGAAGACTCAGGGCGGCTTACAATTTTTGGGATACAACCCAGTGTGCTCAGCAATAGCCTTCATTCCATTGTATATGCCGGGTGAGATTCAAGGTTCTGGTATTAACATTCAAAGTCCAGCATGGCATGGGTCCAGGTTATTTATGAGAACGGCTCCTCCCAACATCAAATACTAACCGCCCTGTACGGGTGCACAGATGGGGTCTCCTCGGGGTGCCGTCTGCGACTCAATGTCGCTTGGCGGTGACCCGGGGGAGGGCTTACTCTGTGGTGGCTCCCACTCTGTGGAATCTTTTTCCGCTAGAGCTCCAGCTGGCCCCCGATCTTCGCACCTTCCACCACGATTTGAAGACCTGGCTCTTTTTACAATCCGGGCTGCGCTGATTCTCTGGGGTTGGTTCTATTTTAACTATGGGTTTTAATTTTAATTCGGCTTCAACTTGTTTAATATGCTTTTAATTAACTTATTTATTGTTGTATTTTTAGCTGTGAGCCGCCCCGAGTCCTATTTGGAGAGGGGGCGGCATATAAGTCGAATTAATAAACAAAATAAATAAAAATTATTATTATTATTATTTTTTTATTCATATTTATATCCCGCCCTTCTCCGGAGACTCAGGGCAGCTTACAGTTTTTGGGATACAACCCAGTGAGCTCAGCAATAGCCTTCATTCCATTGTATATGCCTGCTTATTACTAAGCGGCATTTTTACAAAGTCAGCTTATTGCCCCCAACAATCTTGGGTCCTCAATTTAACCTACCCTGGAAGGCTGAGTCAACCTTGAGGATTGCTGTAAGTCAGCCTTGCAGGCCCCAAGGCCCTTTGTTACTAGGTTTGAGCCAATAACCTAGGCCCCAAAGATCTCATGTATTCTTAATCTCATATTGTTGATTTTCTATAAATGCTAAATCATGTTAAGATCATAGACTTCAAGAAGAATTACAATCTTATGCAACTTGTTTTCTCATTCTGTGAAATATCATTGTGTGATTGGCCATTCACATGCTTATTAATACAAATAAATGATCTTTGCATGGTTAGTTTTCATATATCAAAGTATTCCAAAAAATATTTATTTTTTTTAAAATGATATACTAGGCTTAATCTCATCTGCGTAATCTCTGTGTAGATAATACTTTACCTATGTTAGCTACTGACCAGTAGGAAGGACTATGGGATCAGTTTCATTGTTAGAGTACACTTTCAACATAAGTATGCTTCATACTAGATGTTCTGTATTGAACCCTTTAACAGAAATTGAATCCACAGGCTTGCACTTGTTGATTATACACTGACTTTAATTTTATAGGTATCTTGGCCTGAGTGTTACTTAATTTGCAGTAAGAGTGGTCTTAGGAAATTTTTCTAATGCTCTCATACTTTTCAATCAAAACAAAAATTAATCATGCAATGCCCCCTACTGGTCAGTACCTAATATAACGTCTAAAGTTATATAAGCCCCCTCCTTCCCAATTTAAGAGCAGAAGCTCTTGAGAACACTGGATGAAGCCCAGACCAATGGAAATTAGAAAATTACTCTAGTATAAGAGATTTTGAAACCTTAAGTTGTGTTTGCTTCCCAGTGTTGTCCCAACTCAATGCTGGTTCTGTTGTCCAGTGAGCCCTTTGCCCAAATTTAACACACTATGGAAGAGATTGTAAAATAAACTTTATTCTACTGAAGAAAGGACACAGGAAAAATGTTCCAAGCTTATGCATAGGGTAATCACATTTTTTGTAATTGTCATTTCAGTAGTACCATAGCCTAACTCCCAATAATATACTTCCCTTTTTAACAATCTACTTCTTGTTCGAACAACACATTTTTAACTATAGTATGTGCAAAACCTTTCCTGTTTATGCATTATGCCTTATCCATAATATACTGTACATCAGGTTACAATTTAGCAAGTTTATGCCTTGTCCTATGCCTGAACTTTAACTGAGCTTTAATTGGACTTTTTAATGGGGAATTTGGGCCTTCTCTACCAACAAGAATAGAATAGAGTGGAGTAGAGTAGAGTAAAGTAGAGTAGAGTAGAGTAGAGTAGAGTAGAATAGAATAGAATAGAATAATAGAGTTGGAAGGGACCTTGGAGGTCTTCTAAGACTAACTTGTAAAGATTTAAATAACAATTGAGAGCACAAACAAAATAAAGGAATTTAGTATGTGGTAATGCCAAAAGAGTCAATGAATCTTGGGCTATATCAACAAAAGTCTAGATCATGGGAAATGATAGTTTTACATTGGTTAAACAGCACCTGGAACACTTGTCCAATTTTTTTTTAATTACATTTATATGCCGCTCTTCTCTGAAGACTCAGGGCAGCTTACAATTTTTGGGATACAACCCAGTGTGCTCAGCAATAGCCTTCATTCCACTGTATATGCCTGCTTATTACTAAGTGGCATTTTTACAAGGTCAGCTAATTGCCCCCAACAATCTTGGGTCCTCAGTTTACCTACCCCGAGAGGATGGAAGGCTGAGTCAACCTTGAGCCTGGTGGGATTCGAGCCTGCAATAATTGCAGGCAGCTGGAACTTAAGTGCAGGCAATTAACAGCCTGAGCCACCCAAGGCCCTTTCATCATCAGATCTTTATTATGGTCAAAGATTAGCAAATTTTGTCAATTTTTTCTGGATGCTGAGGAACTAGAAAGAGCACAAAGAACAACCAAAATGCTAAAGGGCTAAATCATATGAATAACCATTAAACTAACTAGGTAAGTTTAGACTAAAGAAAAGAAATCTAAAGGAAGATGTGGTGTGTGTCTTTCATTACTTCTAAAACAGTTGTTATAGGGGAGAAGTGTGGATTTATTCTATGTTGTGCATCATAGTAAGAAAACAATGAGTGACCAGAAGCATTAGGAGAAATATACAAACTCAAAATAAAAATTTCCTTACTGGAATTGCTATTAAGCAGTAGAACAGACATAAAAAGGATAAATGTTAAAATGGAAATTTGTTAAAATACACAAACAAAATATCATTGTTACTACAGTATTAATGTTATTGTGATATATGTTATTGCAAACACTTTGATTAGAATTACTGAAAAATAATTGTACCCAGACAACACACTGTTCGATTGAAATGGAATTTTTATATATTATACTAATAAAACAAATAAAACTTAGGAAAAAGCAGTGGAACAGTTCCTGTAATCATGGGAGTTCTATCATTGGAAATTTTCAAGCAGAGGTTGGACAGCCGTTTGCTAGGTTGATCTGAGATAAAGGGTTGAAACAGAAGATCTGCAAAGCTCTTCCAGCTTTGATACTATAATTCACACTTACTTTGTGCCTGTTTGTGCATTTTCTGATTTTTTTTAATGACCCTGTAGTCCCTTACATTGGGGTGCAGTTGGGGTTACTGAATGGAGCTGAGTGTTTACTGAGTGTTTACTGGCTGAATGCCGTTTCTATTTTTTTAAAGTATTTAGAACAATCCATTCTCAGGATAGTTTATAACCAGTTTTACACTATTGGACCATGGTTAAGAAAGGCAGATTCTTATTATTATCTCTTTTATTCATTAAACATGAAACTCAGTGAACTGAACATTTAAAAATGTATCACAAATATCATTGACTGGCACTGATGGTTGATACAGATTGCTGCCAGCATCCTAGGTATCAAGCAAGTGTCTTCTTAAAATATATAATATTCTGAGTAGCGCAGTTTTTTGCAGTTCCGCTGGTGTTATTGCAGGAAGTTGCAATTTCTTGATGTATTTTATAAAATTCTTGGACATGGTACCAAGTGCCCCAATGACAGTGGGTATCACTATTACATGTTTCATCCACAATCAAATAGTTTCGATGGCCAGGTTGATGGCCAGTTTTTTGATGATGATGATAATGATGATGATGATGATACTGCGCTTGTGACTGTCCATATTATCTTGTATGATTGTAGGATAAATTTGAATGTGTCATTTTGAGCTTTGGAGAAAGAAGAAATATTTATTTATTTAGAACATTTATTTTGCTGCCTACTCACACATGACAACTCAAGGTGGCTTGCAGAACATGAAAATATAAAGCTAATTAAATAAATAAGTAAATATCATGCTTAAGGTCATGGCTGGTTAATAACTGTGCCATCTGGAATTGTGTCTGGTGTGATTGCCTGGGAACAATCAATTATTAAATTGATTAATGGAAGAAAAATACATTTCTCATGCTTTGAAAAGTATTTGGAAGTGCTATAAACCTCCTAGAAGCACAGTACCTCTCTACTATACATTAAATCAATCCAACTGCTGCCTGAGTTGGAAGTAGTTAAAAATTGTATTACTATAGTGAGTGAACTCCTTAAAGCAATCACAATTCTTTTTCAGTTGTGCAGAGAAGTGTGAAGGAAAGCAACCAGACAGGTGCTGTTCTCATACAAGGTCCTAAAGACAAATCATTTTCAATCCATGTAAAGCCCTAGTGAAAAGCAGTACAATATTTAATGATGTTTTTGTTTGAAGTCCAGGTAGGTAATGTTCAACAAACCAATAAAGCAAGATTTTTTTAATATAGAAATAACAACCCAAAGTATTTAGAACAAGTGGAAAATAAATAAAAACAAACAAAACATTTCATATCTTCAATAGCTTGTTTTTATATGAAGAGTTTGGGGCATGTAACCAACTGCTGAGAAAGGGAGATATTAAGAAATCCTTTGCTTAACAGTTAGCTAAAACTAGAGTTATTATGTCTCAGTTGTAAAAATCTGGACAACCAGGTAAACAAAGGAAGGAGGGTTTTTTTGCATACCAATTATAACAATCTGAAACAGATTGAAAAAAATATCCCTGATTATGTTTGAAAATTTGATTCTTTTTTTCTTACTAATAACAGAACAGAATCATAGGTCTGGAGGGAACCTAGGAGGTCTTCTAGCCCAACCTGTTGCTCAAGGCAGGAGATTTTAGGCAGTTTTGGTCAAATGGCTTTGTCAAAAACCTCTAGTGACAAAGCATCTACAACTCCAGGAGGCAAGCAATCCCACTGATTAATTGTTCTTACTGTGAAAAAATTTCTCCTTACTTCTAGTTTGGATGATTTAATGAGCTTCAATGAGCTTCCACCTCATACTTCTTGTGCTTTGCAATGTTTTGGAGAATAAGTCAACCTCCTCTTTTCTGTGACAGCCCTTCAAATATCAGAAGACAGTTATCATGTCCCCCTAAACCTTTGTTTCAAAAGCCTAGACATACATAGCTCTCAACTATTCATCAATATGATTGAGGCTCCAGACTCTTTATCATCTTTGTTGTTCCTCTCTGAATTCTTTCTAGGCTCTCAATATGTCTTTTTTGTATCATAGCGACCAAAATTACACACCATCTTCCATCCAAAGTGCACTTGAGACAATTAACAATATAATGGGGTAAATCTAAAATGTTTAAGATATGGTGGGTTTTTTAATAGTCATTGAATAAAATAAAATACATGCATAGGAAATAATCAGATGTGGTATTCAGCCAGTTCAGATAGGTTCTGGTGGACCGGTAGTGAACATTTTGATAGGTTTGGACAACTGGCAAATGCCTCCTTTAGCTGGCCCTGCCCACCTGCCCCTGCTCTTACTTCTCTTACCTCTTCTATATTGTGTTGTTTATTAGCTCAGCTAAATCATGTAGCAGAGCAAATTGCCACACCTCAGCTGAGTTAAAAAACAGCACAGCTCACCAGCATTAGATACAGAGGGCGGTCTCTGAGCCTTTCGCGTGCACACAAAGCGCGCATTTGGTGCACACATGCATTAGGCGCGCCTGCACAGCTCACCAGTGTTGATATAAAGGGTAGTGTTTGAGCCATGCATATGCGCATAAGAAGCGCGCTGTCAGGATTCCGGCACTTAACCCCATTTAAATGGTCTTTTAGAGTTGCCATGCACAATGTGCATGCACGAAGCGAGACCTACGAACCAGTAGGAATTTTTTTTTAAATCCACCACTGGAAATAATATAATGGCACTTGCTAGATTAATATCAAATTCAGCAAGAAATTGGCTCAAGCAGCAATTCTCTTACTGTTTCAATATACTGTATATTCCATGCTTGCCAGCATAGACAGAGAACAGGTGAGTTTAACCTAACCTCCCTGAATACAGAAACTCAGAATCTCATCATAGTCCTTGTGTTCTTGCTACGTATGTCCTTTTCTGACAAAACCAAACTTTGTTTCCCTGATAATTGGTACAGTTGTTTCAGTATTTTGCACATCTAACTGCTTTAGTATGCAAGTTATGGTTTCGGGTGACTATTTAGAAGTAGCTCTTCCATGGGACCTTTAACAGGAAGATCTGAGTCTTTGCTCCCATCAAGGAGAGGTTGTGCATCATATGCTTTTATTAGTATGGCAGTCATATTGGGTTGTTGTTTATTATATCAGATTGTACTTTTCTTTTTAACCTTTTTGTTGTATCTGGAATTTTTTAAACAATTCAGAGTCACATTTGACTGGAATGGCATATAAGTCTTAGTAAATAAGTAACAGTGTGTATGTGTATGTATACACACACATACACATATTCATACCATTTATTCTAATCTCTAAGCCACACAGCATTGTTCCGTACGTGTTAACATAGAAGTGCTGGGATTTTAACTATCTCTCCTGCAGATTTCAAGAGTTCAAAGAGTATTTAATCTCTGCCTGCGGCTTTCCTATTTGATAACTGGTTTATTGCCAGTTGAACCTTACTTTTCTAGTGAAATTTCTTCCTGAATACATCTTCTCTTTACACATTTTTCTGTCATTTTATAATCCTGTTTGGAACAGGTTTCAATATACTCTTTCCAAAATTTTTAGACCTACTTATTTAGTTAGTGTCATCACTCACCTCACACCTTTGATTCTACTGGCCAACAAACATAAAAATAATTAAAATAGTTTAAATACATTTTGAAGAAAATATTAAGTACAAATAGCAGCCAAGAGACATTATGATCTGTCAGGGTCAACATAGCCAGGAAAAGGGACTCTTTGCATACTTTGCATACTTGCAGGCATATTAGCAGGTCTTCAAGTTCTTTTGAAAGACCAATAGGCCAACATCCTAATCTCAGAGAGGAGAATATTCCAGAAGGCAGGCACTACAGCAGAACATTTAAACATTATTATAAATATTATTTTACATTTGAAATAGAATCTGTGGCACAATCATATTTCATCATAGGTTTTCCTATATCTTACAATGTGTCTGCTTTCTTTTTCTTGTAAATTATCTATTTGTGGTCACTCATTCATAATCACCCACTGATAATACTAGATCCTTTTTTCATGTCATATTTAGTATCACTTGGAATTTGTTACAGAGGTTTCCAGTGTCTTCCTTCTGAATGTGTGCAGGAGATACATATGCCACTATAACATGACATTTGTAAAAGACAGAAAATTGTCACTTATTCAGGTATAGCAGAACAAATACTCAATGTGTTTTTGAGTTTCAGTGGCAATCAGTTCCTGCAGATGACTCTTGCCCTGATCATCTGAGTTCAGAATAAGAAGGGCCAAGTCTATCTATAAAATAAATAAAAACTTAGAACGACAGATCTCTGACAGGCATCCATATTCTTTGATAACATTATGAACCTCTTTTTTGCAATCCTAGTTCATAAGAGAACAAGAAGAATGAGAAGGTCAACCTTTCTGTTTGTGGTACTGATCTCATTTGGAAAGCTTCAGTGGCATTAGGATTAACATTTTATTCCTGCTTGCCCGAGAGTAATCTTCTAATATCTAAGAAATGTTGGTTCTGTGAAGGAAAATATCAAATCTTTAGAAATATTATAGCAGAATGGCATGCTTTCAAGTTGTAATAAGGGATTAGCACAAATAGGAGGCTGGAATTGTATTGGCAGGTGTAATCAAAATTAGAGGAAGATAAAAAGTTATAGATCACACCTCTTTCTAAGATAATCTCTCCCTCCCTCCCTTCCTCTCTCTTTCTGCTTCCGAAACATAAATCCACACATACAAAGAAAATTACCCATTCCTGCACTTCTGGTCAGGAGAGAAATTAAATAGATAATATTTTAATAAATTTAAATCAGCATTAATCTATTGAAGTATACTTCTGGGTTCTAAAGGGATTAACTGAAGAAATTGAAAGCCATTAGCAATTATTTTTATGGTTTTTAGAAGGGAAGTAGGAAACAAAGGGAAAGTCCAAATTTACAACAGATGTTTTTATGATATTGGAGGAAAATTAGATAATTATTAGAAACCAACAAGCAGAGATTATTAAACTTGTTGTGCTAAATAAATTTATCATAAACTACTTGAATTCACTGCAACAAAATGCACTTAACCTAATGTATTTCCTCGTTCAATCCAAGGTTTGATGTCTAATGTCAATTAAAAAAATCATGGCCTCCACTTTTCTTCTTTTAACTAAATAGTAATATATAATTAAGTGGCATATATAGTAATCAGTATTTAGAGTCCTCTTCAGAAATGTTTCCTTTAGAATTTAACAGTATATTCTTTCAAATAATGTAGACAATAATATAGAAATATTGAAAAAAAACATAAAAAGTATATCACTCAATAACAGCTATTTGTGGTGATAATTAAATGCACCAATAAAAGAAGTTAATCCAGAAAGCCAAGATGACAATCCCAGTAGTCACAAAATACACATTCACTCCTTATATGGGGCTACATTCATTCTAGTCAAAGACCTGGCAGAAGAACATGCCTTCAAGGCCTTTTGAAATGCAAAAATGTGAGAACTACATGGTTCTCAAGGAGAACTGCAGACCAGATAGCAGGCATTACAACAGATAACGTCCATTTCTAGGGTTCCAAAAGAATCAAAGGAACGTAGAATATGCCAACCTTGTTGGATCAAAGCGGCTGGCCTAATGCTATGGAAGCTAAACTGTACCTCAAATAATTGACCCTGTACCATATTAGACATAATTGGCACATTGATTCACACTCAAAAGAAAATGCAGCTTGTAAAGCAGAAATATTGCATGGACATACCAAGCTTCTGTGTGATGTTCAAAGGTTGTCTCATGTAAGACGGTTGGCAGTAGTCAAAACAGGAGATTATCTGTGCTAACTTGGATTGGATTACAACTAGTTATTTCCATACTCCAAAGTCATACTCCATCCTGTAAATGGGAGTGTAAATTAATTATGCCAGATATTTTGGTGAGAGGTAATTGTAGATTTATTCATGCTAATATTCAAGAAGAAATATATAAACTTACAGAAAAGTGTGTAAAAATGGTGGGTTCATCTTCTGCTTTAATTTTACAGTAGAAAGATCTCTTGCAAGTACAGTTGCACTGTTCCACTTTTACAGTAGATTTTGAAATGGCCATTTTACTCTCCTTAGAAATAGCAATAGATTACTTTATATATGAAGTATATCTAGGATACCAAATTATTTTTTCCTCATTTCTAATGTAATTTTTAATTACATAATGAAGGTGACATTCAAAGGGGGAATAATAAAGAAATACAAAGTATAGAATCAAGACAAAAATAATTTTAACAAGCATGCAGCAAAAATAATTTGTTAGTAAGGAGAGTGTGCAAGAAAGTGGGAATAAAGAGAAAGGGCTGTCAAATAATGTCCATAGTTTAAAAAGCAACAAAATGAGACATTATTAAGATAGAAATTCTATGATGTTCTAAAAAACAAATAATTTGAGTTACAATTACTTTGATCTTCTGGCCAAAACCTCAATGTCTTTTCTCCTTGCTTTTTCCTTGCATTTCATTTTGTCTACATTATGGATCTCCAAACTTGGCAACTTTAAGACTTGTGGACTTCAACTCCCAGAATTCTTCAGCCAGCATATTGAATTTGAAATCCTCAAGTCTTAGAGTTGCCAAGTTTGGAGACCCATGGCCTAAGAAAATGGCATGAAGGAAACAAGAGGACATTGTGACAAGATTAATTTCTTCCCATTTAAGAGCAGAATGGGAATGAGCCAACCACTGTTGAAAAGTTAACAACATCTGGAAGACTTATGCTTCCATTTCTGGATTGTAATGTGATAGTTTATTCTTAACCAAACGAGCCATTAATTTATATATGGAAAAACTATAAACAGTCAATGAAAGTGAATCTGTGTTGGTTCTAATTGAAATATAGGTAGCCCTCGACTTATAACAGTTCATTTAGTGGCCGTTCAAAGTATCCCTATGGTCAAACTCACTTAAATGTTTCACATTGTGACATAAATGTTCAGTTCAATTACCTGTATTTGTTCTAGATGGCATAATATAGAAGTTTGCTTCTTTTTCTGTTTGATATGATTAGTCAGAGAAGTGAATAGTTTTTTCAGTGAAACTTCATCTATTTTTCATCCAGCTATTTGATGCTAGAAACCAATTATTTGACGTTCCAAACTACCAAAAGCTAGTTTTTAACTCAGAATACAGAGAATAGTCCAGTGTGGTAAATATCCTAGCTTTTAAGGAATATTTAATCTGTTTAAAGCATTTATAAATGAAGCTCAGCAAAAGACAGCAAAATATATTCCTTTGTCATTCAAGATGCTAGGAAGGCATTTTAAACCCCAAGTATGCCTACAGTTTTCTTTTCATCATCTGCTTCATGGAACCATTAAAGCATTGTTTTATTCTGAGTGCTTTGTGATTTAATGTGCCTATACATCCAGTTCAAAGCATTCAGAACAGATCCTGTGAAGAGGGAATCATGGTTGCACTTCACCGGTATCACTGCAGGGAAACCTTCAAACCATGGTGCATTTAATATGAACTTCTTAAGGGATTTTTGTGCTTTATTCAGCCAAATGCTATCAAAGCCTCTTTCAGACATTCAAGGATAGGATAGGCAGGGCCTCAGAGCCTTGCTTGTTCATTTTAAATACAAGTAGTCTTCAACTTACAACAACAGTTCATTTAGTGACTGTTCAAAGTTACAGCATCACTGGAAAAAGTGTCTTATGATCATTTTTCACGATCGTTGCAACATCCCCATGGTCATGTGTGATCAACATTCTGACAATTGGTAACTGGCTTATATTCATGATAGTTGCAGGATCATGTTGACCCCCCCCCCTTTTGTGACCTTCTGGCAAGCAATGGGGACACCGGATTCACGTTACAACCATGTTACTAACTTAACAACTGCAATGATTCACTTAACGTCTGTGGCAAGAAAGTTTGTAAAACTCACTTAACAAGCCTCCAAAACTTTGGGCTCAATTGTGGTCATATGTTGAAGACTACCTGTACCTGAAAATTTATCTGCTTGTCTTTCAATTTACAAGGCATTTTGCAGACTTATTCATTAAGCTAGGCTCTCAAGATGCAGCGAACTAAATCCTATAATTTCCAATTGGACGTTCAGGCTGAGAATTATGAAAGCTGAAATCCAACATGATAGGGAGTCACTGCATTGATGGAACTAATGAAGCTAAAGCTGCTATGTGAAAAAAGTGCTCGTGCAACATTATTAAATGGACTATTAAATAAGTACCATTCAGTATTGGGATGTGGGGGAGTTATGATGGAAAGCTTATCTGTTTGCCTTCACTCACAAACTTCCTGTGTTAGTCTTTAATTCTTATTCAAAAATCTAACTACTTTCATAGCTGTTTTCTAATGCCACCATTGTTTCCTAGTTGCAGCAAATGCCTCCTAGTATTGAAAAAAGCTAAATAAAAGGGATAAAGTAGCCCAGTTTTATGCCAGTTATGTTGAAAGAACGCTTGACAGATGGAAGCAAAGGTTACTGTACAGTGGAAAGCATGAGAAGCAAAAAAGGAGTATAAGCAACTCGATTATTTGTCAATTAGCTTCAGGGATAAAGAGCATGCAGTAGTGATCCTGGCTAGAGAACTGTTCTTAGTATATGCGTTTCAGATGTAATTGACATGTTGAATTGTGTTAGTAAACACATTTTGTGCTCCTCTTTGGCCTTTGTAGACCAAGTTAAAGGGAGTCATAAATCACTCCAAGATTTTTTTTTAAGTAGTACTTAGCTTGAATGTACATTAGAAGGAAATTATTTACAAAGTTTACACAGGCAAGATTCATGTTTAGTGAACAAATTCTCAGGTTTTGGAACTTGGTTGACTAGGGAAAGACAATGAGAAAACAAACTTTCTTGTCTCCTTTCATCAAAGTTCTAAAGCCTAAATACATAAAATACAAAGAATGCCATAGTAGCTAAATAACATTGTTCTGTTTATGTTTGTGTCATTGTGACATTTACAGGATTATTGATAAATTGTTTAAGAATCCCAGTGTTTTGTATCTATTTGGAATATATATTCTTCTTCTTTGGTCACAAAACAGTCTATTTTGTTTTAATAATTCCTTTCCCTATCCTCCTTCCCCCCCCCCCACTTTTTTTTTAACACTACCTGGTTCTTGAAATTTCTTCATAGGAAAGCGGGATGACCTTTTTATGTTTTCAGATTCCCAGAAAATCTTAACAAACAACTGAGCAAGCTTTCTGCAGTCCATTTCAACAGCAAGGAATCTGCTGTGCACAGATCCATCAACTGATGTCAATTCAGACTGTGTGTTCAATGCCCTGACCTTTTTCACTGACTTTGTTTTGTTTTGTTTTGTTTTGCTTTGTTTCAGTTGATTGCTTGGATCCATCCTGTTCCAACCATGGTGTCTGTGTAAATGGAGAATGTCTCTGTAGCCCAGGCTGGGGAGGTTTAAATTGTGAACTTCCACGTGCCCAATGTCCAGACCAGTGCAGTGGGCATGGCACATATCTCTCTGACACAGGCCTCTGTAACTGTGACCCCAACTGGATGGGTCCAGACTGCTCCGTTGGTAAGAGAAAAAAAACATTTCATTTTAGAATATTTATTCTTTATATTTATTTAATTTCTTAAATTTATATTGCCACCTATTTGCCCATGACGACTCAAGGCGGCTTACGGAGTATAAAAACCACATTTAAAACCATAAAACTATTTTAAAAATCAAATAAATTTATATGGTAATAAAATCATCATAAAATCACCGTCCACTCCAGCAACAGCAGATCACACAAACCATTTAATGGACTCCATCTGCTCTGGATTCCCCAGGGCAGAACCAGGTCTTCAGCGCCTTCCAGAAGTGTATTAGAGTGGCGGCCATTCTAATCTCTGGGGGATATTCAATAGACTGAATGGTCTCTGGGTATTTACTAGAGATAATCAACCAAATTCAACTGTTGTATTACAAGTTGGTATTCTAATGTAAAATCCTCATACAGCTTACAATGTAGGAACGATAAGAGTTTGCTCCTTTATTACAGTGATTTTGAACATTTAATGTTCAAACTATCCTTTATCCTTGGCAGCACTGCCTGAATTCTGAAATGCTGTGTAACTGATAATTTACCCATGGTTAATAGAATCAATATAAAAAAGATTTATCTTCCAATGTTTTGATTTTCACTTCTTGTATTTTTTGTAATCCTGTTTTATGATAGTGTTGAAGATGTGTGTTCTGACACTTTCAGTTCATGATAACATCCACCATAATAGTTATTCAAAATTGTGCTCACCTTTGGAAATACTAAAGGCAATGGAGTACACATATATCAGAAATTTTAATTTGTAGTCTCTTTTTTGTTGTCAACAAAATACCAACTGCTTGCATGCGATGTGATAACAGATTTCATATCTCAATTGGAGAAATTTCTATCATGTGTTGCTTACTTATAGCAACGAAAGTACACAACCACCCAGAGTTGTTGGGAATAAGACAATAAACAAATTAAATTAAGAGAAATAATAATCAGTTTTGTGTTCAAAATGCTATTGGTTTTCATGACAATATTGGGTAATAAGCAATACTGGTAATTTCTATCTCTATCTTCCTCTTATTCTTTTCCAGAAGTATGTGCTGTAGACTGTGGCACTCATGGTGTATGCATTGGCGGAGCATGTCGTTGTGAAGAGGGCTGGACAGGGATAGCCTGTGACCAACGTGTTTGTCATCCCCGCTGCACAGAACATGGAACTTGTAAAGATGGAAAATGTGAATGCCGAGAGGGCTGGAATGGGGAGCACTGCACCATTGGTAGGCAAACGACAGCCACCGAAACAGGCACATATTGCTTTCTTTTCATAACTTGTAGAAACATAGTTACAATTGTGTATGGCAACCGGCTGTCCCTTTATGGACTCATCTGCTTCCAGTCATTAATTCTGAATATTAAAACAGAGATTTTTTTAATAGTTGGTAGCAGGTTTAAAACTTACAACAATCTAAATTATCCTACTTCATATTCCATATTCGGTGTAGGAGGGGTATCCTACTGATGAGATCGTTCCACTCAATTTAACTAAGAGTTTATTTTAACCATTGCCCCCTCTTTCCCTTAGCTAGTCCATTTTCTGAAACTACCTCTTTATTAAATATTTCATTCTGTGTGCATCACCACAATAGCCATCAAGAGCAGGGGTCAAGTTGAGAGGGAATAGCCCTCCTGTTGTTACAAAAATAACTCCCTAGTATTTCCATGTGTTGTGTTGTGACAGTGGTCATGGTGTTTGCCTATAGACTGACACAGCATGGGAGGGCTGAAGCAATGCTACAGCACAATGGTATACCCTTCTCTAACAGCGGGCCTCTCAGCACAGCTTTGGCTTCATGCAGAGTGTCAGGCCTAACACAATTGCATTGCTTTTGTTATATGTCAACCTAGAAAGTAATAACAAATACATATTGTTTTAGATCTGTTGGACTATTTTGAATTTTAAACAGAAATTACTAAAAATCTTGCTTCAATGTGCACATTGTTCCTGGAGAATCCAGTTAACTGCTGATAATGGTTTCAGTCTATTGTGTAGTATCCTAATTCAAGCCTTTTTATTGACCAGATCTTTAGTCTTAACTTGGAAGGAAAAAATATCTGGGTGCAATTTGAAGTTAGAATAGGAATTCCTCTAGTTTGGAGGGAGGGCTGTTTCCCCATGTCATTTTCATCTTCTTATCTAGGTCTGCCCAGTCTAGATTGTGAAAGCCTGATCAGTAAATAGATACTAGCAAAGAATTAAATTTCCCAGCATATTTCTTTATAATAGCTAGTAGCCATCTAAACTGTAGCAATCCAGATGGAATAGTCTTATCAAAATACCCCTTTAAAAAAACCTGGTACAGCATTAAAAAGTCAAAATAAGAATTGAAATTATAATAGCAACTGGAGACTCTAAAAGGACTGTCCGGTTGCCAGTTAATTGTTTTTCTTTTGAAACAAAATGTGCTTGTCAGACTTGTGTCTTTTATTATTATTTAGGTGTCTCAGTCTCTTTGGGTAGCTAAACCTTTTGGGAAAGACACTTAAATTGGAATACATGTCTGTCTTCAACATATTTCAAGGTAATACCGAGGTTTATAGCATACAGTTTACTTGCTCCTGAAACCAGTTTTTCTAGTTGATGGAAGCTGGTTTCTTTATCTGCAAGGTATCTTTTTAATCAATGGGGATCTGGTTTAAGGACCACTTTAAGTTTATTTGAGCTTTGCATCCAATCAACCATTGTTCCTAAAAGGTTTACCTTGTTCTACTAATTTGTGATAACGTCTATGTTTTTAAAAGTGTTTTTCTGTATTCGTTTGTGATTTTATGGTATTAGGTAGCAATCCTATACATGTTTACTTGGGATAAACCCCACTGAATTTAATGGTATTTATTTCTTTGTAACCATGTATATGACTGCACTGTTAATTTGACATTACTGTGCACCCAAAAATTGATATGTTTTGACCTGATTACTCAAATGATTCTATGTGACTTTTAGCCAAAATATGAAAATATTTAATTTATTTTTCACAGGGAATAAAACATGAGGAGCTTTTGAAGTATTAAGAATCTGCATTAGTATCTCAGGGATCTGTGTTGAGACGGGTGTTTTTTAACTTGTTCATAAATTATCTGAACACGTGGATAAATAGTGTACCAGCAAGGTCTATGGATGATACTAAACTATTCAGGATGCTTAAAACAAACATTGATTGTGAAGGTCTCAGAAGGATCTCATTAATTGAGTGCATAGCCTACAAAAGGGCATTGAGTAGATGGTCAATGAAATTTAGGTAAGTGTAAATTGATACACTGAAACAAAAAGCCTATGCATTGGGTTGAGCCTTTTTACAGCTCGCTATCAGAAAGATACTAAACCATAGTGAATTGTTCAATAAAATTATCTACCCAATGAATAAGAGCTGAAAATAAGACATATTCCATGCTCAGATAATTAGAATCTATTGACTGTCATGTTGACTGTCAGGATTAAACATATTGCTGATAGGTACAGGAAGAGACAGTTTACATTTCTTTTCTACTCCTAGAAGGTATGCTAAAAGCCTGATTTCCAGAAGAATAAGGATCTACAGGGGAGAGAAGATAATTTAATTTTGCTTTATGTTGATGGAATTTTACCAACTGTGCTTGGGTTCAACTGAGCATCCGTGAAAGCCAACAGTAATAAATACACAGTGTGAAAAGAACATCTAGGAAGAAATCAGTTCCCATATTCAATGTTTTGAAACAATACCCAGTCAACGATATGGAGTATTTGATTGATACCGTCATACTTGTTTCTAGCAAAAAAAAGATGTTAGAATTATGCTTTCATATCTTTGACCTTCTCCTCCACAGTTGACCATACTATGACTATTCACCATTAAATTTCTTGACTACTATGCAAAACACCATAACCTGCAATGGTAGGTAGTGTTTTGAATAGAGCAGAATAATACACTTTCCTTGTGATATTTTAAAATTATACTGGTTTTCCCTTGTGGGAAGGGCCTTTATATTTCATCAAGACTATTGTTTGCAATTTTTTTCTATATACTATATCTATGCCTGTGCCCAATAGACCAGCAGGTTCACTTGCAGCACTGCTGGATAGTTTTGTCCTATTAGATTGCTCTTTGTATCAAAGGTTTTTTTTCCCCCTAACTGCTTTTCTTAAAGTAATGGCAATAATAGCAATAAAAGCAGAAACAATTTCTGGAAGAGATGGAATAGGATTTGAAGATTTTAAAAAAAAGAGGAAAAGCACTGTCTCTGACAAAGGCAGCAATTCAGCAAAAATGGCTGGGTGGCAATGAGAGAGGATCAAAAACCTGCAGTTCCCTATTTCTAAGCTTTTCAATCCAATCTAGAAGAAAGTAAGAAAATCAACATGATTCAATAAAAATAGAAATGTGACTGAAACAATAGAAACCAAGTTGTTTATTTATTAGATTTATAGGGCTGCCTAATCATCATGTAAACCTGCTTGATATGGGTAATGTTGTGGCTTCCTTTGTATTGGAAAACATATGAGGTGTAGAATGCATCTATGCTGAAACACAATTATCCTGAGTGGAAGGCTGTCCCTAATATTAATCAAAGTAAGATGGCTACTCCAGACAACAGATGTTAGGAGACAGAGATGGCAAGGCAATGTCAAGCATCTTTGCTTGTGCCATGTGGTCTACTTTGTGTTCTCCAGATGTAGTAGACAATGCTGCCCTAATGCAAGCTCTAAAGAAAGAAACGGTCAACTGCTATAATTTTGCTAGAGGAAACTGAATACAGAGGCACAATTTTGCCTTTATCTTAAGTGATAAAGAGTCTTTGGCTGGTGTCTCTTCACATAAGCTTAGGATAGAGAATAGCCATTGCAAATTGATGCCACGGCCATCAAGGCTGTCATATAACTGAAAATGCATTTTGATTTCATGTGTAGAGATTAGAAAAACTTGTTTTGTTTCCACTGTGATTGATTCGTGGAAGTACCACATGTCTATTTCTGTGAAATAATTGTACTTCTGCTAGTACAAACCAGCTGTCCATAAAGCTTTATGTGGCCTATTGAGTTCAGGATAAGTTCCAGGATATATTGCTAGTATAATAATTAGGTTGCTTGGGCAACCCCTCACTGGGATTTTTTGAATTTTTAGGTGAGATGTATCAGTCACCTGCTGTATGAATGCTCAATAATACTATGGCATATTGAAACCTCACAGTCTTTGAATTGATTATGCTAAGTCTTCGTCATATACTACCATTGCACATTGATGCACATTGAATTGATGAGTGATGCTGACTAATGTAATGTGGTAGGCAGCCATGAAGATAATAAGAGCACAGGTATTTTATTTTACGTTTAATTAGGTCTAGCAATTTCAACAGCTACTGTTGTTGGGCATGTACAGCCCAGCTGCTATTGTCATTGCTTTAGTAAATTCCCCATTGGAGCTTTACTACAGTTAAATTCCTATATGCTTTTTGCACGAGCTGCACTTGGTTGTAATATTCTGTCATATTTGGTTTTATGATATTTGCTTAAAATGAAGGGCAGTTAAAAATACTTTTCACACACACACACACACACACAGAGAGAGAGAGAGAGAGAGAGAGAGAGAAAGAAAGAAAGAAAGAAAGAAAGAAAGAAAGAAAGAAAGAAAGAAAGAAAGAAAGAAAAGGTAGAAGAAGAAAAAGGGCAAATCAGCAGGAATTTAAAATAGAAGATACAGATAATTTAAATCACCAGTAGATATAGACCATTTTCAAAGTAATGGTAGTGGCATTCTGGCTGTACGAAACTCAGTGATATATGTAGAATAATAAAAAGACTCATCCTAATCTATGTTGACAATTAAAAAATTGGTAGGTAACCAGCTATTGCAAGTGATGTATTGGGTCTTGCACCAGTGTACCTTAGGAAATAAGTCAGAGTTGGCAATCAGCTGTCCAACAATCTTCCCATGTTGGTATCTCTATTTTTCTCGATTATGTTGAAATTATATTAATATAATATTCAGCCTCAGAATTTTTAAACAATCTATTTCACATTCTAAGTAAATTACATTATTTTATATTACATTTATATATATTTCTCATTGTGATCTAAAATTATAGGAGGATGAGAATAATTGTTGCATCAATTAGTATTTAAGCCATCTTGCACACATGCAAGCAGACATTCAGTGTGAGTAGTTTAATAATTGAATATTTTCAAAAGCTGATTTTTTAAAGAGTAACTTAAATCCTTAATACTTTCTGATCTACTGAATGAAGCATCCTTCATTTTCTCCAACTTCTGTCTGCTCTGGAGGGAAAATCTTTTTATCGGCTTGTATGATAAACATAATTAATGATATGCAGGCTTTACAAAGAGTAAAAACGAATGCTGTTTCAGGAGGTGGTACAACACATTCCAGTATGAATATCAATTTTCTTTCACATTCCTTAGTATGTGCTTCTAGTCATGATTGGAAATTGCTACAGCATACTGTAAGTCTCCCCCCCTTTCTCTTCCACCATGAGGATGGAATATATATGACCTTATTTCTTTTCTAGTCCACTTTGAAAAGGCAATAAATTTATTTTTCAGCCATACATCTTGCATTTCATCCAGGACTTCAAAGACGTGCATCCTGCAGATATCTGTAAATGACTTTCTGACCTAAATCAGAGTATTTCTTTCCTTTGGTGGAATTTCTACATGAACTATATTGATTCTGTTGCCAATTCCAGAATCTATATAATCCTTGCCCCCTGAAAGAGGAAGGGGGTTAGGTTTGCTCAAGCTGCTTATCTAGCTATTGAAAGGACAGCTCTAGTTTTGTGTTCTGAAGTGTATTCACTGCAACAGCCAACCATTAATGTTTCAACAGTGTCATTTTCTGTGTTATTTTACCTGTGGTGTCAAGCACCTGTTTCAGTGAGTTGAGCGAATTGCACGATATTGTCGTAGACAAAATGACAGAGGTATTTTAACTGTGGAAATTAAATCTGGTGTTAGACTGTCCAATGCTGTTAAATCACATCAGAAGTTCAGAGCTTTAAAGCTTGTTCCCAATAAACCTTTTAAATATTCAGGTATTTTGTGTAACATATTTTTGTAGGAATTTAATATCATACAATTCTATAAATATTTTAATGTCAACAAAGTAATAATTATTCCTCAGTGAAAAATCTGGAATAGGCATACTACAGGAATATACATAAGCAAGTCAAACTGGATGCTTTTTATTAAGAAATAAAAAATGAGAAAAGATACTAATCTGAACTATAAAAAGGACTCTAACCTTTTTTGTTTGTATATGTGTGCTGTCTGGCACATTTTCTTCTAATATTAGTGCAGGTTATCTTCTCTGCCTCAAGTTTATTTAAGTGATTCTGTTACTAGCTGAAAATGCAGTCTATTCATTTATAACTTAAGTCCAAGTCACAGAATGAGTGGCACAATTGTTCATCAAATAGTGATTCCTATAACCAGCCTGGGCTGAAGCAGTAAAAGAGACCCCCACCCAAAAACCCTATCTTCTAGAACTTCCCCAGATTGAGTATGTTAATAGCAATAGCGCTTAGACTTATATACCACTTCACAGTGCTTTACAGCCATCTCTAAGCAGTTTACAGAGTTAACATATTGCCCCCAACAATCTGGGTCCTTTTTTTACGGAAGGATGGAAGGCTGAGTCAGCTTGAGCTGGTAAGATTCGATCTGCCGAACTACTGGCAGTTGTCTGTCATTAGAATTAGCTTGCAATATTGCATTCTAACCACTGTACCACTTCAACTGTTTATCTAGTTTTATAACAATATTTAGTTTTTGAGTTCTTCCTGCAACAGTTAGTAAAACTTTCAGGGATGTAAAAAGGCAGATGTCAAGCCGGAAATTGACATATGTGTAGCCATTTTAGTTAAGCTTAGTATATATTCTTTTTCTTACTTTCTCTGTGGCAGTCATGGGGGAAGGGTTTCGGGCTTGCCACATTCCTAAAGGGGGAGGAGTGGAGATAAAGAGAGTTGTTTTGGCTAGGTGATCTTTCTTCCCATGGGAAATGAGCTGTCCGTGCTTCGACCCCTTGAGGTGGAGATTTATGACATAAAGCAATGTTGAATTACTTCTGTTGGAGAATGTGACTTTTGGGGGTTGTTTCTAACTTTTAATATTGTGGGGTAATTCTGGGTTGTGTCATATCTGGAATTACCATGGACTTTGCCAATTTGATGCTTTCCTAAATAAATGAAATTGTTTTGGAAGAGGGACTTTGTTCTTTTCTTTTTAAATGGATTTCATCACTTGGAAACTTCACAGCAGATTTGAAGTGACCTATGACGATCCTATTAGTCTAGCCAAGTTCCCCATGTTGCAATTCCTTAGATAAAATGGATATGAATAAATATTTTGAAATTGCATTGGAATTCTGCTGCCTACTCTCAATGTTTCTCTCATCAAATCTCTGTTCTTGTGCTAAGGTGTACGCTCTTAGAAAGGAACTGAAAACTCCACAGTTTTTTTATAGTGGTTGATTGATTTTTATTAGTCTTTTGAGTTGTCTTTCTGGACATATGGACACCTCTATTCACTCTAATAATTGCTTCATTTAACAGAAAAATGTGGAAATACATAGACTTATGTTCTCACAGTGGACTGAACATTGTACTGTATGTAACTTGCATCATCACATAATTATATTAATATCATAAATTAATGTGAATAGCATAAAGTACAGGTAGTTCCATTTAATGACCACTTATTCAGTGCTCATTTAAATTTACAGTACTCAATAAGTGGAAGTTATGACCAGTTTCAAGTTCCTGAGTTCTGGCTACACAGTGCCAATGTTCCCTCCCAGCTTCTCATAATGAAGTCATTGGAGAAGCCAGCAGGAAGTCAAAGGTCTTGGTCACATGAAGTCCTGGACAATCCTCACTTAACAAAGGCAACTGCCATCACTAAGCAGCATGTTCCCGTGACATCATGCTTTACGATGCATCATTTAGTAATGTCAGTTCTCGTCCCAGTTGTTATTGTCAACCGAGAACTAGCTGTATTAATTACACAAAGGAAATATATTAAGTCAGTTTGGATTTAACAGAGATTTGGATGTAACAGATATACTTTCTACCCAATTAGTCTGTTAAATTAAGGTTTTACAGAATTTGTATTCTTAAAATGTATTCAGTATTGAATTAGTTCAAACTAACACTTATCAGAAAAGAGATGGTTAAGTTTTTGTTTTGATACACATTTAATGGCAACACTATTAAGTAACTATTATATGTGAGCAACGTCCTAATAAATTTCTAGAATGTATATGTTAATTTTCTTCATGGAATTCTACAAAAGCTTTGAGCCTGTTATTTGCACAAGTGTAGTCCATTGTAGTTCTATTGTAGCTGGAAAAGAATACAGTTAGATGCATAAGATTGGTCCACTCCAGAGAATTATTAATCTAAATTATTTGGAATATTGCAATTTATAAATATAACTTTGTTAGAAAAACAATATTTATTTCCCAGAAAGACTGAGTGTTTAAAAAGCAAGGAATAATAGAAAATAACCTTTCTACTTGTTTAGGACTTTTTTCTTTCCTTTTTATTTTTGTTAGTAGCTAGTGATTGCTTGATTTGTAATAACAAAATACAGACTTACATGAAGTGGTTGCTTGAGTCTTTTCTAGAGGGAGTCCCACAAGGAAGGATTTTTAAAATTGTATTTTTAGCTTTTGCAAATGCAGAATGTGCAAATGCAGAAAAAGTATTTGTACTTTATTGTAATTCCCATAAAACCAAAGGGACATTGGGGCAGATGAGAAAACATTCTTTTGTTTTCACCACTGAGAATTCTGGAAAGGGGTATTTAGTTCTTTTCATCACATTGCCATCAACTTTTCAGCACATTGTGAATATTCACCAAAGAGATATCTTTGCTTTTCCCTTTAAGGAAACAGGGCAGAATGTGTGTTTAGGATTTTCTAATCCTATTCCCCTCTGGGAGCCAATAAAGAAATTAACATCATATAGTGCAAAGCCTTATGGCAGCAGGCAGAATGCTTTCTTATCATCCAGTTTTAAAGCAGGGATTTATTTTATTTTTTTTTAAATCTGCATCATGTAAAGTACTTATGGTTTGGGTTTTGATTTGTTTAATTCTCTTTTTTTACTTTCCTGCATGTGTTACATTAAATTTTATTCCTTGGGAAAAATGAACTAGAACACAAGACAACAAAAATGCAGCTTCATTCTGATAAGCCATATTCCCTGCTGATCTGGTTTCAAAGACATTTAGTAATGGTAGCAGAGTGCAGATAATATAATAAGAGCAAACCTTTTGTTTTCTGTTCCCCGTAAATTCTGAAATGCAGCATTGATTTCAGACTACGTTTTGTTTATATCTGCTTTTAAGAGTTACACCAGCATGGGGAAAACAAATGAAATGTGTTGCTGCTTTCTTTGTTCTGCTAGAAATTGATAAAATAAAATAAAATGTGAGGCTGAGGGAAAACAAAGGTGTGAATGTTAGGTTCATTGAATTGCTTAATGGACATCATAGGAGGAAATGCAATTGCTTTTGCTTCTTGCTAATTGATTCTTCATTGTAATACCAATCTACATATTTCTGATTATCATAAAAGAAGAGAATATATGTAGCTCGGGACTGAACTGTGGAAAACTTGGTGTTCTCTGAGCTTGGTTGTTTGCTTGTACATATTTCATTAGCCAATTAGATAATGTCATCATTACTAGTGAGTATGCAGTGTGCTTGTCCTATCAATATGGCAGGGGTATAGTTTTTTCATTGATGGTTCTCTGATTAAGGTATTATTTTCTGCTTGATTATTTGAAAACTCTTTAATCTCATAACACATGGACAGACTGAACCATATTTTCATCTGGGAAATTGTGTGAGCATCCTAGAGCAAACTAAATGCAGAAAATCTAGAAAATCAATGGAAGCTTGGCATTCAGACAAACCAGGCATCAAATCAGGCATCAGTAGACACATAGTTCTGTGCATAGTGCTAAGAAGCTGACATAGAAAAAAAATCAAACTATGCAAAACATCAATTAGAATATGAAAATGCATAAGATTACATAAAGAATAGCACATCTGTATATTATATAAACTAAAATAGCAATACTATCCCCAGGAGATTTCTGGGCAAGATCCATGGCAGAAGAAGAAGGTAGAAAGATGAAACAAATGAAGAGAGAGAGATAGAATAATATAACCCTTTTAAAAATATGTAGAAAGAAAAACATCTATTTGGCCTGAGACATTTCTACACTATCTTTTGTGCAATGGATTTTTATTTCCTCCCACCCTCAGGATGTGCACACATTAGTAGGAACAGCAGTGCATCCATTTGCATAAAAATATGGTAAGTTGAATCCTGATTTGTGTTATGTATGCAGTGTTTGAAATCATTGGTTTAGTTTGAATTGTTCTTGTAAAGTGTTGGAGATGATTGGTTTAAAAAGTGCGGGAAAACCCTGCACTCTGATTGGCTGTCAGCTGCGGCTGCCGGCTATAAGTAGCAGCCGCAGCAAAGCCAGTTGGGTCCGTTCTGAGTTGAAGTCACAATAAACTTAAGAGCTGAAACACTCCATGTCTGCCTCTCTATGCAAACTTAACGATTTGTGTCTTCTATTATTTCCTTAATTTGTTTCTCCAACTTTTAAACTTTTGTTCAATCTGTTGCAGTTTATTTTGCATAGCTTTGTAACAGTCTAGGATTTTTGGATGCCTGCAATTTAAAGTAGTTAGAGGAATGTTTCATAGTATTGTATTTTGGCTCTGTTTGGGATTCTAAGCATATGGATAACCAGCAGCAGTTCTTAAATAAGCTTGGTTTTAACCAATGTAATAATATTGTTTCATACATTGTCCTAAAGTGGCGATCCCCAATCTTGCTGGTTCCACAGATAGGCAGTGGTGGTATAGGGGAAGGAATGGTTTTGTGCACACAATCTAATCCTGAGCATGCGCAAATGAAGCTTCGCACACTTGCCCATCACTTGCATGGCCCTGTTTCCAATGAACTGCAGATCGGTACAAGTACCTGTCCATTGCTTAGGAGTTCGGGACCCCTGTCCTAAAGGAGAACATTGGGAATTATATACAGAAGTCCTTGTGAACATTTGTGATAATTTTGCATCCAAAAGTTATTAGGTTGCAATATTGCAGTTAGCTGAAAACCCAGTTTTCAGATAAGCCTGATTCAAAGACTATCTAGCACACTGTCAAGGGGAAAAATCATTTAAAATGTGGCAACTTTTTAGTAAAATAGAAAAATAAGTAATCAGCTATTTACTTTCATTTGGAATTTAACTTATCTTTGTTCTGTCTCTAAACAGCTCATATCTTCTTTCTTCTTTCTCTGTGTTTAAACTTTGATTCTCTTGCTCCCTCATGGAACTTTTCATACTTGAATGAATTGATAAATTGATAAAAAATCAATTGTTTGTTTAAAAGGGCAAAAATAAATTTTGCTGATAGTAAAAATGGTTTATTAAATAAACAGGAAATAGCAAAAATATTTACAAATATTAATATTTTGATAGAATACACATGTACACATGTTGATAATCCACAATATAGATATTGATAATCCTTATAGTTGTTTAAAAATATAACAAGCAATGTGAGGAAGTTCTTTAGAAACAATTGGCTAAGTAAAATTCCTATTATATATGCATTCAGATCTTTTATAGAATAAACTACAAAAATTCCTTTTCATTGTTCAGCTGATTTTATTCTTTCTGGATTTGTATTAGGCTCAAAATTTACAATCATAACCAATATTTTGGACATCTTTTAAAAATACACACTGAATAACAGAAAGTGTATAGGCACCATGTCCATGAAGCATACAGCCTGTAATTCTTTATGTAAGGCAGCAAAAGAAATAGTGGAAATAATTATATGAAAGCACATTTATTTATTTTTTCATTTTATGTGTTGAATTCTGCCTTCATTAATCCAAAACAACCTGGTTCAGTTCCAAGCTGGAGAAAGACACTGGAGACAAAATGGAGGCTGGAGGCTGATTGGAAAGGTAGTTTAATGATGAACAGAATCACCAAGCACATGGTTTCTGGGCAGCTGACCCCATGGAGTTGAGAGTGGGTGGCTTTTGTACCTTCTCTTGGGCTTTGCACTTGAACTTCCTGTGCAAGAACATTCTTGGCTCTTGTAGGGGTCATAGCTGGCTCTGTAGCTTGTCTAAGCTAAGTTTGGTTTAAGTTTGGAGGGTGATGCAATGTCCTTAGGAGATTGTGAAATGTGGTGAGCTCTGCTGCTAGATGATAGTGGGTTAATGCTATTATGTCCTGAAAGGTCATATCTTAATCCCATCACCCTGGAGTGGAAGGTCTTTTGTTAGTAGATAGGCTGGCCCAATCTTTCTCAATGGACACAAAATATCTGCTGGGGGGGGAGGGAGCTGGTGCTCTGAGTTTCTCTCTCCCTTAAAATTTTTATTTCTCTGTTAGGGAAAATATTTTATCCTGCCATTTTTAATATTTCTCAAAATATTTCATTCTTCTAGGAAGGGGGTGGGTGCTAACTTTCTGCAAACCGATTATAGTATATACACGATCTGAAAATAAAATCCATGTAAGAAGACTTTGCCTGAAATTTGTTTTCAAGTATTTTGTCCCAGCATACCTGAATTTGTTTATGACACTGAATCTTTTTAGGCACCTTTAATATAAAACAAGGATGTTTTCCTCTCTCACACACCTCCATCTCTCCCATGGCAATGAAAAGATTCTGTCAAAGAAGTGTATCCAATTGCTCCTGACTGTGTTTTTGATCCTCCAAGCATTTCAAAGCTCTTGTTTTTACAAGCATTCATTCTCACACTGGAAGATTGTGAGAAGGTAGAGCAGGAATGAAAACTATATCCCCATCTTTTGTTCACAATTATAATAAAGAATCAAGGCTGAAATTATCATGCTATGTTCAGTAGCTGTCCTCTTTCATAATGGTTGGCTGAATAAGTCAGAGTTGCCTGATTTACATATTACCCCAAACCACAAATCATAGTTTACAATCACAGTGTTTGGATTCACATAACAGAGTAGGCTTGAAGCAAGAAAATCTTATTATGGTTAAGCATGATGTGTAAAGCCACATGTAGCCAAAGCCTATAGGAAATCAGCAAAACTTTTAGTCCCCAAATACTTTGCAATCATTTGTGATACCCTTACAGACCTATCCTCCACATCTTCTGAAATCTTGTGAGTTACCTAAAAGTTTATTTAAGTATATTAAAAGGTTTGGGTCCATTCCTGGGAAAATACTGAATGTCCTGGTATTTTCTATATTCATTTTTAAAAATATTATTTTATTTGGCTGGGTGATGTGAATTTCTATGCTGCAGAATTCTGTGATCAATTCCTGTCTCCCGTTATTGCAAAGTAATTCCCCCATCTATCAAGAGAATAGGCTTCTCTTTAAATAAGTGTGTTATACTTCACAGAACAATTATCATTTACTATGACTGTAAGACAACAAAATCTCATCTTGACGAGGTGGGTGGAAGAGAAATCTTACGAATAAAGAATCAAATGTATTAATTAGCAGATCTTGCTCTCAGCAGTGGGTTGGACTCCATGATATGCTAAGGTTGTTCCCAACTCTATGATTTATGGATTTTAAAGGAGCCTTTTAGGAATAACAAGTATTGTAATGTAATACCCTATTCCCATGATACCAGGAAAAATAAGGAAACAATTGATTTCACAGTCTGTTTTGTACATGAGTAATAGAACAGAATTGCTTAAGATTAGCTACTTCTCATAAAGGTCTGCTGGGTTTTAGATAAATTTTTAGATAGGGTAGATTTTGTGTCTAAACAGTCACAGTACAATTAATAAAGCCCAAGTATATTCTGCGACTGAAAATAAAGGTAGAATTGAACCCTAGCATAGATTTAAAAGATTATGAGAACTTTACAGAAACTTCTCACACTGAAAAATTTAATATTTGTTTATTGTTACCTATTATTTTTATTTATTTATTACATTTATAATAATTATAAAAACACTTTTTATATTGGAATCATTGTTGAGGTTTATAATAACCCAGAATTCATGAGAAAAGCAGTGTTATTTTGAATATAAATCAGCAACTTTTTCACATTTGACCCTTGCAGTCCAGATTCATATCCCTAATCATTCCCATTCAGAAGCACTTTTACCATACAGAAGCACTTTTTGAGAGCTAGGCTCCTGGATCTCCCAAGTGTTGGTTCAAGAGCTGAACCTCTCAATCTTATCTGTATGCTTGCTTTTCACTAGGCAATCTTGGGCTGTCATGAGTTCTTTAGGATGATGCCTGTAGCTGGGCAGCAACTATAACAAGAACATTGGTTCTGTAATGAGTTCATCTTATAAGTAGACAACAATAAGTGCTAAGTACATCTCCGAGCTTGTCCAACTTACACACGCTGCTTGGGAAGGTTGTAACCTGGATGGTTGGCAGCCCAATGCTTGTACTAATTCTCAAGCTTTGTAGAAGGGCATATTTGATTAGTTCAGGTAGCTAAAGCACCCAGACATTAGGAACTTTAATGTATCCAGTATGAGTGATTTGTGTATTATAAACACATCCTTTTGATTTTAGATGCCATTAATGTTTTGCTGTTCTGAAAGCTTTTTCAAAATAAAATATATTAGTCAAGGTGCTAGCATGAGAGCAACAAAACACAACAAGACTGAACTTCTTAATAACCTTGCACTCCATTATTATGAAAAAAGCAATAGCAGAGCACTGTGCTACAAATACTTGTCCTTAGTATGTTTTTTCAAAGTGCTTGGAATATGGTTTAGTGTTACGATCAATTCCTTCATTAATATAAAAAGGTAAAATAGTTCAGATGTAAAACTAGCTCTTTGAATAGCTGAGCTTATTCCCTAGTTTCTCAGCCATATTAAGGCAGTCGTTTTCAGAAGACATGTGGCCATCTTTGAATCAGTGATTGCTCTTGGTTAGAAGTCCCTTGAGAACTGGAATGCAGTACAATTCCAGACGAAAACAAGGGGAACAGTACCATATCCTTGTTACATCAAAGCTGCATCTTAGTCTTTCTCTATATTGGAAAAGCAGTAGCACACATCTGCCTCTATTCAGAAAGAGATAGGAGTGATTGTTCCATGCCTCACTTTTTGGAAGAAAAAGCTCATGACTAGCTCATCTCTCTCATCTCAGAGAGAGATGCAGATGTTCTGCTTCCTTTTTTTCTAAGCACAGAAAATGGGGTGTACTGAGATGAGGGATTTAGGAGAAAGGACTCTATCTGAAGTTAGTTTGTGGACTACTGTTAGTCTATTCAATGTACCTACTTACAGCTTTTAGTAAAGGTATCTATTAGCAGTTTGGTTGCAAAGCATTTATGACACTGCGTGTAGTATTTTCAACTACCAGTTCCTCATTGCCCAGGAATGCAGTTAGTTTCAAACAAATTTGTTTCACAGTTTATTTGCTATCCAGTGTAAAAATCTTCACTTTTTCAAAGCAGTTTAACATTTATTTGGTCTTGGGGCAATGAACTTGCATTTTCTTCTTTCTTTTTACTCATTGAATAGCACATTTGCAGCAACCATAACAACTCTTAAGTTCTCAACCAGCACCCAAGATAAAAGAGTTAGGGACGATGTTCACCATCAAACTGGAACATTTTTCCTCAGAATTGGGAAAGGGAAGATTGATTTGTCTCATTTGATTAATGAACTGCTTCCATCTCTGCAAGTCTTTCCCTCAGCTGAAAAAAATAGAAATATCAGTTGGTACCAATGCTGGGGTGCAAGACCATCCCAAAGGCTTTGGTTGGTGAGTATATTGCAGAGGGAACTGTTAGATGAGGTTCCATCATTCTCTAAGTAGCCCTGGAATCAGATACGTCAGTCTACTTCTCCCACAGCAGGATTCCACTTAGACTGAATGTCCCCACAAAATGGGTTGTGGGGCAGAGATGAGCAAAGGGCTGTGGGGGAGACTTCCAGGATAAGCAAGGAAAAGGTATGTTTTCAATATGGAGCAGGAGAGATGTGAGAAAAAGGTGACAGAATTGATCTGGCCACCAAGTACAATAGGAATTGATATGACGTTCATTTCAGTCCCTATAAGAAGCCATGGCTCCAGGTGTTCTTGTGAAGATACTGAATGGGTATGTAACTTTTTTTTTTATTTTGAAGGCAGTTTCCACTTTTTCTTTATTTATTGCTACTTTCCATTTAGTATAGTGAAAGAATATCTTCTAATACTTTTTAATGGAGTACTCTCTTGGTTGTACTGCAGTAGTTCTACTTTTCCTCTATTTTTCCCCTTGCATGTCCATGTTTCCCCAAGATACAAGATAGCCAAGATGAACAAAAATTGACTGCCATTCTTCTGACTTTTACCAGGGAATGTTACATGTGATGTAAGTGCAACACAAGCCTGGTAACCTACTCTACACTTCCTGTGTCTCACTAAAAAGTATTATGTAAAAGATGTGATGGGCCCATCCATTAAAGATCAGAGAAGATTATGACTTTTAATGCAAAGAAAGTAAACAAAAAGGCAAATGCTTTGAGAACTGGTATGCTGCAGATACAAATGGTGTGGCTGGGGAAATGTTGAGATATGGGTGTGGTTTTCTTATGGAGTAGTTATGTGATTTCACTGATGTGCATGGGAAGACTGTACCTGTGCCTGATAATTGGAAAAATGCTGTTGTTGCTCCTTTATATAAAGAGAAAGATAGCAAGAATCAATGCAAAACTACACAATTAGTTCGTTAAGCATCCACCGGAAGGCATATGCCAGAATTCCGATTAAAAAGGAAGTTAGAAAATTGGAAAGGGCAGTGCTGCTTTATACCAAAGGGGAGATGAGAAAACCAGAGCTACTTTTGTGCACATTGCTGAGAAAGGTCTGAGTGTTAGAAAAGACATTTATTGTATGCTTTGTGATTTAGAGAAAGCTTGTAAAGTGAATAAATTTGAATTATGGAATGTTCTGCATTGATATGGAGTTGAAGGTTGATTGTTGAATGTGATAAAAGTGGTTTGTGATAGAAGCAAGAATATGTGAAAATAAATTGAATGCTTAGCAAATTATTCAATACTGAGCCATTGAATACTAAGCAAGACAAGAATGTAGGATGTCTCCTTGATTGCTTAATGCTTATATGCTTAAGATAACATTTGAGTTGTATTGCTTGAGATTATGATTGTGCATGTACCATTACATACAGAAGGTGGACTGTTGGTTGAGAATCCAAATAATTTTCAGGGAGTGCTAGAGAGTATGATGCATTTAGAAACATAGGTCTGAAAAATATTTCAAACTATCAAGCCAGAGTAAATGGACCAAATAAGTGCAAATTATACAAAATGATAAACAAAAACCCTTAAAGCAAGTAGCAGAATTTGTGTATCTGGGTAGAATGCTTTCTAACAATGGGAAAAATGAATGGGGAAAAATTAAATTTGTTTAAATTTGGAAGTAAAGTATTAAGTATGTGGTGTACTGTACAAAATGAATGTTTGTTGAAAGAAATAAAAAAATCAGTACGTGTAACAGCATGTTCCAGTCTGCTTCATTTCATGGGAGTGAAAATTGAGCATGTTAAGAGAAACCTTAATGTAAGTTGGATGTCATGGAAATTGATGCTTGTGGTTAAATGATAAGAGGTAATACTAAGAATGGATGAATGTTGAATGGATGTCGACTGAATATACAAGTGAGTGTCTAGTGCAAAAAAGTATATTGTCATGTTTTGGTCATAGAGTGAGAATGAATCAACATTTAATTGCAAAACAAATATAAGAAAGAGGAATGGAAAGGAGAAGACTAAGAAAATATTGGGTAGATGGAACAAAAGAAGGGAGACATTTAAAGAACAAAAGGTGATTTACTGTATGAAGTAGTTTATAGATGTGATGGAAACAAGAATGACTTGGAGTGGTAGAAAACTATGGAGAAGTAGAATGAATAGTGTTGGCATGAACTAAATTTAGCTCTATGCCATTTTCTTTAATTCATACCTGGTCTACTTCATATTTGGTCTTTTTTCCTGCATTTTGTATTGCATTGCTTACCTGAAAAGGGAATACTTTATGTATGTGTGTATGTACTTTCAAGCCCTGCTTTTTCAAGTTTTCTTAAATGCTAGAGAGGAGAAGGAATACAACTAAAAGAAAGAGATGCTCTTATTTCATTAGAAATGAGCAGATACAATCCACAGAAATTATTGATTATTTTGTCCAATTGCAATTAAAAAAACAGCTGCACATCTCTTTTTTAAAAAGTAACATTTTATGTTTACTTGGATTTGTATATGTCTTGCAGAGCAGTAATGAGTCTGTGTAAGGCTTTTGAAAGGAGGGTTTATAAATTGTGCTAGAAAGAGCAAAATACCCCTCAAAGCATTAAATCACCCACCCCTGGAAAGGTTGCTATGCTGCTGTCTGTGCTTCCCAGGTTGTTCCCGCATGTACATGTATCTGTAGCCACTTTGCTATTCCAGCAAAAGAATTTTAGTTGCAGACATCCTACAAAAGCCCAAAAAGCAGAAATACCAATTCTTTCCTCTATAATTTTAGTTTCATGTTAAATTATAATGCTGGATAAACCCTTTGAACAGTGCCCTATCAACATGAGAAGCGTTTGTGACCTGACATGTTCTTATCCTCAGTTGCGCTGAATTATTCCAGTACATGATATTTATTTACTGCTTTTGCAGTAAACCTTATTGCATTCATCGATTAGCCAAGGAATTGCAAGCAAGCCAGCAAGTTGCTGTTTCTAGATTCCAAATTGTTAACATTTGACATCCAATAAAAAGCACTCTTATGAATGAAGCAGGAAGATTCAAAGCTGGAAGAATGAAGCTGGAGCTTAGCCCAACTTCAGTCAGAAAAGAGGGAACAGTGGTTGTTTGTGCCTATTTTCAAGACTTTTTCCCCCAATTGACAATTTCCATCCCACTGGAACCAATAGGGAGGAAATAATGAGTCCAGCTCTAAGATATGTCTAACAGCTGGGGACTCTTTGGCTCTTGTGGATCTAAAACCTTTCTTCATCTGCCTATAACATGCCTCTCAGTTGGCTCACATTTTGCCTTTATTGCTGTTTGAAGCTTCAAAATTTCTGCAGGAGTTCCAAGTTTAATATAGTTCCCCAGGGACCAAGGGATTACATCCTTAAGCATTTTAAGAAACATCTCAATGTTAAGACTTGAATACTGAGATGGTCAGCAGCTTCACAAAAAGCACAGATGGCTTTTGTGGCTTGGAGTGTCTTTTTATTTCCTGAGGCTAAAGTATCAACTGTAACCCCATATGGTAGGGGATAGCCTTGCTTTAGTCATCCATGCTCTAGTTACATTCGGTTACAAGGCCTTTGACAATAGTATGAAAAGCCTAGGAAAAAAAATATCTAGATTGCCTACTGGAAATACTGGCAGATACAATAATCCATTCCTGCCCTTTTTTTCTCCCTGGCTGCCAAACCATTTCTTCATCCAATTGAAAGGGCATGAATTGATCTTTAAAACACTGAACTGTTTCACATGAAGCAGCCCTTCTTCCTGCACTTTAACACCATTTTCTTAGGCTCTTCTCCGGGTGTGCCTGTCTAATGTATGACAATTAGCTATTAAATGCAGCACAGTGACTGGGGATAGATCCCATCCTGAAAGACACAGGCACAGAATAATTACAGGAAAATATACAATTATACCTACGCTAATCAATTTTTACTAGATGCTGGTGCTGACAATGTAGGGCAAGTCGAAGGGCATGGGCAAGATGGCCAGAAATGACATATCCTGTTTTGGCAAACTTTTTCTCCCTATTGATTTTGTGTAATTATTTCAGGGACTCCTCCCTTTCATGTTGCCCCTCCAGCCATGTAATCCTCTTTTGGCTGTGAGAAAGGCTAGCATCCTAGCTTTTTCAGCAACTTCATCTTCTTTTTAAATGATTTCATTAACCAGATGACCTGTCCACTTATCCAAACCCTTAAAACAGACTAGACTATTTTTGGTTGAATGCTTATAATTGGAAGAGCTGTTGAAAAGACTCATGTTTATATTTCCATGATTGGCCTGGCACAAAATTCCCTTCTGGTGATTATAGTTCTCAGCAGCCTTAAATCTTCAGTTCTCTTCACACACTGTTCTTAGTTTAGTTTAAGTTCTATCACTGATCCCCAAAGCTAAATTTTATTGTTTCTTTTATTTTTCTTATATGTATTCATTTCATGTATTCATAACTATGTTTACCCTTATACTTATTATCTTGTAAGCGATTGCCAAATCAAATAAATAAATAAAATAAAAATAAATAAATGTTTTCCACCGATTTATCAGTGGTTGCCCAAATCCAGATGACCATTCAATGGCAGCAGGAGATACAAAAATTCTAATCTTTGCTACTAACCCATAGAAATGAAATTTAATTGGTTGATGGTATGATCAGGGCAGTGGGGATAGAAAAACAGAGAAAATGTAGTGTCCAGAATGACCAGACATTTTTACATTATTTATTAGAATTTTCAACTCACCTTTATTACATTGTCACTCAAGTCAGTGAACATTCCTATTACTCCTTCCTCCTCCCATTTCTCCACAGCCATAACTCTGCAAAGTTTGTTGGACTGAGCTTATGCAGTACCTACTTTCACAGTTCATTTTATAAGCAAATCTGGCAGTTGAACAATTGTATGTATTATGCCAATAATACTATCTGTTCAATCATGTCCAATTCTTACGCAGTCAGCTCTCTCCACATTTTCTGATCTTGTATTTTGTGCTGTCAAACTTCTGGCCTGCACTGGCCACACCAATGCCTGATTTAGCAATGGGAGGGAAAGTCCTGATATGTCACGTGATGCCACCATGATGACGTGAATTTGACACCCCTGTCGTATAGCTTCTTTCAACTGTTTTATGTTCTGGCTGGTGTCAGCTTTTGCGGTGTCCAGCCACCATGTTTTTAGCTGCCTTGCTTCCTTTTACTGATGACCATTCTGACTATATAACTGCCTTTTCCAGTAAGTTTAATCACATGAAATCATTGGAAAAAAATAAGGCAGAACTTTGTTATTTTGCCTTCCAATAATATGTCAGATTTTTATAGGCTGCATGACCTGCTTATTTGTCACCTTTCTGCCCAAGGAATATGCAGAAGCCTTCTCCAACATCATTGTCAAACAAGTCAATTTAGGCTCATATACTAATTTCATGGTTTAACTTTGGCAACCATATGTAGCTATGACAAACACAATAGTGTGGACTAATCTGCATTTAATGCCAGGCTGATGATCTTGCTCTTCATACTCATCATTGCTATGCAGCCCAGTGCTGAAGACACTGTTTGATAAGATCTGTTCTTAACAGAACTTAATTATATGAAACAGCAGCACTGAAATGTTAGAAAAAGATGACTAAACACAGAGAAACAAAGAAAAGCAATGTGACACTCTTTTGGTTGCTAGGATCCCTGAATAACAACAGAGAAAAATACCAGGTGGCCTTTTCCATAGCAAGCATCTGTAGGATTCTGCCCAGAGTTCAAAGAAAACATTCAACTGTTTCATCCTTTCAATATATTCAAATGGTCTTAGGTCCCTAGTTACAGAGCTTACAGCTTATCTTACATTTGAAATGTATTTATTTACAGCAACTTACAACAAATTCCTAGTTTACTCACATGCAGAGACAGACTGCAAATATTCTAGGAAAATTAAGCTTTTCTAATGCCCCCCAAACAAGCAAGCACACAAAATAAATACCAGCCAGAGTTCATTTCTGTTAATGCTACTACCTTGTCCCTCCTCAATATGAAAGTAATCTTCAATTGAATTCATATTCATATAGCATGTTTTGCTATATTTGAAAGGGTGATCTTTAAGCATTAGAAATGGTTTATAACAGAATAGTAGTTTCAGTTTATTAATAATTGAATAACAATAATGTGTGGTTGGGGCACCAGACCCAATACTAGGAGGCTGTGATTTTGGTTGTGCATTAGGCATGAAAGCCAGCTGAGTGACTTTGGGCCAGTCGCTTTCTGTCAGCCCAACCCACCTCACAAGATTGTTGTGTGAAAAATAGGAGAAGGAAGAAGTATTGGGTATGTTTGATACTTTGAGTTGTTTATAAAGGCAGTAGAAAAAAGTATTAAATATTTTGATCTCTTAAGTATTTTTTCCAAGAATTGTACTATAATGGGGAGACCAAAAACCTCTCCCAATATTTTATGAGGGGAGAACATCACAGGTCCTCTATAAAATAATAACCATAGAATCAGATACCTGTGTAGCTAAGAACAAAGATAAAAATAAAGTTTAAACCTTTTTCCCACCGCAAAGTTTGAAGGGATTTTTTTTAAATGTATAGAATTCACATATACACAAAGGACAGTAGCTATATCTTTGCTTTAAAATAGAAAAAGAGAAAAAAAGTGGGGAAGGAAAGATCACTAACTGAAGAAGGAAAATAGCAGAAAGAGAATAACAGTTCACTGTAGCATGTATTCTTCTATTGCTGACTCAGAGTGGTGGAAGTTGGATTTTTCTTTGGGAAAAAGAGAGAAATAGAGATTTTTTTTAAAAAAATATCACTTTAGCATTTGGGAAATCAATAAACTGTCATAAAGATTGTTTTAATTGGGAATAACGAAGGGGAGCAGGGAAGGAAATGCTTTAGCATTATGTCCTAGATAGAAAGAAAAAGCATCTTATCAATAATTCCACAAAAGATTTCACTGACATGTTTGGATTTAGCAGCAGCAGCAGGATGTGACAAAGTGAGTTGCAAATTCCAGTTCTCAAGATTAAATTCATTCCTTTGTCACTCACAAGCAGAAAATAAAATAATAGTGTCTATGTGTTCGGTGTGTGTATATGGATACATATGTATGTGTGGATAGTGCATGAATCCTTCCTTCCTTCCTTCCTTCCTTCCTTCCTTCCTTCCTTCCTTCCTTCATTCCTTCCATCTAATCATCAATTTAGATATTACTTTGTGACTACTTCTTATTCTTAATCAATGTCTGAAATTCAAACTGCAAATATAAATTGGAAGGATAGAAAGCATTAAGATGGAGTGGAGAGTGTCATACCTGACTTTTAATACTCAAAAATCCCAAAATGGAATAGAGCCTCAACTTTCAACTGTAGACTATCATTACTCAAATTGTACCAGAGCTTGTTTACAATTCCCATGCTTTTGGATGGAGACATTTGCAATAATACATAAAAAAGCAATGTAGTCCAAGGAACTGATTATATTTAACTGTTCCTTTGCAAACGTCTATGATCAACATTCAAATTGTCAAAGACAGATCTGGCACAACATATAACCTCAAAGGATAGGAGGTGTGACATTCCACTCCGTATAGAGGTGAATTTCCAAATAGGATTTTTGCTACAGATGAAACTAAAAAGCTAGCATGATGATTGAATTATTTGAGTGCCAGAAATTTGCATCAATTAATTCAGTATTTAAATTGAGTAACTTTAATAATTTGAATAGCAAAATACGAAGCAAGTATGAGGTGGGCCTTCCTAATATGTCATTGTTCTTATGAATAATCATAACTATTGATTGATTTTACTGGGCTACTATTTCAGTGCTGCTTTAGCACATATTTCATTATTGTATTTCCAACATAAAGATTTTCTGCGGTTATGCCTATCTCCAATATGAAGTTTCCTGGTTCTTATAAACCCTGAATCTTGTCTGCATAATGATCAAAATGCCTACTTTTATTTCATGCTATTCTGTGCCTGTAGATAGCTATTCCAGCTGTGACTGGTCTTGCCATAACAAAACTCGAATGAGCACCTGTAGATTTGAGATTCTGCTTTGCATGACAATGTCAGTACTGTTTCAATCTGTGGATTTTATTTCAGTTTTTCAAGATTTCCATCCTTACTAAATGTTTATAGGCACTATTATGTATCTTTAGGAACCTTTTTTAGAAATAGGGATTTGGATATAGACAGAAGTGTTGCATAGAAAAAAAGTGGGCTCATATTTAAATGCAGTTATTTCTCAGAAAGGATTGCATGAGTATCTGGAACTTGTCTAAATGTACTTTTTGGAGAAAGAAAAGCTTCAGTGTTAATTTTACAAAGCTTGTCTTGCTACTGATCAAATAAATATTTATACATATATAATATATTGTTTTGTTACACTTAAAAAAGATCCAAAGTTCTACTACTAATATGTATTTGGAGTCTTTTGTCAAGGTTCTGTTTATCCTTTATTAATACAGTTTTGAAGGGAAGATTAAGAAACTTCACACTTGCAAAATAACTACTTTTGACGTAAATAATTAGAGCACATTGTTGTTTATCTAGGTGCTTGCATTTATGCTTTATGATATTTTTAATGAAGCCCTGTGTATATGTGTTTGCGTCTTTATATATATTCTCTGTATAGCCACAAATGGAATGAACTTTGCTTGTGGTGCAACGTTTCCTAGCAACTTCATGCCTGTTATAGTTTTCCTTTCTCTATTCTTCGCACTAAAAGGAAAGTCATGTCCATTAATTCCAAATTCTAGTGAAAACTACTTAGAGATTTTATTCATGTTTTCATCTTGCTGAGATGTTCTTGGGGGAGGGGAGACTTAGACTACTGTGGTTTGTTGATCATTCTACAATTTCCCTTGAACAAGAAGACCCAGAGTATGTATTCACAATTAATTCCTTTTTGCATTTAAAAGAAATGGGAACATCACAGCGTGATACGTCCCTCGATAGTATATCATTTTGGTTGTTCAAACATCAGACATGACACACTAAGAGGTAAAATAAAAGGTCTTTGAGGCATATTTTAGGTGGTGCAACTGCTTGTTTCTTTTAGTGCCTGTGTAGTGCAAATGCATCTTTTTCTTATTTCAAGACTGTCCATTTTACGAGCATCAGAAGAACATTATAGAGCTTGTTAGTACATGGCATTTCTTGACAATTACCACTAACCTTTGACATGCTAGTGGCAAACAAATTCTTATACCTGAACTTCTCAATGTTGGCAACTACAGAGAGCCAAAGGCTGGTGGTGAAAGGAAACTGAACAGTTTATATTTCACGGAGAAATGGCTAAGATTGAAAAACATAGTTCAGGAATGTGAGTTTCCCTACAATTGAGTCCAATTTTCTCCTGCCTAAAGCAATACATGCCATTATTCCTTCTACTCTGTTTTACACCTAAAATATTGAATCTGGACACCACATTTTAGGAAAAATATTAACAAACTGGATCATATCTAGAAAGGAATAAAACAAATGTAGAGTAGCTGGAAGCAGTGTTTAATCTGGACAAGAGAAGACTGAAAGGAAACATAATCTGAAGGTAGGCAGAAGACAATTTGTTCAGTGTGCCCTAGAGGACATGACAAGGAGATATTGTCTGCTTAGGCATTCCTAGGCTGCATTAACAGAGGGATAGAATCACGATCATGTGAAGTGTTAGTATCGCTTAGTATTGCATCCAGTGGTTACCACAATATCAAAAAGATGTCGAGACTCGAGAAACAATGATGATTAGAGGGCTGGGGCTAAAAAATGTGAAGAACAGTTGCAGGAACTGAGTATGTCTAGTCTAGTGAAAAGAAGGACTAGGGGTGACATAATAGTTGTCTTCCAATATTTTAGTGGCTGCCACAAAAAAGATGGGTCAAGCTATTTGCCAAAACACCAGAAGGCAGGACAAAAAGCAACGGCTATAAACTAATCAAGGAGAGAACCAACCTAGAACTAAGGAGACATTTTCTGACAATGAGAACAATTAACTAGTAGAATGGGCTATCTTGAGAAGTTGTGGGTGCTCCATCACTGGAGGTTTTCAAGAAGAGATTGGACAGCCATATGATATAGGGTTTCCTGCTTAAGCAGGGGATTGAACTAGAAGACCTCCAAGTTATCCCAGTTGGAGATAAAGAGACATTTCCTAATGGTAGGAGCTAATTGAACAAGAGTATTTCAGGAATTGGTGGGCTCTTGGTTTGACGTATTTAAACAAAGGGCTAGAAATAATGTATTAGATTCCTGAATTGGGTTTATATGATTTTCAAGGTTCCTTCCTACCATTATATTGTAGGATTCCACATTCTCTTACAAAAAACTATGAAGACATAATTATAAGGGCTTACTGATTTTCTGAGATCCTGGGTCATTCCTCAGAAGCTGAATATCATAATGACAGATAAATTTAGATTGGTTTTAAAAAAAGAGTAAAGCAGAACTAGATTGTTGGTTTAGGCATTTATGTATGGTTTTTATTTGCTTGAGTTTCAATGTAATAAAGTATTAACTGCATAATAAGATTTGAGTCAACTGTGAATTTAACCAAAGTTTAAATTTAAAATTCTATTAATTCAATGTCTTGTTTCTGATTAGATTAATATAACACAAAGTTGTATACAAGACTTTACTATCAGGGACTCCAAAATAATTCAACAGGAATATGAAGCACGGATAGGAAAATTGTGTAAATCTGCACAGCAAGCAACAAGGCATAGACATTTTGAATTTCTAGTTCATGTGGGCAAGTTTGCACGGCTTCCCCTTCCCCCCTCTTCTTTCCCCCCCTCGCTTCAGTTTATGTCCTTTTCCTTATGTTTTGTGTTTTTAATGTTTTTATGTTTTTTTAATGTTTTTTATACTCTTGTTTTAAGTTTAATCTGGTTTTTAAATGTATGAATGGGAATAGTGAGTGAATGGTTATTTGACCAATCCGGGCTGTGACCCCTCCTTGGGGGGAGGGAGGGATTTTTTAAATGTTTATTATTGTATTGTTTTAATATTTGGGCTTGTATCTAGTTTAATGTTTTTTTAAGTATTTATTGTTCTGTATTTTAGTTGTGAACCGCCCCAAGTCTTCAGAGATGGGGCGGCATACAAGTTCAAATATAAATAAATAAATAAATAAATAAATAAATAAATAAATAATATGTGGAGGTAAGGGGCAAATGGCTGCCCCCCCCACTGAGTGTGGAAACAGAAGCAGGTGGGGGTCCAGCCATAAACCCTCGTCTGGTGTGAATGAAATGTTTGGCCTGCTGGAGGTGGGAGGGTCAGTTGGGGTTGGGGCGGAGACGTCGGAGGTGTCGGATAGCTGGAGTATTGTAGTCATGATGGGGAGAGGTAGATATGGTAGGAGCCGGGGGGTAGGCCACTCACAGGGAACAAGGACTCACTATATCAAAGCAATTACTTGCTCCAGCCCCCCAGGCCCCTCCCTTATTCCTAGTGATTCAGGGAATCGAGGCCCTGAACTCAGGCTGTTGCTGTTGAATGCCAGGTTGATTATTAACAAGGCCCCCCTCATTCAGGATTTAATCCTTGAGGAGAGGGCTGACCTGGCATGTATCACTGAAACCTGGCTGGGCCAAGAGGGTGGTGTCCCTCTTTCAGAGATGTGCCCAGATGGGTTTCAGATACTGCACCAGCCGCAACTTCAGGGAAGGGGTGGAGGAGTAGCAACCATTGTCTGGAACAGCTTCTGTTCTCGCAGGCTCCCTGCTCCAGAGATTATGGGGTGTGAGTCTCTCCTCTTGAGGCTGGACTCAGGAGTTCAGTTGGACTTGTTGCTAACGTACCTGCCTCCCAGCTGCGTTGCAACAGCCCTGCCTGTGCTGCTGGAGATAGTAGCCGGGTTGGCAGTGGAGTTCCCCAGGCTTATGGTGCTGGGGGACTTCAATTTGCCGTCACTCGGTGAATCCTCAGACGTGGCCCAGGAGTTCATGGCTTCCATGACAACCATGAACGTGACTCAAGTAATTCAGGGTCCAACCCATGAGGGGGACACACGCTTGACTTGGTATTTCTCTCGGAACAATGGAAACATGATCTGAAATTAAGGGGTATAGACATCTCTCCCTTGTCATGGTCAGATCATTCCCTGCTGAGGCTAGATTTTGGGATGCTGCTCCCCCATCGCAGGGAGGTGGAACCAATTAAATATTTCTGCCCCAGGCACCTAATGAACCCAGAAAGGTTCCAGAGGGACCTTGGGCAGATACCGGATTCCCTGATCCACAGTCTGGCTGATGCCTTGGTTGCTGCCTGGAATAGGGCGGCGACGGGAGCATTAGACTGGGTTGTGCCTTTGCGACCTCTCAATGGTGGCCGATGCAGGATGGCTCCCTGGTTTACCGAGGAGCTACGGGAGATGAAGCACCAGAAGAGATGTCTAGAGCAACGCTGGAGGGCCAGTAAATCTGAATCTGACTGAACACTTTTAAGAGCCTTTATTAGGACTTATTTAGTGGTGATACAGGTGGCAAAATGTATGAATTTTTCTGCACTTATTGCATCTGCAGACTCTCACCCAGCCGCCCTGTTTAGGGTGACTCGCTCTCTTCTCAATCAAGAGGAAGTGGAGGAGCCCTTACGAGGGAGAGCTGAGGAATTTGTACAGTTTCTGTTGGATAAAGTCACTCAGATCCGGATGGACCTGGACTCCGATTGGGCAATTCTGATTGAGATCGGTGGGTCTTAGTCCTATTATATGGAGTGAGTTTGATCCTGTGGCTCCTGAGGAAGTGAACAAGGCCATGGGAGCAATGAGTTCTTCCACTTGTTCACTGGACCCGTGCCCTTCCTGGCTGGTCTTGGCCGGTAAGGAGGTGACACAGATCTGGCTCCAGGCATTGGTCAACGCTTCTTTGAGAGGGGTGCTTCCTGCAACTATTAAAAGAAGCAGTGGTAAGGCCCTTCCTCAAGAAGCCTTCCCTGGACCCAGCTGAATTAAAGAACTTTCATCCAGTTTCCAACCTCCCCTTTGTGGGGAAGGTTGTTGAAAAAGTGGTGGCACTCCAGCTCCTGCGGTCCTTGGATGAGACGGATTATCTAGACCCTTTTCAATCGGGTTTCAGGCCTGGCTACAGCATGAAGAATGCATTGGTCACACTGTTTGATGATCTGTGGCGAGCTATCCTGGTACTACTTGACCTCTCAGTGGCTTTTGATACCAGCGACCATGGTATCCTTCTGCAGTGGCTGAGAGAGTTGGGAGTGGGAGGCACCGTGTTGCGGTGGTTCACCTCCTATCTCTCTGGCCGGTCACAGTCAGTGTTGGTAGGAGAACAGAGGTTGACCCCCCAGTCCCTCATCTATGGGGTGCATCAGGGCTTGGTCCTCTCTCCCCTCCTATTTAATATCTACATGAAACCGCTGGTTGAGATCATCCGACAACATGGGGTGGGATATCAGCAATATGTGGATGATACCCAGGTGTATATCTCCGCCCCATGTCCGTTCAGTGAAGCAATGGATGTGATGTGCCAGTGCCTGGAAACTGTGAGGTCTGTTTGGGAGTCAACAGGCTCAGACTTAACCCAGACAAGACTGAGTGGCTGTGCATACTGCCCCCCAGGGACCATGTTGATTTTCCATCTTTGTTTCTGGGTGGGGAGAAATTGTCCCCCTCAGAACGGGTTTGCAATCTGGGTGTCCTCCTAGACCCACAGCTGAAATTGGAGCAACACCTATCAGCTGTGGCTAGGGGAACTTTTGCACAGGTCCGCCTTGTGCACCAATTGCGACCCTACCTGGACAGGGAGGCTCTTCTCACAGTCACTCATGCCCTAGTCACCTCATGACTGGATTATTGCAATGCACTCTACATGGGCTACCCTTGAAAAGCATTCAGAGACTTCAGTTGGTCCAGAATGCAGCCACGCGAGCTGTTGTGGGTGTCCTGAGATACACCCACATATCACCAATTCTTCACGAGCTGCACTGGCTTCCTATTAGTCTCCGGGTGCAATTCAAGGTGTTGGTCATTACCTATAAAGCCCTATATGGCTCAGAATCAGGTTATCTCCAGAATCATCTCCTACCTTGCGTCTCCCTGCAGCTGGTAAGATCCCACAGAATTGGTCTCTTCTGGGTTCCATCAGCTAAACAATGCCAGCTGGCGGGCCCGCGGGAGAGGGCCTTCTCTGTGGCTGCTCCAGCTCTCTGGAACCAGCTGCCTCCTGAGGTCCAGGCTGCCTCCACCCTATTGACCTTCTGCAAAGCAGTCAAAACCTGGTTTTTCCGGCAGGCATGGGGCTATTGATCTCGTGACTGAGATCTAGCGAGATCCGGCCCTCCTCTTGTTTGCTGTTTTTTAAACCATTTTTAAATTTTTATAATGTACTTTGTTGTTTTTCTTCTTTTTGCTGTGAGCCGCCCGGAGTCCTTTGGGAGTTGGGTGGCATATAAGTTTAATAAATAAATAAATAAATAAATAAATAAATAAATAAATAAATTCAACTGGTGTAACAATAGGTTCAGTGAGTGTGTGCTTTGTGCGTGTGCAGAGGATTTGCTACTGACCTTCTGCAATCCTGCACTCACCCTGTGTGTTAAACAGCAGATGTGCGGCAATCTGCTGTGTTGCATGAAGCAGCTGAGTTTGAAAACCACGAAATAAAGGTCAGAATAGAGCCAGAACAGGCGGACGGGCCCAGCAGCTGATTGTCAGAGCAAACCAGTTTGCTCACAGAAGATCCTCGGAGCTACTGGTTCAGCTGAACCAGGCTGAACTGGTAGAATACCACTACTGTTTACTATACGTACAGTAACAGAGATGCTGACCGACCATTGTATTTCAGCAATATTGAGATAATCACTAGTCCTCTATCACTTTTGCATACGTTTCCATATGCCTTCAAATCACTGATTCCTAGTGACAGTCAGAACTAGTCCCTGAGATTTTCTTGGCAAGATTTCAGAAGGGGTTTGCCATTTCCTCCTTCCTGAAACTGAAAGAGAGTAACTGATCCAAGGTTATCCACCTGGTTTTGTGCCTAGGATAGGATTAGAACTCAGTCTCCTGGGTTTTTTTGCCTGTACCTTAACCACTGGCTCTCCCATGTCTTATCTACAAACACAAATGTTGTCGAGATATTTTTAAGAAGTTTATAAGGACATAAGAAACCTGCTGGATGAGGCCGAGGCCTAATCTTAAACATGTTTTCGTGGTGACCAATGTGATGGTGTTAGGTTACTTGTAAGCAAGAGATAGGAACATTTATGTGTGTTCCATCCTTTAGTTTATATATGAAAGAATGCTGTCTCCAATAAAGATAGCCCTAAGTATTAAGACCAGTAGTTCTTTTAAGGACATCATCATGTTCTATAGTAATTAATTTCCCAGGTTAAAATGTATCATGTTAATCATTCATCAAGTTTAAAGAAATTCTTCTGGAGCTCTTTACAAAGTCTTGTAGGTTTTGACCAGCATGAAGAGTTTGATATTCCCCACAAACTTGGAAACCTTACAGCCATATCCTATGTCAAGATATTTGACTAATGTACATTTTTAAAAAATCAATCCCAACATTGTCTATGAGGGACTTTGCTTCTTACTTATTTCTATTAAGTAAATTGTCCATTTTTGCTTGGTTTTTTTGCTATCTTTTTTAACCAGTTAGCAATCCATAAAAGGATAGGCCTTTTTTTTCTGTGACCACTAAGTTAACTCAAAATCTTTGATAAGAAACTTTGTCATTCTTTTGGAAATCCAAGCAAACTATCCTTACAAAGTCACCTCCATTCATGTGTCTATTGACATTCTCAAAAAAATTATAGAAGATTGTTGAGGCAGGATTATTTTTACAGAATCCATGCTGATTTTCATTCAGCAAAGGATTATTCTTCTATGGGCTTATATTTGCTTCAGTTACCATTTCTAGACATTTGTCCAGAACAGTTGTCAAGCTGAGACACCTATAATTATTCACATCTCCCCTGGATATATTCTGAAAACTGGTGTCACACTGGCTAGCTTACAATCATTTGGTAACCAGTCTAATGTGAGGGAGAAATGTTTTGGGGAAGGACTCAATTCAATTTTGAGCAATTTTATAATTAAGTTCTTTGTGATACCTCAGGTAGATGCTCTCAGGATCAATAAAAAACCAGCTATTCTTCCCTGATATCCTAGAATATTTTGTCATGTTATCTCAACTTATTTTAATTGTTCCCATACCCTTTCTGGGAAATGTGATGTAGATTCAGGTTCTTGTCCTACAACTTACGTTGTATAGCTGGAGAAAAATCATTCTGTTTATTTACAGATTCTCAAATATCTTTCAGCGTCCCATTCATTCTTCCTTGAACAGCCTTTTCATTCTTGTTCTTTTTAATTAAACTGACCATTTATTGGGATATGGGCTATCGGAATAGAATAGAATGACAGAGTTGGAAGGGACCTTGGAGGTCCTCTAATCCAACCCCTGCTCAGTGTCGGAGCATTTACAACTTCTGGAGGCAAGTTGTTCCAATGATTAATTGTTCTGTTGCTAAAGTTGTGAATGCTCCAACATTGAAATTTTTTAAGAAGAGATTGGACAACCATTTGTCTGAAATGGTATAGGGTCTCCTGCCTGAGAAGGGATTGGACTAGAAGAGTTCCAAGATTGATTGATTTATTTTATTTATTTTTATTTTATTTTTGGGATTTATATGCCGCCCTATCTCCCGAAGGACTCAGGGTACCTCACAACAGTAAAAAAGAACAATACAAAATTTAAAATTTAAAAAGCTATTAAATCAGAATCCCAATAATTCAAAATTAAAAGCGAATACAACAATAAAAAGTTTTAAAAAAAACCCTCAGTCCAGGTCGGCCTGTTGAAAGCCATGTGTTCAGGCCGCGACAAGATCCCTTCCAACTCTATAAATTTTGTCTTATGGAGTTTGTGAAGATTTATAAGCAATGAAATTAAGTTTATATTCAGATTACATTTGTTGTTTTTTACTTAGAATATATGCTATTTTTAAAGAGGAGTTCCCAAAGTAGTATTTGCTGTATTAAAAATAAACCTTTTTATTTTAATACTTTTATTGTTTAATAGCAAAAGACAAAAAATAAGATAAAACAAAACAAAAATACTAAATGTAGATTAAAAGCATTATAAAAATATCCCCAGTAACACATTTCTCCTTTTCCTTCTATCTTTGTCCCCAACTACTGAGCACAATTTAGATATCAGTTCTTTAGTATGAACGTTAAAGAGTATTGCTGGTCTCTGTTGCAATCCTAAAAACCCAATTCCAGATGTCTAAAAATGGTTTGCTGCATATTGTGTTAAGGGAGTTGTTCCTGCTTGAATTTGGCTAAACTTCTATTAATGTCAATTTTGCCATTGCAAGCATTCTCCAATATTAGTCCCCCCCCCCCAATCTGATACTGTCAGCAAGATTTCTCTTTTTCAGTGTCAGACCAAGTTTGTTCTTGCAGCTTTCAGCATATATACACTGTATGAGCAAATTGTGATATTTTTTCCATTTGTGTTTTCTGGAATTATACCTAATAAAACTATGTATGGTTTTGTCTGAATTTTATTTTTAAAATTTTTGAAGATTTGATGTAAATATGATGTGCTTTTGAGTTGTTTTTTAACATAACACTACATATGATAAAATCCTTCTTTTTGTGGGGTTTCCAATATTTGTTGTCATAAACTTCATTTATCATGGTAATTAGGTGGTGGTGGTGGTGGTGGTGGTGATGGTGGTGGTGAGGAGGAGGAGGAGGAGGAGGAGGAGGAGGAGGAGGAGGAGGAGGAGGAGGAGGAGGAGGAGGAGGAGGATATCTGACTCTTGGCAATTCTGTGGGCCAGCTCTCTCCACATCTTTCGATTTTGCACTGTGTCTTTGAGTCTTTCTATTGTCTGGCTGGTGTCAGCTTTGATGGTGTTCAGTAACCATGTTCTTTAGCAGCTTGATTTCCCTGTAAAGCAATTATGTTTGGAACAGTTAGCAGATCTCCCAAACATAATTGCTTTCTCCAGTAAACAGAGTTATGTACCGTCTGTAAAAATTTGTAAATCAATCTCCCTTTAAGTTGTAACTTGGAAGGAATGCTATAAATTGCTATAATGCTAGTTCACCTCTTTCTTTTGAGTGTTGCAAGTTCTTTAATTGTCTTCTTTTTTTTCTTACCCCAGAGTACAAATTGTATATTGTCCTCAGATTTTTGTCTGACATTTGAGTTGGTGCATTTTGGAATAGAAAATGCATAATTCGTTGTAATAATTTTAAAATATCTTTTTTATATCCAGTCATAGAATCCTAGATATTTCACTAAATCTTTTGTTATCTCACAATCACTTTTTTTTACAATATTTTCTTCAGAGAATAAATGGTTTCTTACTGTCTTAGGTATTTTTCCCCCAATAATTTTATATCCAGATAGCGTTTACTTGCATCAGCTACCACATAGAGATTTAATTGCCTTGATGATTTTTCCTCCATTGAATTTGGACTTTAAGTTGTATTCATTATTAACCTTCTTCTTGAGATCAATGTGCTTAATGTTGTCAGCTTGTATGATGCCCAAGTATTTGCAATGATCTTCTTCATCCAGATTCTTGATATTATTTCTATAGAGCATCTTGATGTAGTTTGGGAAAGCCAGCTTCCAATACTTGATGTGTCCAACTCTCAATCTGTCCCACCCCTCAGCTTTTCTTTTATCTCCAGCAGAAGAGTTTAAGAAATCTTTGAAAGAATGAAGCATTGGATTATCATTTATAGATGTTACAGTAGCAACTAGTTTCTTATACTATAAATTTTATGACAAATTACTGAACCACTTTGCCCAATGGCTCCCATGTGAAAAAGGAGGAGAGGGAGAATGGATCTGACTTCAACAGTATAAGCAGTATTGTGGTAAGATAGGTGTTTCTCTTTAAAAATGTTAGTGAAGATGAGGTCCAGAATGGAAAGCACTTGCAAAACAGATTCTGTTCAGTTCATGCAGTGGGTAGATTTGAATTTGGATTACTAACCCCATTTGTTACCTAGGAGTAAGTTGTATGTTTTAACTAGCTTCTGTAAATTCCAGTTATTCATAGAAAAACCAAGCAAGAGAATGTTTGGTGTAAGTAGTTGACTTTGAACATTCTGGATTTATGTAACAAGTGTGTAGTATCACATTACAATTCTTTTTCTCACCCTCCAACTGAAAGTTATAAGAAGATCCATTAGATGAGACCAAAAGAGATATTTTAAATTGACATATTCCAATGTGAGAACAATTATAATAAACAATCATTGGTGGAGGGGGTGGAGGATGTGACAGCTGATCTAAAAACAGAGATGGGTAATCCCAGAGCAGACTTAAAAACAGAAATTATGAACACTGCAAAAAGTACTGACTGCAGTTGGATGTAATATTAATTATATGTTTCTGTTAACTTAGTTAGCTTGCTGCTGTCATACATTGCTTGGAAAGGATTAAACAAAGCAGTTTGCTTCCTCAGTTTCTGACTGATTTCTATATTGCTACTGCTGCTTTTTCAGTATATTAAACCTCTTTGGAATAGCATAATTTTAGCATATGACTGACTGTTTACAAGGGATCAACAGCAGAAGCAGCCAAAAAAATATTATTAATGCTACAATTAGAATACCTATAAGGAATATTCACTTGATGGGGAAGGGTGAGTGAAAATAAAATCAAGATAATATTCAAGACCAAAGTGATACCCTTTTGTATATGCAGCATTGTCACATACAAAAAGAACAAGGCTTCTGTCAAACAACTATCACCACCATCTTAATGTTTTGGGCATTATTTGGGCATAATTAACTTCCTGCAGTTTGGTTCTGCCTGACCTCCCAGGCCTTATCTACACTATAAATCATCCCCTTAAGTCTAAAATATTTTCCCAACATGGAAAACAGTAGAATAAGAAAAAGAGTTTGACACAAAGGCATACTTGTAGAATTGATTTTCTATTTTTTTTGTGAAGGAGAAGGAAAAGCAGAGTCTGGGGACAGAGTCAAGAGAGGAATCAGCCTGGAATCATTATATTAAGACAAGCAAGCCATGTCCAACCCGCACCCCACCCCCCAGCTCTTTTCTAGCACCAATTTAGTGCTGACTGTTAGTTCACTAGATTCTTGTGTGTAGGCATAAGCAATAAATCAGCTTACCTGGAACTTATTATGTGGGCCTGATTCTTCATGCCTGATATTACCCTCTCTTTTTGTATTGCATCAATGGCAGGTTCATGTTCAAAGGAATGATCAGAGGGACAATATTGATAGAATAACAACATCAGCTCTTCATTTTTTTGCCTTGCTTCAAAAGTGTTTTATTGATATCTAGGGTTGAAATACAGGTATGTCTCTCCACCATTATCTGCTGCTATGATCATCACTAATCAACTACTTATCTGTCATAAGCTAGCATCTATATCTAATAAATCCAATAAATACTGTATATCTGAAAATAATATTAAATTTCCCTATTTCATACAGAAAAAAGAAGTGAAAGTTGTTGTGAAAAATCAGATCAGTATTAAAAGGCTAAATGAGCAAATCCACACAAGACTCAAAACTATAGTTCATATACTGTATATGATCAACTTAGAGTTATCTTCAAAAATAATTCATAGAAAGTGTTTTGGGTCATGGGCTATGGGAAAGATATAGGATTATTCATTTTCCTGAACTCATTCAGAATTGTTGAATAGTTGATTTACAATTCAGAACTCACAGGCTCTGTAACTGTTATTTATGCTTACCTTCCATAAGGAAAATGTTATCAGTGGCATCTGATACTTTTTGTTATTATTTATTAATTTAATTTTTTTGCTCCGCATATTGCTGCAAGTTGATTCTGGGCAGCTTACAATATTAAAATTAGATAGATAGATAGATGGATGGATGGATGGATGGATGGATGGTTAGATAGATAGATAGATAGATGGATGGATGGATGGATGGATGGATGGATGGATAGATAGATATAAAATCAAATTAAAATTTCATTAAAATACAAGTTATAACTAAATGGGAAGTGGGGGACTGCTATTAGTCAATCATCCATGTTCAGAGTGGATGATTGACTAATTTCTTTGCTGTGCATCTTGTTGCAAGGTGATTGTGGGCAGCTTACAATATTAAAATTAGATAGATAGATAGATAGATAGATAGATAGATAGATAGATAGATAATGATAGACAGGCAGACAGACAGACAGACAGACATCTATGTATAAAATCAAATTAAAATTGCAATAAAATACATAACTAAATGGGGAGAAAGGAAAAAGAATATTAAGGGTAACTGCTATTAGTCAATTATCTAAGTTCAGAGTGTTGTTTCCTCCATTGGGGCCCCAGGCCAACTGGCAGTACCACAACTTTGGGTTCTTACAGAAGGTCAGGAGGGTGGGATCCAATTTCACCTGAAGGGCCAAAATGTTCCAAAGGGCTGAGGCCATTTCACAGGAACATGCGGCTCTAGGTTCACAAATATTGAGGGCAATTCTCCAACAAAGCTATTTTAAACAGCATCTCCTTTGATCTCTATGGTGTTCTATAAAGACTCACAGCCTCTCTTTCAATTCCTGTCTTAATTATTACCCTCACTTTATATTAAAAGGCAAATAAAGTTCCCTTACTGAAGTCTCACTTCAGACTGATATTACTGCTAATATAGTGTTAGTAAAATTTTCAGATAGTCAGATCGCCAACCATCAGCAGATTTAACGTGATCCTACTGTATGTTTCCAATCAAGAAGCATTTCTATTGTCAAAGAGATCCATAACAGTATGGGTTTATGATTTTTGATGGACATTTATGTACACATTCACAAAGTGACCTTTGCTGAGTAGAATCAACATTCTCATCATGAAGTAATGGGTTTCTTTTTAATGTCAATGCCTCTAACTAGTAAATGGGTTTGAGGTTGATTGTCTTGTTAAGATGTAGCAGAAAGCATTAGCAAATGGCACATATGGGAGAGTAATATGCTGGCAGCCAAGCAGGGATCCTGAGATGGTATTCTAGTCTTTTATTATGTCTCTCATGGAATGGCCAAAAAATGACGGGTCTCATAGCTACGCAAAATGTATTGTTTGTGAAGAACTTCATTAGAAACAAATATGCACAACCACAACAAGTAGAAAATGTCCCCATCAATCGATTATACACTGAAATTTATTCTCAACATATAAATGATAATAGGAATAGGAATTATAAGGTCTAATAAATTACTTTTTTAAAAATTTTCACAAAAAAAGGAGACATCCCAGTCCTTGTCCTCAGGATTTCATTCTTGAGAATATGGATATGGATATCCTGAATATGGGGGGGGGGAGATTCCTTCCTTTTTTTTTTCAGGGTTTTAACCATCTTTGTACAAAGAGGTGAGAGACATAAATACATTTTCTCAGTCTTCAACACCAAATAATAGCAGCTTCATTCCAAAATGTTCCAATGTTGTTGCTGTTTCTAATTTCTAGATTCATGCAGAGTTGGTAGAAGGTTCCTGCCTCTTAAATATTACAGCAGTTTTTTCACATTCTGCATTTGTTGAGTGTCTTTGGAGCAGATTATTAGGGAGCAAAACAAAGAAACGAACAAACAAGATTTTCTGTGGAGTTTCCTCAACCATAGGTTGTTTGAATGGGAAAGGGGAAGTAGAGACATCTCTCTGTACATATCAGTAAAGAAAATAAAGTGCCATTAAAAAGAATATTTCTGGGAAGCTTTTGAAACTTCTATATAGTTTGCCTCAAGTGAGATCAGAATAACAGGAGAATAACAGAAATAGCAGATTTGGAATGAACTTTCTAAATCTTCTGGCCCAACCACCCCCCCTGCTTAATCAGGTGATCCTATAACCTATACCATTTCAGACAAATGGCTGTCCAATCTGTTCTTTATAATCTCCAGTGTTGGAATACCCACAACCTCTGGAGGCAAGCCATTCCACTGATTAATTGCTGTCAAGAAGTTTCTCCTTAGTTCTAGCTTGGATGTCTCCTTGATAAGTCTCGATCCATTACTTCTTGTCCTGCCTTCAGGTGCTTTGGGGAATAGATTGACTCTCTCTTCTTTGTGACAGCTGCTTAAATATTGGAAGACCGCTATCATGCCATCCTCTAGTCATTCTCTTCTTTAGAATAGACATACCCAGTAGTGGTGGGATTCAAATTTTTTTACTATCGGTTCTGTGGGCGTGGCTTGGTGGGCGTGGCAGGGGAAGTGTTAAGTTCGCATAGAGAGGCAGGACGCGGAGTGCTTCAGCTCTTAGTTTATTGTGACTTCAGCTCAGAACGGACCCGAATGGATCAGCTGCGGCAGCTATTTATAGCCGGCTGCTGCGGCTGCCAGCCAATCAGAGTGCAGGGTTTTCCTGCACTTTTACAACCAATGATTTCAAACACTTTACAACAATAACCAATCATTTCAAACTCTGCATACATAACAGGAAGGATACTTGTAAAATCTCCAGTCAGAGGTGGGATTTGCCGGTTCTCTAAACTCCTCAAAATTTCCACTACCGGTTCCCCAGAACTGGTCAGAACCTGCTGAATAACACCTCTGATACCCAGTTCCTGCAACCATTCCTCAAGTGTTCTTCATATGATCAAAATTAGTGGGATGTTATTAAACTTTTAAAAGAAGAAAACAAGAATACAAAGGATAATGCAAAATGATAGTTAAAGAAGTTCACTACACTGTTTAAGTCACAGGATGCATGCAAACAAGTAATGTTGCAGGGAATAATCACTGGCTTCAGGAAAATAAACATTCAAGAAACATCTAATCATGAAATATTAGGGGGGAAAACAGTGTTCTTCCAGTCACCAGTTAAGTTTTTTCAAAAAGGAACTCCCAGAAATATTTTAGTCTGAGGGAACAGCTATCCTTTCTTTTAATCACACTGTGATTGCAAGATAGTCATTTGTAACTTTTGTGTGTGCAAAGATAAAATATTTGCCACAGATATATTTTTTGTTTTGAAGGGGCAGCCTTTTAAAACTGCTGTTAGACTTAATTAGATCCCTTTGTTCTGCTTGAGTCTAGCAATAGCTCTGAAGTGAAGCATTCCACCCAGAAAGAAAGGTCTTCTCATGAAGAAATAGATTGGGAAATAATACACTTTGGAAAGCAAAATGCAATGGGAGGGGTGGTTTAAAAAGAAAAACTCTGTCAGAATCAGATAGACTTGAACACTTTAATTGTGTGACTGCTCCCCTTTCTTATTCCTCTCTTTCCCTCTTTCTCTCTTTCTTTTAATGAATAAGACAATTCGTTCTTTTATCTCTTGAGACCATTTACCTTCAGGATGAGGATTGCCATTGCATGGATATTTGGATTAAATATATAGTCAGAATGGCATTAATCCCTTTATTTTATTTTTTAAAAATCAGTTATTATGTTAAGCCAGTACTACTTGTTTTAGGGATTAGTGAGAGCAAAAATATAGGTAGTCCTTGCGACCACAATTGAGCCCAAAATTTCTACTACTAAGAGAAATATTTGTTAAGTGAATTTTGCCCCATTTTATGATCTTTCTTGCCACATCGTTAAATGATTCACTGCAGTTATTAAGTTAGTAACATGATTAAGTGAACCTGGCTTCCCCGTTGAATTTGCTTGTCAGAAAGTCACAAAAGGTGATCACGTGACCTCAGAACACTACAGCGGTCACAAATATTAGTCAGTTGCCAAATGTCTGAATTTTGAACACGTGAGGATGGGGATGCTGCTGTTGTGAGTGTGAAAAATGGTTATAACTCACTTCTTTCAGTGCCATTGTAACTTTGAATGGTCATTAAGTGAACTGTTATAAGTCGAGGAGGCATTGTTTATTTTATTTATTTATTATTTATTTATTTATTTGATTTGTCAATCACTTACAAGATAATAGGTATAAGTATAAACATGAGTAAGAATACAGGAAATAGGTACAAATAAATGTGGACAATAGGACAGGGATGGTAGGCACGATGGTGCACTTATGCACGCCCCTTACAGACCTCTTAGGAATGGGGTGAAGTGAAATGTTTACCGTATGTGGGCTGTAGAAATCCAGATGACTACCAAAACAGGAACAACACTTGATCATATAGATTGCTACCCAGAAAATAATGTAATGAGTGTAAATATTATGTGGGAAGTTTTACTTCTAATCTGTGAATGACATTTGACCAAACAGATTGTTTTATTCTTCCTTATTTTGATATGAACATGATTATTTCTGAATGATCAGAAAAAGCTATCTTTTGCTGTTGGTAGTGCTTTATAACATATTCTCTGTAAATTAAGTATCTATAAACGTAGATTCGGTTTAATGTAATTAGTTATGATAAATAACCATTACCTCAATAATGAAATCTGCATTTGAGAAAGTGAAAGATAGGACTTGCTTCATGTTTTCTACCATATCCTTTAGAAAATACAAATTTATGCTCAGATCTATTTATATTGCAAGTTTATTTTTGTAAATGTATATAGTTATCTGAAATAACAAGAATGATCATGCAATGTAGTACTTTTTATTTAAATTACTGCTATTCACTATTAATTTATGCAGTGACATACAGTAATTGCTGAAAACCATAAAGTAGCTTCATCCATGAGGAAGTTCCATCATATTTATAAAGAAATAGCAAGATGTTATGTTAACTAGTTATTTAAAGATAATGGAAACAAACTATAGCTATTAGAAGAAATCATAATCTCATATTGAAAGCCTTTAAAAATCTATATACTACTAAAACTCTCAGGCCTCTAATTGGGTGAAATGGTGCATCATAGGGCAACAATTTTTGAAGCAACCTCAAATGAGTTAAATCCACAATCCCTGGTCCATGGACTGGCACAGGTCCATGGCATAAACAGTAAGCAGGCCACACAAGTAAAGCCTCATCTGTGGGATTCAGGCAACATCTGAAGCTACACCCCCTCCAGTTCGCAGAAAAATCTCTCTCCATAGAACCAGTCCCTGGTGCCCAAAAGTTGGGGGCCACTGAGCTAAATTACAGAATGTGTCCAAAACCTGGGACCCATGACTCCTGTGGGATTGAAATTTTCACAAATTTATGATGACTTCAATGCTGCCACATCATCCCCTGGGGGGTTCAGTATATCAGGGTCACCCTATCTCTCTAAAAGCTGGGTAGACCAGCCTGTCTTGTCTCTGGAGATCAGTTAGACCAGTCCCATCCTAGCTTTGAAGGCTTTGAAGGCCAGGTTTTACCATCAGCCACTTGAGAGCAGTGAGCATCCCTCTAGCTGGCAGGAAGTCATGCCCATTCCCACTGTTATTTTGCTTATAGTTATTTTGGGTTTTTTGTTTAAGTAAGTAAATATCTATGAACTGCTGATCCAATGGATCACAGGCTGTCTAGTAGATCTTTCTTGTTGTCAAGAAAGACTACATATAATTTTCACACACTTTCTTTTGCCCTCTACTTAGTCAACTTCAAATAAATGATGTCCTTTACAGCAACAAACCCACCTGATATAGTCTTTAGCTTTCTTTTTGGGTGTACAGTAATGTTGTCTAATGTGGCTACAGCATAGAATATTCGTGTAAATCAGTATTACTTGAATTTATCTTCTTCGTTTCTTCAACCAGATGGCTGCCCTGATTTGTGCAATGGCAATGGGAGATGCACACTCGGTCAGAACAGCTGGCAGTGTGTCTGCCAGACCGGCTGGAGAGGGCCTGGATGCAATGTTGCTATGGAAACCTCCTGTGCTGATAACAAGGATAATGAGGGAGGTGAGCAAAAGTCTTCCAATTCCCAGCCTTGAAAGAACAGAGGGTTATGTGCAGTTTCATCATGAGTCATTTTACGAGTGAAAGACCCCCGCTCCTACTATTGTCAAGTGTTGCTGTTACATTTCCATTGAAGCAAATGAGATGGATAAAGTAGTACTCTTGTGAGCAAAATAATGTGACCTGAAAGACTTATTTTAAATATAGGGCTTGATTCATTTCTGGCAAAGTTCAGATTTGGAGGCTAGAATTCTCACTAGGCATTTGTGTGATTTAGAATTTCAAGTCTCAGTGCTCCTTCAGATAAACCCTCTGTGTGACTTGCACTTGCAAAAATACCAGCATACATTGTAGATTATTCAAGCAAAGGCACAGATGGTTAAGCAGGAAACTTTCCAAGGTATTGTTAACTGCCAGCTGTGGGCAAATACAAGAGAATTCTGGACAAAGGTAATACTTGTATTTTATCAACTTCAATTCACAAAGCAGAAAGTGCTAAATGGAACGGAATAGTGGAATTCATTTTACTGGCTATGATACAAGAATTTATTCTTGAGTGGTTTTTTTTTTAAATAACAGGTTAATTAGTAAAACAGAGTTCTGTCTCAATATTGATATATATTGTCCTGAAGACACTATATGTTGGAATAAATTTAGCCTATGATAAGTTGAAAATGATTTTAGTATAAAGTATACCTCTGACTTCAAATGCTAGAGCTATTTGTTTTATCACATTCACCAGTCACACATTTTTATGTATTACATTTTTTCAATCTATATGTGTGTGTTTCCTTCCACGTGCATTTTTATCCATCATACACAATCAGTTTTCAAGGATTTAGCTCCAGATATATTGAATAATATTTGAAGAACTCATTTTTATTAATAGTTTAACATTCAACCAACAACCTTTCTCGACATTTAAAGCTTATTGTCACAAGTTGTTTACTTCAGTGTTTCTTGCATTCTTTGGCCTGTTGACTGTAGGGACCTATTCATAGGGTTCAGCATTAGAGTGAAAATAGAATCAGATGATTGCATTGCCATGATGTCAACAGCACTGGAAAACTGAAGTGCCTTTTTTTTCCTAATCAGCTGTAATATAGTTGAACTTTCTGCAAACTTCATTGGGGTGAAGTGGAAGTGAATTGTTTTGTTTTTGAGATATGTTGAGAAGTATACACAAGTAAATAATATTTTGATATGTTGTTTTAGAGAAAGCTATATAGCCTGAATTACAAAATTCTTTGCAAAACATGGAGTTGCTATGTGCAGTAGAAACAGTAGAAGATGGAAGTAAACAGTACGTCTAATAAAGTTTGCAAAATTAAGTAAAAAAAATCTTGGCAAGTAGTTCAACAGGGTGCAAGAGAGAGATGGGCAATGCCTTATTGCCCGCATCCTGTATTGTAGATAAATGTGTGAAGAATGCTTTTTATGATGCAAAAGCTATATTGGTTGAAGACAACAATATAAGTGTATTCCAGTATGCAGATTGTACTAATATATTTTCTATTGAGGATCTGCCTGATAAGGTGGCAATACATAGGCAATCCTAGTTGATCACACACATACCAAAACAAGTTAAGTAAGAACAGATGTAATTACTATTACATAGAAAATTCCACAGCTATATAGTAGACAGGAAAGCTTAAAAAATAGCCAATAAAATATAGAGATGTCCAGAAAGTTGTTAAGACTTGTGCTTAAATGAAAGGAAACTTTATCTTTTAATAACCCTTTTATTTAGGATCTATTAGTATCAAAATTAATTCAATTGTGGGGAAAAGTTTACTATGAGTATGCACGATTTATTATGATGAGGGGGAAAGTGAGTATTCTTGGTAGGAGTAAGCAAAGAACACCAAGAATGTAAATAAGCCAAAACTATATACACCTAGGCATGGAAGTCATGGCAAATCCCCAGAAAAAGCAACTAGTAGCTAAATCAGACAGCAACAAATTAGAAAAATGCTGGAGGCAGATAATCACTTTAATGATAACGGTAAAGTATCATTTCATACTGTGCAAGGAAAGAAAATTATAAATTACCCCTATATTTTAACCAAGGAAATAACATGGATAGATAATATCAAGTAATGAAAGCATCCTGTCTATGTGGTTGATAAAAGTTGACACTGAGTTGATGGCACACAATCAATTAATCAATCACTGTAAAAACAGAGAAAGGATGCAAACAAGTGAAGCTGGCACTTGAGCAAAAAAGAACTTTAAAGTACTGTACCATTGTGAGCTTTATTATTATTTTTACTTTATTCTGGCTTTTTCATTGATGATGGTAGAAATTGTCCAAAACATCTGGAGGCCAAGATTGATTTTATTCACAAATACTGTTAGATAAAGTTCATTTGTATAGAAGGAATCCATTCAATTTGTTGATATATATATATTTTATTTTCGTTTGTTTATCTTGTCTCAGTAAGATTGAGATACTTGCTGACATCCGGCCGCCTGCTGGTGTCTTCAGCTTCGCTCTCCTGGGAGAAGGAAGCTGAAGACACCAGCCTGAAGATGACGGATGAGATTCTCGTCAAAACGCTGCCAAGGTATTCTCAATCTTACACGGACAAGACCCAATAATACCAAGACACTACATACCTTACCCTCGCGAAAATTCACGAATATATATATATATATATATATATATATATATATATATATATATTCTAAAAATAGGTGCAATGCCTCTAAGCAAACAACAGAGATGTGATAAAGAAAGCACTGAAAATGTTATATTTTTTTATTTGTCATAAGCAGAATGAAATGGCTTGCACACTTCCATTTAAGGTTCATATACATATACTATACTTATTTAAAATGAGAAAGAAAAACCATTCTGAATCCTTTTATGAAAGGTTATATGAGGAATTTCTGTCAAAATCACCAACCAAATACCAGTCATGAAAAAGAGCAATTCTGGTATGCTAAACATTAAGAAATCACAAGAAAACTCCATGTTATGTTTTCAGTTGCTACTGTGCAATTTTTGCACTTATTTTCCTGGAAGCTCATTTTCAGTTATCCACAAATTTGTTTGAGTTACTTTAGTGTAACAATTAGTGTGAAAGGAATCAATTATTGTATATTTAAAAAGTACAAACCTTTTTTATAATACATTTTAAAATATTCTTATGGGATGGGATAGGATAGGATAGGATAGGATAGGATAGGATAGGATAGGATAGGATAGGATAGGACAGGACAGGACAGGACATGATAGGCCTAAAGGAGAACAGAGGCACACAGGAAACTTTTAAATAAACAAAGAGGGGTTTAAAAAAAGCTTCAATTCTTTTTCCGGTGCAAAATATTATTTTTCACTCCTATTGAATCAGTTCTTTCTAAATGTAATGATATTGCTTCAGAAATGAGGTCACAGGAATCTTCCAACTTCTTATATAGAATTTTTACTTCTCCATTACTTTTAACTTTCTGTTACACCCAGCGATTGGATTCAAATTTTTTAGCAACCGGTTCTGTGGGCATGACTTAGTTGGTGGGTGTGGCTTGGTGGTCATGTGACTGGGTGGATGTGGCTTGGTGGTCATGTTATTGGCTGGGTGTGGCCAACTCAATATGACTCACATCGAGGCACGCATCTCCTCTCATGACTATGGGGATGCTGCAACAGTCATAAGTGTGAAAAATGGTCATCAGTCACTTTTTTCAGTGCCATTGTAACTTTGAATGGTCACTCCACACATGCAAAGTACCAGCAAAGGAGGGGGAAAAAACTCCAGAGAAGTTCCAGAGACAGGAAGTCTAGTCCTGCCAAGAATGTAATAAGGGTTAACGGAGAGGCAGTTTCTGTAAGCAACACCAGAATGTTTCCTTCCTGCCTTCCTTACAGGATTAGGCCAGTAATTTCTTCTAACAACCGGTTCTCTGAACTGCTTAGAATGTTAACAACTGGTTCTAGTGAATAGGTGCGAACTGGTAGAATCCCACCCCTGGTTACACCCTGTCAGTGCTGAATTAGAGTATTTGCAACTCAACATTCAATCTTTAAACTTCTCCTTGTTCCTTGCTCCAGACAAATGCTGTAACCTATTTACAAATCTTCCTCTGAGTTAAAAGCATTTTAAATGGCTGTACAGTAGGATATCCTTGACCACAATTTCTCCATAATTCTATGGCCATTTGCAATTATCTGATGTGAAAACAATGATGTTATTACACTTTTAAGAGAAAAAGTTTTTGGAATGTAAAGAACTCTTTACTAGGTTTTTCTTCTTGCCTTAAAGCATACTGATTTCTCGATTTGTTGTCTATTATGTTTTTATGGTCAACCACTACAGTCTTACAGGAAGAAAAATTCTAAGGAAGTTTGAGGAAAAATGACTAACTAGATGAATCATTTTAGATATAAATGCTAGGGCTAAATTAATGTAAGAGTTGATTAATTTTTAAAACACTTATTCACATCTTATCATAGTATGTTTGGAATTATGATCCCCCTGTTTGTATTGGAGGCAGAGATGATATTCAGCAGGTTCTGACCAGTTCTGGAGAACCAGTAGCGGAAATTTTGAGTAGTTCAGAGAACTGGCAAATACCACCTCTGACTGGAGATTTTACAGTATCCTTCCCCTGCCACGCCCACCAAGCCACGTCCACAGAACTGGTACTAAAAAATTTGAATCCCACCACTGATTGGAGGCATTGTTGTAAGGCACTTCCAGGCTGAAAGGCTTAGCCAGTGACATCATTGTTGCCTGGGGATTACCATAGGGGCTCTTTTTATGTCCCCAGGAGCTGGAGCAAATGATGGGAGCTCACCCCAACATTCAGCACTTCTTGGGTCTCAAATGCAGGCTTGCTAATGTCCATCACAGCATCCTAACCACGTGAGCCGGTGCTCTTCATGGAATTATGATATCTTTGGGTATAATCATTGGAGGGGGAGAGGAAATGAGACCAAATAGAATCCCTATTCACTTCTACAGTGTCTATTTATTTTCTGCTTAAAAATAAAATACCAATCAATAAAATTCTTGTATGACCAGGATGAAAGTTCTTCATTGTTAAATATGTAATGTTTATTTTTCTTATCTTAGAAGACATCAGCAAGTTGTTTCATAACTGATTTTTATGAGTATACATGCATAGATATGCATACACAGTTTGTACACCTGTATTTAAAGGGAATGCTTATCTAAAATATATTTTACCAAAGAAGTTTCCTAATTAAAAAAAAGGTTTTCCAGATGCTAGCTCTTTATTAAAGCTTCATTCAAAAGTATGGGTATAATTAATTTTAAAAATGTTTGAAATCCATTAATTTACTCTATGCAGAATCCTTTTAAAATTTAATCCCTTTTTAATCAAGTTCTCAGTAAATAATTGTTACGTGTATTTGATGGAGATTAAGGCTAGTTTATTTATAATTATATGACAATTTTTACACATTCACAGGATTGTGATTAAAATCTATAAATTTCATAATATGCCACATGAAATTAAAACATCATAGACTTTATTCAGTGAGTTAAAGTATTTGGAAACAAGATTTACAGACAAACAAGAGATTTTAAGTTATTTTTAAGTATTCTTTTTCTGTATTTCTACTATTAGATGTAAAGACTGAATTACTTGCATGACTTGGGCTTATCTACAAATATATAACCCTTGATCCCTTGATTACTTAGCCCTATTTTTATTTGTTTCAGTTATGATCCTTCCCAGCATTAATAAGCAGCATATAAAATAAATATTAACTGGTAAACTTTATTTTTGGGTTAGCAGTGGGAGAAAAATAACAAAGCATTCTGCCAAATTTGTCTCAAATCATACTGCAGAACACCATTTTGTCATTTATTATTTCAGTTTATAAATCAAATTTCTACCCATGTCTGAAGTAATATATAAGTAATCAAAATAAGGTTTGAGGAAAACAACTAAAATTATGATCTAATGACTCTTGTTATTCTCTAAGGGACTAAAGATGTACCATACTTTTATTTCTGCTCCTTTCTCTATACTATTTAAAATATTTATATGCCTGAAGTTTTACTGCATTATTTTCTTCCCAAAGAAATCCCAAACTAACTTTAAAACCATTAAGAGGATATTGAATTTATTAATTAAATCATATTTAATTTATTAATTAAATCATAAAACCTGTAAACAAATACAATGGGATAAGTCTACACAGATAGCTTCTCTATAAGGTTTTCAAAAAAAAAAGAGATACTACCTTGCTTTGACATTCCAGTTAGAGAGAAGCTGGGGAAGATGGTTTGGTGACACAAAATATCACCACTAATCTGGTTCCTGAGTTATTGTAGTGCAGATTTCTGTATATATAAATGTGTTACCTTATCCGTGTCTTATCAGTATAACACCATATTTTTTGGCCCGCTGGTGGCTGATGAAGCTGGCATCAGAGTCAGACACTAGCCTGCGCATGCACAGGGCTACCAAAGACAAGAACAATTGAGAATGCAGGGTCGACTCAGGAATAAAGCCAAACCTCGGAGATGATTGGCCCCTCCCATAGGATATAAAGGAGGAATGAATGGGATGTGAGCTTTTGCAGGAAGCATTTAGTTCATCTGGTCGATTCAAGCTTTGAAAGGTTCTGTTTGATTCTGTGTCAACTTGAAGCCTAGCAGGCTGTGAATGTACGTAATTCACAGCTGTGGAAATAAAAGAGGTTTTACTGGGACTAAGATAGTGTTTTATACTTTCTAAAGAAGCCAGGTCAGAACACATATGGACATGTCAGTCTTTGACACTTCGGCACATCACCATTGTATAACAAGTACAGCGTCCTTAACGTCGCATCAGAGAAGCTGAATAAAACAAAAATCAAATCTTGTGGCTTTAATTTTGCCAAAAGTGGGGAATCTTACCCAGTACAATCCCAGGTGGGTAATCATTAGAAACTGTTTTCCAAAGATTTTCCAGTTCTTCTAGGAAATGTGACAGATTGATTTTCTGTAGTTGATTTGCCTTCTCAACATCATCTGATGTGTTTCAGATGATATTCCACATTCTCTTCAAAACTTTTATTTATATCACTCCTTTCCTTTTTACTCAAGCCAAGCAGAGCAGCAATTAGTCCCCAAAGCACTTAGGTAGAAAGTAGATGTCCCTTTCCATTGGGTATATAATCCATTACTGTTTTCCCATGAACTATGAAAGAATACCAAGCAAATGTCTGCATTTTTTTTCTTAGCAGTTGTTATTCAATTTGAGGAAAGGGCAATTTGCATTAGAAAACGTTTCAGACAGTGGAATGTAGCAAGAGTGGAGCGTGTGCAAAAATCTTGTATTTCACTGTACTCTCTCCAGCAGATTGCACCTTTCTGGTTTTTATGCTTTGTGCTTTCTTAGTAGCAATACCATTGTCGCCACTAATGGAAACTTCTTTGCTTAAGATATTGTTGGAGAAATTCTGCTTCTGCTAAAAGAAATTGGACAGAAAATCTTGTCCACTCAATTTTTTCCCCTATGCATTTTGAAAGATCTTTTGTGCCCAACTCCTATAGGAACACTATAAATTAAATGAGTTAAAATTAACCTTAGCCTCAAAATGTTTGTCATAGGTATGTTAGTTTGGTGGCATCTGTAATTATTTTTGCTTATTTGTTTAAGATTTACAATTTTATTTATTTACTTATTATTTCTTTATTTATTAAATTTATGTGCCACCCATCTTCTCCAGAGATGACTCTGGGTGGCTTATTAAAATTGCTACACATTAAATTATTTTTTTAAAAAGCCATTAATAAATACTGTTAAAAGATGGGGAGGAAGGGAATACAAAGTACACGTGGAAAGGTGAAGTCTTTTCTAATCTAACAGCCACCTCCAGAATTATTGGGGCCCAGGCCAGTTGGCAGAGCCTACTCTATATTAGGTCTATATTAATTTTGGTTATACAGGTAGTCCTCGACTTACAACCACAATTGAGCCCCAAATTTCTGGATTAAGTGAGACATTTGTTAAGTGAATTTTGACCAATTTTATGACCTTTCTTGCCACAGTTGTTAAGTGAAATGCTGCAGTTGTTAAGTTAGTAATGCAATTGTTAAGTGAATCTGGCTTCCCCTTTGACTTTGCTTGTCAGAAGATCACAAAAGGGGATCACATGACCCCAGGACACTGCAACCATCATAAATGTGAGTCAGTTGTCAAGCATCTGAATGTAAATCATGTGACCATGAAGATGCTGCAATGAACTTAAGTGTGAAAAATGGTCATAAGTTACTTTTTTCAGTGCCGTTGTAACTTAGAATGGTCACTAGGAGAACTGTTGTAAGTCAAGGATTACCTGTATTTAATAATCTATAATAGGTCATGGGCTGGAAAATATGGTGTTTTAATTGGCAAATGGTACTTTTTTTTGTCTTAATCCAAATGCTGGTTGCTTCTTATAGATAAATCTCCAATAGCCATGCTGAGTTCCTTGTTCTCTTCCAACTTATTTTATAAATTAGCAATCCAAATTAATGTTCTTCTATTGTAAATATTATAAATACCTTCTTATACAAAATAAGAGGAAATCATAAGAAATATATGCATATCTAAATTGCAGATATTGAATCCCATAAACTGTTAACAGAGTTAAAATAGACAAAGAAGATTTCTATATCTCTAAATAAAGGTTTCTTTATTTAGGGGCAAGACAAGATTTTCTTTGCAAAGTAACATGTTTTTTTTGAGCAGAATGTTTGACCTGTTTGCTTAAGAATGTATTATTTTAGTTTTTAAAAACAAAATCATCTTTAAAAAAAGAGAAAAGTGTGTGGAGAAAAAGAGAGAGGAAGAGAAATAACAGATCTTGCCCTCCTGCAATAATTATTTGGACTGGCTTTGCTTTATAGAAGGGTGAATCCTGTGATTTGATATTTCATCAGGCTTGTGGCATTTAAGATAATGCAAGTATTTCGGAGCACAAAAGCAAATCATGTAATTTAGCTTGCCTCATCAAGCTCTGCCACAGCAGGAGTTTCTAATTCAGCTCAGACAAAAGATTTATAAGGTTCTAAGTACAAATACCCACAATACCTCAGGAGGGGGGAAAAAGGCTCCCATCAGCAAATACAATGGACCTGATGCTTGAAGTCATTTTTAAAATTGCTACCATATTAAACAATTGAAATCTGTTATTGATAGTTTTAAATATATAAAAATATGGGTAGCATATGCAGCAAATCTGGTTCATACTGGGAGTCACTAAATCATGAACTTGTTTTTTCTAATTTGGGGAAAATATTCTGCACAATTAGTAATAATGGTTTTGCATTTTCAGTCTTCACAAGTTTGTTACCAACATTCATTTTATTGATTCTGGCAATGACTTTTTGAGGGGATAACTGCAAGCAGAATTTATTGAAATTGGCCTAGGAGATGCCCACATATGTACAATTTTTTCACAGTCAAAGGACCAATATTCTGAGTTAAATGCAGATGTTTGAATTAATTTTTAAGCAAACAAAACAGATGTTCCTTTCCTATGCTGACATATAGAGAATATAAGGCTGTTCTTTTTCAGTTCTGGTGCTTCTCCAAACTTGGTGATATTAAACCACAAAAGGCTTATAAATCTGTGCAGCTGAGATTAAATGAGGATTAAGTGTGTGCATTTAGGATACTTTCTATGTAGATAATATGCATACATGGATGTTGTGATATACTTAATGATAACTTCATTCAGTGAAAATGTTCCTGTGTATTTGTTTTTGTTTTGTTTTTAATTTTCCTTTGCTAAACTCTGACTGTAAAGGAAATTGAATGAAACATGTGAGTGAATGAAGAACATGAGTGATTGAATGTATGTGAAATACACCAGAAGTCAACTGATCTTCCCTGCCTCATGCTTAAGCAGTAGCTTTGATTGCCTGTTCAACAGAGCATTTCTTTGACAGGCAGCTCCAAGTGACAGATGCTTCTCCCTTTGGACTGAAAGTTTATGTCAATCATCGATACTAGTGATACTCATATCTTTGCTATATATCCCCTGAAATGAGAAAGCCAGGAAGAATCATTGTTGATTTGGCTGTACTGTAACATGTCACCTCCATCACCAGCAACTCATCTCTTAGTTGTTTGTAACTGAATCTTTATTAATTTGCAATTAATTTGGGCTTGGCATTGTTAGTTTGATCTATCAAAACTAAAGAAGGAATTCTATATATTTCTGGATCTCCTGCTACTGGAACATAAGCAGTATTATTTCAGAAAAGCAATTTTAGAACCACTGTAGAATAGCCATAGATAAGATGGACAATTTAATTTCTATTAAATTCTATTCTGTTTTTGGCAAAGGTTGTTGAGAGCGTAGTGGTTCAGCAGCTTCCAACATTTCTGGAGGAAGCCGATTACCTAGATCCGTACCAATTGGGCTTCTGGCCCGGGTACAGCACGGAGACAGCATTGGTCGCACTGGTGGATGATCTCTGGAGGGCTTGGGACAGGGGTTTTTCCTCTGTCCTAGTCCTATTAGACCTCTTGGCGGCATTCGATACCATCAACCATGGTATCTTGTTGCGGCGGCTTGAGGGGTTGGGAGTGGGGAGCACTGTTTTACGGTGGTTCTCCTCCTACCTCTCAGGCCACTCACAATCAGTGTTGGCAGGGGGGCAGAGGTCGAGCCCGAGGCCCCACACTTGTGGGGTGCCTCAGGGCTCGGTCCTCTCGCCCCTCCTGTTCAACATCTATATAAAGCCGGTGGATGAGATCATCCAGGGTTTCGGGGTGAGGTATCATCACTTTTCATCTCCACCCCGACCCATATCAGTGATGCCCTCCCCGTGATGTCCCGTTGTCTGGATGTGGTAGAGATCTGGATGGGGAGGAACAGGCTTCTACTCAACCCAGCCAAGACTGAGTGGCTGTACATACCAGCATCTTGGATCATTCAGTAGATACCATCCTTGGTCATGGGGGAAGGGTGCCCCCCGTGGATAGGCGTGTAACCTGGGCATCCTCCTGGATACACAGCTCAGTTTGGAGGAGCAGGTGGGAGCTGTGTCCAGGGGGGGCATTTGTCCAGGTGTGTCTGGTTCGCCAGTTGCGCCCATACTGAGCCATGCCCTGTGGACAGTCACATGCACTCTGTCACTTCCTGAATTGACTACTGCAACACTCTCTACATGGGACTGCCCTTGCGGACCACCCAGAGGTTGCAGCTGGTGCAGAATGTAGCCGCACGGGTTGTGATGAGAGTGCCTCAATACTCCCATGTTACACCCCTCCTGCATGACCTGCATTGGTTGCCGGTTGCCTTCCGGGTGAGATTCAATGTTTTAGTAACAACATATAAAGTCCTACATGGCTTGGGTCCAGGGTACTTGTGGGAACATCTTCTGCTGGCATCACATTCCGATCGCCCTGTACGCTCCCACAGACGGGGCCTCCTTGGGATACCGTTGGCCAGACACTGTCAGCTGGCGATGCCCAGGGGTAGGGCCTTCTGTGGGGGCACCCACCCTGTGGAATCAACTCCCCTTGGAGTTCGTTTGGCTCGGATCTCCCTCCTTCCGCCAGACCTAAAGACTTGGTTATTTCAGCAGGCGGCCTGAACTGAACCAAGAGGGGAGGGGGTTTTTTAAATAATTTTAATGGTTTTAATAGTTTTAATGTTTAATATTAGGCTTGTACTGTTTAATTATTTTTTAGTTAATTTATTGTATTGTATTTTATTCTGTGAGCTGCCCTGAGTCCTTAGGGAGAGTGGGCGGCATACAAGTCTAATAAATAATAATAATAATAATATTAATAAACAATATTCATTTCAATATTTTGGTACTGTCAAACATGTGTAGGCAGGAATTGTACAAGAAAATAGTCACAATGGTATATATTATTAAATGCAGCTAATAATAACTAGGCCACATAAGAAAACAATAACAATCAGTGCCAAGACAATTAAAATAATTTCATTATATGCTTAAATTGCAACAGAGGCAGCAAATCTTTGATTTCTGGGAAGAATATCATACTAGAGAAAGTCTGTCTGGTTGATGCTAGCTGAATTTCCAAGTGTGTCTTCAAAAGATGATCAAAAATTCAAGATAGCAAATAATTCTGTGATCAAACTTCCATTTCTTTCTTTGCTCATTGCTATGAAGCATGGACAGGACTTTGATCAGAGACTTATAGCTAATGCCCTAACTGTCTATGCCTGCCTGCCTGCCTGCCTGCCTGCCTGCCTGCCTGCCTGCCTATCTATCATCTATCTATCATCTATCTATCTTCTATCTAGCTATCTCTGAGTAAATATATGAGGATATGCTGCCAATTCTTTTTGGCTCTTTTTTCAAGAAGCTAAAGGAGTCCCTGTCCTATTGTTTCTTTTTATTTTTCTTATATGTATCCATTTCATGTATTCATAACTATGTTTATACTTATACCTGTTATCTTATAATTGCTTGACAAATAAATAAATAAATAAATAAATAAATAAATAAATAAATAAATAAATAAATATCAATTGATTGAATATAGGTTTGTACTTGTACTATCTTTTAGAGGAGTAACAAATCAGAGTCCTTGTTCTAATGTAATACTAAACTTATCACCAATTTCCTGTTTGCTTTTTCTATTCCCAGATGAATGGTGGCAGAACAATTAGATACTACAGTATTTACTGCCACTTTTCTTAGGCAAAATGAAGTTATTAGAACTTGACTTACTACATTAGATTTTTATTGAATACACTGATAAGCTATTAGTGACATCCATAGTACTGTCCTAAAAATGTGTTTCTATAGATTGCTTTGAAGAGTATTATATTCCATACCATCTATCTGAAATCCAGTTTCTATCTTGAATTAGACAATATTAGATATATCCAAGCTGGGTTGCATATAACGAGCACTATGTAACATTTCCTTTGCTTACAATGCAAAGCTTGTATTTGCATAACATATAAATGTCAATGCTGTATCCTTAGATACTTTGTTACCAAATTTAACAATATGAGCTGGTTAAATTTTTGAATTCACACATATACATCCATAGTCCAATAACCATTTTTTGGGGGGGCACAGTGTTGAGGCAAAGGGGATAATTAGAAACTATGCTACAACACAAACTTTGCCTTGTATTTTGAGCAGTGTGTTACAGGTATGAACTGATGGACATCCTTTGTCATGGACACGGTTGAAAAATACATTTAAATTTATCTGCTTGAAGAGTATGCTTTTAGAAAGACACAGATATAAATGGCTTGTTTGGATTAAAGCACTGAATATTTATTTCAATTATGGTACTTCAGTTGATCCACTGGAATGAAGTGTGCATATAATTAATCTAGATTGAAATTAAATAACACACAAAATAAATTTTTGTTGTGTTTACTCTTTGCTTTCTGCCATCATAAAATGATAACAAGGTTAACTTCTCCAGAATTCTTAAGAAAATAGCCAAAATAAGCATTATAAAGTACTTTATAACTTAAAGCAACCATATCATTCTCTTCAAAACAATAAGAAGTGATTTACCATTTCTTTTTCTCAAGATCCAGATTCTTGGCATTCACATTCTCAAAAATGTCTTTTTGATATTTAGCTTGTAAATCCTTGATACATGATGATTTTGAAATATTTGGCTTTTTACCTTGTCTCATACCTGAGTGTTGATGAAATTCTCCTTAAACTGTATGTTACTGTTGCATACAGTTAAACTGCATGTATTCAGGGGTGGGCTGCTGGGGGATCACAGGGGTTCAGGAGAAGCCCTAGGTAAGATTCTATGCAGTTTGGAGAACCCCCAAATCCCACTCCTGGCTGGCCCCACCCACCCCACCCTCCCAGGAGTCCCCACGCAGCCCGTTTTAGATGCAGGTAAGTGCAGGGCCCACGAGGAGGCTTGGGGAGGGTGAAAAATGGACCTCCCGGAAGTTTGGGAAGGCTGGAAATGGGCCCGTTTCTGGCTTCCACAGAGCCTCTGGAGCCTGGGGAGGAAGGAAACCAGCCTTACAGAGGCTCGAGGAAAGCCTCCAGAGCAGGGGGAGGGCAAAAATGCCCCCACGCCATTGGTGCAGGAGGCCGACTAGGCCACGCCCACCAAGCAACCGAGCAGAGAACCTGTTGCTAAAATTTTTGAAGCCCACCCCATATGTATTTATTTATGTATGTGTGTACACTGAAAACATAAATGAATTACTTTAAAAAAGATATCTTGACCTATTATATGGATTACTCTTATTATTGTAAATATAAATATATGCTGATTTTACTTCACAGATTCTAAGCTTCATTAATATTTATTAAGATGCACTATAACTGAATTGTATTCAAAATGATGTAAGAGTTTGATAACTACCATCAGATTTAAGAGTCAACTAACAACATTTTTATTCAACATAAGACTAGTGAATTAAATGTGTCTATTCTCCCTTAAACTCATTATTCCTTATTATGCATTGAAGATCATTCTTTGAAATGTATGCTATCGCTTCAGTAAAAAAAGATTACTTAAATTTCATTGTTCATGAGCAATTCAACCATAACATAAGTGTATCTAAAGTGTCAGATACAAATGTATGTGACAATGGGTGTGTAATTGATGGGTCTGTGAGTAGCATAGGTAATTCTGGTATAATAAGGTTTATTCTACAACACAGCTTGCTAGGATCCAATGCTTTGGAATTTATGAGGACTTCCATTTCTAAAACTTCCAACAAGCATGACTGGGATTCCTGGTAGTAATCTGGAGGACATCCTATTAGGAAAGGCATTCCTAATAAGTTTAGGAAAGTAATAAGTTTAGGATTTCAGATACTTTGATATCTTACATTTAATATTACTGCCAGAATTAAAATATCTTGTAGAAATATTTTTAAAAACCTCTGAAAAGTAACACTTCTTTGTTTTCAGATGTTCTTTCTATCTGCAGTTTAACACTGTGTCTTTTTTCCCTATTGAAGAAGGTATCTAATCTGTGCTCAGCTCAAAAATTCTTTGCATGCTGAAAAAAATGGTAGGCTTTGTAAATTAATTAATATTAGCAAGCACTGCAACAGGACAGAAAAGTAAAAGGGTTGCAGTTTCATGAAGATTCTTGCTGCAGACTTAACTACAAAATCTAAAAACCCTCTGTGTGTGTGCACGCGCGCACGTGTGTGTGTATGTATTTTCATTCAGTCTCCAGGTAGTGATATATAGGTTTCTCACCAGTATTGAATGGAGAAATGTCTAGCCATCTTAAGTCCTGAACTGGCCCTTCAGAACAGTTTGATTGCCTTCTTGATTGTTTGCGAGATAACTCTAAGATTGGCAGTGACAGGGTAATTTACTGAAGATTGCAATGTCAGACTATATCCAAGGGGGCTTGCTGGCATGAAGATGTTATTCTCATGACTGACAGGCTACTGGGAGTTTGGTATGCCAATTTAAAGTTCATGGTGTTGTCCAAAGTGTACAGATGCTTCAGCCCATAATCATGCAGTTTGATGAGGTCATTATAGGTATAACATACTCTCACCCCTATAACAGCCAAAGCAAAGAAGTATTCACAACCGGAGTAGATAAACACAAATTTGTAGAAAAGAGTAATTTGCTGCATCTTACCTTTGCATCCCTTAATATATTTACAGGCTTTTCTTTTTCTCCCACCTGCACATATAAACAAGATACAAGAAACAATTTTCAATGAATAATTACAAGCACCAGAAATAACAGAGTGTTGTGGAAGAAGTGTTCAAGTTTTAATAGGAAAACCATCTTCAGTTATTATAGGAGTCCAATTACTTTCTCACATTGATTATATAAAATGGGTGGAATCTGAGAAAATATTCTACCTCCATGATGAAAAAGGACTTTCAGATTAGTGAGGATCACAAGTTACTGACCTTGAAATTAAAAAAGAAATCTTAAGTTCAAATAGCAAAATAACTTAGTAGTATATGAAATGAAAACTGTGAATGCTATCAATGCGGTTTTCTTTTTAAAAAGTCTCAAAATGATGATGGGTGAGTCTTTGCTTATGGGAACATGGCATAAATATTCAAGATATATAATCAGATTTGTAGCTGATCAGACCCAAACATCCTTCATCTATTTTTTTAGGAAAATATCACTCCATCACAAAGACATGGTAGATAATAATTCGATAAATATTCTGTATTAAGTATATTAAAATCTTTCAGATATGCTCCAGGAGAAACAGGTTTGAACCACCTTGTTCTCATTGGAGTTTTTAGTCACAGAGATCTATCAAAAAAAAGCCAGCTAATCGTTCCCTGGCTGCCACAGATAACAAATCTGAAAAAAAAGATTATTAAAAGTTATATATAAACAGAGAGATGATATTTAAAACCAGATTTTATATGCGGCAAACATGCACTGAAGTAACTTGCATTGAAAAAAAATGTTATTAAAGAATCAAAATAGGATCATTTTTATTTTAAAAAATGGTTAATGGGCAATCTATATAAACATATTTATTTTAGAAGAATTTATATGAAAAAGCTGCACCTTGTAGGACACTTTCACACACACACACACACACGACATTATGTTCATAGGACATTATGATGTGGTGGTGCAGTGGTTAGAATGCAGTATTGCAGGCTAATTTTGTCAACTGCCAGCAATTTGATCCTGACTGGCTCAAGGTTGACTCAACCTTCCATCCTTCCGGTCGATAAAAAGTAGAACCAGATTGTTGGGGGAAATATGCTGATTCTGTAAAGAGAAGGCTGTAAGATATTATGAAGCAATATAAACAGTAAGTCTAAGTTCTATTGCTATTATAATTATTATATTCTAGGAGATATTATGAATGCAAATTACAATTGTTGTTATTACTATTGTTCTACAAAATAACATATAGATTACTGCTCTACTAATATGAATAGTGAAATGGGCAGGATTTTAGTTTCATCTGCACATCCCAAATCTTGAGACTCACAAAAAGCTAATTTGGGGCTTTAGCAAAGTTGAAAAAGTCCATTCCAAAATTGAGAACCATTCTGCATATACCTTTATTACTTATTTTGGCATTTGATGTACTGATCCTAAAAGCAGTAACAGAGGCAATTTTGTACACTAAAGTTACCATGTTGATGAAAATGCTTGGGAATATCTAAAGTTAAATGTGCTGAGATTAGCAATGCTATTGTTCAGTTTGTAAGAAAGCAATGGTGATATAAGCAGTGATACAATCAAATGACTGGGGAAAATAGCTTATGTGTTCTTCCTTGCAGATGGCCTCATTGATTGTCTGGATCCAGATTGCTGCCTCCAGTCGACTTGTCAGAATAGCCTTCTCTGTCGTGGCTCACGTGATCCCCTAGACATCATACAGCAAAGTCACTCTGGTTCAGAGGCTGTAAAGTCATTCTATGATCGAATTAAGCTTTTAGTGGGAAAAGACAGCACTCATATAATCCCAGGAGAAAACCCCTTCAATAGCAGGTAATAACCAAATATACAAGTTTGTAAAGGCATGGAAATTCTTTTGGCAGAGGTTTTAATAGAAATTTAACACGGAATGCAGCTTTCACTAGTGAGATTTTTTTCCATCTCATGCTAAAATCTCATTCTGGACTTTTTGTCATGATTTTTTTAATGCTGCCTTTATGTCAGGATGCTGGCTTTGCATACTGACTCCATATGGGTAAGGACTAGCATTGGATTTACTGCATGCAGGAAGCTTGGAGAGAAAAGGAATCCCAGCTTTATCATGAGAAAAATATGATGACATTAATGACAGCTCGATATGCTTTGGCTTTCAGAAAGAATAAGCCTATGTTTCATGTCTCATGATTATTCTAAATATGAAAACATAGTGTTTCAGAGGGTTTTTTTGTGTGTGGTATTTTCACATTTTACCCTGTTCATCCTTTAGCTACGTTAAAACTGTTTTATAAGCTATAAATACTACCTGCATTTTTAAATAATTAACATTTCTTGCATTTAATCAGTCAAAATATCCTGAAAGTATAACATCTTCAAAGAAAAACCAGAAAGTCCAGTTGCCTCTTAGAAAAGCACCTTTGGGAGTTAGGATGGTATGGGTTTCAAGTCGGATGCATATATATCAATTCTACATGGAAAATATTTTTTTAAATTTTTTTTTCAATTTTTTTTTTGTTTTCATTACAAAAGAAAGACATCTTGTCACTTTCTAATTTACAGTGAGTGTCTATATTTCAGTCTTCTGAGATTTATTCTATTTTATTTACCCCAAAGGTCTGCCTTACTATTCTTCCTAAGCCCTAACTCCTACGTGTTCTACATTCTACCTTCAGGTTTAGCATAATTCTATCTACTCTATTCTCAGTCCTACAGACATCATCTACTCCTTTGCTGTCCTTATTCTATGATGGTTTCTGTTGCCAGCTAGATTTGACCATCATGGTCCTGAAATCTCTCTGATATTGCATATCATCACCACAGGTGTCACATTCTGTAGTGCTGATTCTTGCTTCACCTGGATCTATGCTGACACTTTCGGATTGGCTGTTCTGCTGTAGTCACTTTGAGCCACTTGATACAACTGATCCCCTCTGATTTACTCTGCTTTGATCCTTTCTTTGCACAGACTGTATTGACTGATAATATAGTATATTATAGTATACTATAATATATAATAACCAATCCCAGTTTCCTTAAATTGCCTCATACTGCTGGTACCCAACTTCTTCAGGCCTTATAAGGTACAGGTCTTCTTGGCCCTGCTGCTTCTCTTTCCCTCACTTGTCTTTCTCTCACAGTTTCACCCACTGTTGAGCTCTTTTTCTCTTCAACTAGGATTCTGGTTGTATAATTAGCTGTTGGTTTTATGACTGTCTATAGGCTTTGGCAAACTGCAGTTGCAGCTACCATCACCCCAACCTTTCAGATCCCTCTTGAGACTCTCTAAGTTTAATATGCTTTACCTCACACATGAGGACTTTTTCTTCTCCTTCCTTCCTTTCTGGCTTGATATCCTTGATCTCCTTAGTTGCTGCCTTTCATCATTGTTAGAGGATTTTCAGATCCTGCTGAGATATTTGAACATCATCCTCAGAGTCCTTCTTTCCAGCCCTTCCTTCCTCCTTCTTTTCCTTCCTTCCTTCCCTTCCTTCCTTTTCAAATTCAACCCAAAGATTTCTTTTAATTTTCCTTCTTTTGTTTTCTGATACTTTGAAATTCATCCTCACTCTTCAAGATAACAAGCTCCATGTTTTATAGAAACTACATTTCTTTTTTTTTTCTTTTTTTTACAGAAAATTATTCTCTTTCCTTTTGGATAGAAATTAAGATAAGCCTTAATATTTCAGGGGAATGGAAGTGAGAAGAAATGGTTCAGCGTTTTTTTCTGCCATAGTTATGTTCTCATTCTAGTCCTCTTTGCTCCTATTTTGTATCCCCCCCTTTTTTTTTTCCTTTTCTGGAGCAACCAGTTGAGAAGACTGTTATTTGCCAAAGTCATGTATTTTTAGGTCGAACAAGGAAACCAGAAATCATTCAGGAGCTACCCTATGTTTCTAATGAGATTTATTGGAATGATAAGAATATAAACTTGTTTCACCAGCTGTACCATTTTATGAGAGGGAACGTAAGGGAAAACAAAAAGTAAATTCCATTTTATTGTAACTATTCAGCTTGAGATCAACTTACCTACCCAAGATGCCTTAGGGGACATCACAGTACTCTACCAAAGAGAAAAGAGTTCCCATAATACAATTTAGCAATATATGAAGAACATAATTTCCTATTTGAAAATTATGATTATATTATTACTATGATTACAGTGATTATCTATTATAGATTTGATCCAAAGAGTAGCTTTTGCCATCCAGGTGCCCACAGGATGCATAGATATGCATAGCTCATACATAAATATTCTATGTCACATGTTATCTCTTTTAAAAGTAAGAATTGAAATTATTTTATAATATGGCCAGAATAGTTTGCCACTCCTTCTGTTCAACAACACACACACACACACACACACACACAAAATCAAAAAAATGCCTGATGACTCAATCCATTCCAGTACAACTAACACAAGATGCTTGGATATGCCTACTGCCACACATCAGAATTCTTACAAACAAACAACAGTCACATGGTATCATCACTGCAAGCAAATCAACTAAAGGTAGCCCAAGGGGAAAAAGTCATTTACAACATACAGTGTAAGAACTGCAATAGCCACTATGTTGCAGAGCACATGAATGCCAACTAGCAGTCAGAAGACACAATGAAAACTCCTTAATCTCACAACACATAGACAGATTCAACCATAGTTTCAACTGGGAAATGATAAGCATCCTAGTCCATGATAAATTTTTAAAAATAGAGAATTCCTGAAAGGTTGCACTCAGACACATCAGACATCAAATGGACAATAGAGATAAACCACATTTACATACCATTCAAAAAAGACAATTAAAAATATAAGAAAGAAACAAAAAGATAGAATACATTCTCTCTAGCAACCAACAGCAAGCAGGGATTAACGCCAGGCAAACAATCAAGCAGAAAGCAATATCCTAATCAAGGAACTAACAAGGAGAAAATCACACCCCTACCAAAACTGTCAGTGTAATGTACTGTAGCAAACCCTGCACTCACAAGCACTGATGATGTTACCTAATCAGGTTTAAAACATTTGCAACCAAACAACCAGAGAGCATGAAGGACTCCTCAGTTCAGAGAGAATACTGAGCTACATATATTCTCTTTTGTTGACATATAATAATAGCTGTCAGATTATGATGAAACAATATTTGATTTATCAAAAATGAAAATGCGAACTATCCCATATTTGTTGACACAAGTTCCATCAGATTCAGCTATGCATATTCCAAAGTAGATTTGTTTAGAGTTGCAGCCTATTCGTGCAATCCTTTGAATGAATATTAAACATAAGCACTGCTGTGTCCAAAGGAGCTTGGTTCCTAATATGAACATGCTCTAGAATGCTCTGTGTGTGTGTGTGTGTGTGTGTGCATGTATATGTGTACACACACACACATTATCTTAAGTATATATGAAAATATTTATTTTTGAAATTTGAATTAAGCATAAGAGCAATATTGCCTGCATTAGAAGGAAATAAGAGGATAATAATCTCCAGTTTTAATATATTTGTTAATATATGGTATATTATATTGTTCATACTCTAACATTTTAAATGCACATTATTTTGCACCATGTTGTTGTCCCCAGTAAAAACTGATTATATGATATTTCAATAGACAATTTTAGATTATTTACCTACTGAATAAATTGAGTTCTTTTTTTTGTTCAACGTCAAGTATATGTTCATTAGTAACTACTATATTATTCTAATATAAAATAATATAGAGCCAGTAATTCTAATAGTTCACTTTTGATGGAATAGTTTTCTTCACCAGAAATTCTGAATAGGGCAATATTTTGACCATCCATCTACCCTAAGAAAATTAAATTTAAAGACTTAAATAATCTGTCCAGAAAAATTTATATAGTTCAGGGGTTCCACACACAAATCTCCTTTTGAGTAAGGGATGGGTTGTTGTTGTTTTGGGGGTTACTTACTTCCTCTTGCATTTCTTTGCACAGATTCCAGAAGGTTTTTTTTTTTAATGATCAGAAGTATCTGATCTACCAGAAGGGTCTGATCCAATAATAGACAGTTTTTATAGCCCTATAGAAAGAGTTGAAAACCTAAGGGCAAACAGTTTAAAAAAAGAACCACTAATTAAATATGACAAAATTTTATGGACTGTGAACTGCCTTATTCTCTGAAAGGTAATTGATGTTTATGGAGTGAATGTTCCTGAAAGAATATGTAGATAATATTAGCAAAGACATTAATCCAGATAACCAAATCATTAATTCACTGTGCTCTAAACTAAATTCCTTTAGATTTATTTTATTTTCTACACAGGAACCTGAACAATACATGTCATTTCGTACAGTTAGGATAACTTTGCAAGAGAAGGCTTTTAGCCTGCAATAGCTGTAATACGTGAAACCTAACTTCATGAAATGAAGGAGGATAAGTAAAGGAAAGAGAAATCCACAGCTCGATTTCAGAGAGCATCCATCTTCATATCAGTCAAGAATGTAGCCACTGATTAGAAATGATTGAATCCTTCTGAGTTATTCTTCATGGGAATCTGAATGTAGCATTAATAAATAAATTAGGGGAGACATGATAGCAGTGTTCCAATATTTGAGGGTCTCCTACAAAGACAGGAGAGGATCAGACTGTTTTCCAAAGCACCAAAAGGCAAGATAAGAAACAATGGATGGAAACTAAGGAGAGAAACAACCTAGAACTAAAGAGAAATTTACTAACAGCGAAACAGCTTCTCTTCAGAAGAAGTGGCCTATCACAGGAGGCTTTCAAAACAAGACTCGACAACCATTTGTCTGACCCAGGGTAGGGGGGGGGTGGCTGTTGCAATCAGGGAGGTTCTTTGTCCACGGGAGGCCACTGTCCCGCAGATAGGTAGGTGTGAGTCTCTTCTCTTGAGGTGGGGCCCTAGGGGCCAGTTGGGTTTGCTGCTCGTGTACCTTTCTCCCAGCTGCATGGTGGCAACCCTGCCTGATCTGCTCGACGTCCTGTCGGGGGTGGCGGTTGAGTTCCCCAAACTTATGGTGTTGGGGACTTCAACTTGCCCTCCCTGGGGGGGGGCGTTGAGGCTGGTTCATGGCTTCCATGGTGGCCCAGGTAATACCTATGGGGGGGCACACACCCAACCTTGTTTTTCTCTTGGGACAGTGGTGTAATGATCTAGGTGGGGGATCACCAACTGTCTATACCCTGCCATGGACCGATCATTCCCTTCTATGGCTGACCTTCTGATATGCCACCCCTTGCCGCTGGGAGGCGGAACCAATGAGATGGTTCCGCCCCAGGTGCCTAATGGACCCAGAGGGGTTGCAGACAGCGCTTGGGTCAATCCCGATCTCCTTCGCCCACAGCTCGGTTGAGACCCTAGTGGACACCTGGCAGACAGCTACTGCTGGGGTGCTTGATCAAGTTGTTCCTCTGTGGCCTCTAACCTGATGCAGATCCCAGTTGGCTCCCTGGTTTTCCACAGAGCTCCGGGAAATGAAGCGTCAGAAAAGAGGCCTGGAGAGATGTTGGAGGTCCAGTTGATCCGAATCCGACCGATTGCAGTTAAGAACCTATATTAGGTCTTATCTTGCTGCGATGGGGGCGGTGAAGTGTGCTCACTTCTCTGCTCTCATCGCGTCCGCAGATAATCGCCCGGCCACCCTGTTCAGGCTCCCTCCTTAATCAGAGGGGGGGAGGACCCTCTGCAGGGACGTGCCGAGGAGTTTAGTCAACATCTGATGGACAAGATCGCTTGGATCCGGGCCGGCTTGGACTCCGACTGGTCAGAGTCCTATGGGAATGATGTGGCGGGTCTTGGGGATGTTATCTGGGAGGAGCTTGATCCTGTGACTCCAAATGAGGTGGACAGGATCATGGGGAGGCTGAGTGCTGCCACGTGTTTATTGAACCCGTGTCCCTCTTGGCTGGTTTATGCCACCCAGGAGGTTACACGAGGCAGTAATTAATGCTTCTTTGAGTGAGGGATTCTTCCCCCCGCCCTGAAGGAGGAGGTGGTGAAGCCCCTCCTCAAGAAGCCTGCCTTGGACCCAGCTAATTTAAACAACTTTTGTCCAGTCTCCAACCTTCGCTTTGTTGTGAAGGTTGTTGAGAGCGTGGTAGCCAACAGCTCCCGGTGTTCCTGGAGGAAACCGACTATCTAGACCCTCACCAATCGGGCTTCAGGCCCAGATACAGCACGGAGATGGCATTGGTCGCACTGGTGGATGATGTCTGGAGGGCATGGGACAGGGGTTATTCCTCTGTCCTAGTCCTGTTAGATTTCTCGGCAGCTTTTGATACCATCGACCATGGTATCCTACTGCAACGTCTCGGGGGGTTGGGAGTGCGGTGCACCATTTTGCGGTGGTTCTCCTCCTACCTCTCAGGCCAGATGCAGATGGTGTTGGCAGGGGGGCAGAGATCGGCCCTGAGGCCCCTCCTTTGTGGCCTCACCCCCTCCTGTTCAACATCTATATGAAGTCACTGGGTGAGATCATCCGTGGTTTTGGGGTGAGGTATCATCGATATGCTGATGATACCCAGCTTTTTATCTCCACCCCTAACCAACCCAGTGATGCCCTCGACGTGATGTCCCAGTGCCTGGAGGCGGTGCAGGCCTGGATGGGGAAGAACAGGCTCCGACTCAACCTGGCCAAGACCAAGTGGCTGTGTGTACTGGCATCTCGTTCCAGCAAGGATATTCCATCTTTAAATATGGGGGGAAAGGTGTTGCCCCCCGTAGATAGGGCCCACAACTTGTGTGTCCTCCTGGATGCACAGCTTAGTTTGGAGGAGCAGGTAGGGGCCATGGCCAGGGGGCATTTGCCCAGGTTCGCCTGGTGCACCAGTTGCCCCCCTATCTGGATCCAGATGCCCTATGTACAGTCACTCATGCACTCGTTACTTCCCGGCTGGACTACTGCAATGCTCTTTACATGGGGCTGCCCTTGAGGACCACCCGGAGGCTTCAACTTGTCCAGAATGCGGCGGCGTGGGTTGTGATGGGAGTGTCCCGATACTCCCATGTTACACCCCTCCTATGTGAGCTGCATTGGTTACCGGTTGCCCTCCAGGTGAGATTCAAGGTGTTGGTATTAACCTACAAAGCCTTTCATGGCTTAGGACTGGGGTACTTGTAGGAGACCCTGCTGCCAGCAACGGCCCCCCAACATCCCATGTGCTCTCACAGACGGGGCCTCCTTGGGGTACCATCAGCCAGACAATGCCGGCTGGTGACCCCCAGGGATAGGGCCTTCTCTGTGGGAGCATCCACCCTATGGAACCAACTGCCCCCTGAGCTTCGGGTGGCCCTTGATCTCTGCTCCTTCCATCGTGGCTTGAAGACATGGTTATTCCAACTTGTCAACCTGGACTGAGGGTGGGGGTGGGAGTTTTAATGATTCGTCTCATGATTTTAAATTTGATTGGGTTTCTAGTTAGTTTTTAACTGTGTGATATTGGTATTGTACTGTTTTTATATGGTTGTACGCCGCCCCAAGTCCTTCGGGAGATGGGGCGGCCTGGAAATCCAAATAATAATAATAATAATAATAATAATAATAATAATAATAATAATAATAATAATAATAATAATAATATGGTACAGGGTTTCCTGCTTAGACTAAAAGACCTCCAAGGGCCCTTCCAATTCTATAATTCTACCTTCTATATTCTAAATGTTAGTCTATAAAGACCCTTTCATGTTTAGTGTTCAAAAAAAAGAGGCAATCCTCTTTATAGCCGGTATTTATATCTAAGAAATGGAGGGATTGATGTTCAGATAAACGTGTATATATATATATATATATATATATATATATATATATATATATATATCCCGTCTATATTTGGGAAGCAATCAATTCCTGTTTCATTTAGCATCTATAGCTTTTAACAAGCAAACTTATTTTAAGTCAAGAATGAACATTTCTTTATTCTGGAAGAAACTCACCTAGCTGTGATAATTTTCTTCCCCAAAGTATTACTTGAGCACTGGTATTGAATTATATTTCTTTTCCAGCCTGGTATCTCTGATAAGGGGCCAAGTGGTGACTACAGATGGAACTCCACTTGTTGGAGTCAATGTGTCATTTGTCAAGTATCCAAAATATGGCTACACCATCACTCGCCAGGATGGCACGTAAGTTGACTCACTTCATTCACGAATTACTTTGTATAGTAATAACCGTACAGATTAACAGATGGTGCTATCTAGTGAAACCATGTGGTATCATGCATAGAATTCCTACTAGGGTAAAGGGCTATCAAGAAAGCCGAAAGTAATTTTCACACGGTGTTTTGAAGACTAGCTGAAAGTAAATTTGAAAGGATTGGCTTCTGAAAATAATGTGATAGCAGTTGGACTTCTTCTCACAGAAGCTGTATTATATCTATAAAAACATTTGTGGGCTATAGTAGTATCCAGCTGAGACCCAGAAACATTTAATTTTGAGATCCAAGGCAGGCTAAAACTCATAGTGTGGGGGGAGAGATTCATAAAACAGTGCTATTTCTTAGTTTCCCAATTGTCCTATTCCTTTCTAAAATCAGAGTTTCTTGAGGCAAAACATATTAAAAGGGTATAATTGAATAAACTTAGACAATTCCCTGCTGTGTCCTGCTCCTCTGTTCATCATTTCATTTGAAAGGCACATAGACTTAGCTCCAATAAAAATAGGATGTGTCATACTTTATCTAATTTATTGGATGTAGCAATAAAATGATATATCTACATGAAATAATTCATTGCAGCTATTTGCTGCAGTACATGTGAACTGTAATCTATAAAAGTCATCGGAGTACTGATCCGTAACAGGGCTATTGTTGGATGCTGGGGTCACTGTTTTATTGCTGAGATTTCAAACATCTTAACAATAATGGGGATTCAGGGCTTTTGTGTGATTCATTATAAATTTACTAATATTGTTTGCTCAAAGCTGTCATTCAGTTTTGCCACATGGCACGGAGGCATTTGTGATGGCTTTAATGGCTGCTTATAGCAGTTCTATGTTGGAAACCACACATCATACAGTGCTTTATGATATATCATGGCCACATTTGCATTAACAACAAATATTGGTTCACAGCAGAGGTCTTAATCGCAAACTTCCCTGAATCAAGAAAAGAGTGTGTTAAGTTTTTTTATGTATGCTTGGAGGAAAAAAATATTGTATTACAGATGATACCAGCTCTAAATCTCCTGCGATCACAAAGACTAGAATTAAAGAGAAGGCCCTGAGCCATATCATTTAACAAATTAATTTAATATACTTCAAGAAAGTACCCAAGAGAAACAAAAACCTTGTTGCACTTTTGGAAACTAATGAGCTGTGTTCATTTTTTCCTACTTCTACCTATAGAGCAAGAAATGACTTGTGGTACTGCTGTTAGTTTGTTTGCTTGTTTGTTTGCTTGTTTGTTTGCTTTAGGAACAGGAAAGAATAAGACATAATGTGATTTCTTTCAATTTGGCTTTGCCTGCCTGTGAAGTCTTTTAGTATGTTTGTAGTTTTGAAGCCCTTGTTTATATTATAACATGGTGCAAAGTCAGTTGGTGGTGTTTTATTCATTAAACAGTGATTAAGCAAATCATAGTTGAGCATAATATGTTCACCTTTTAAGTTTAGATGCAGGTAAAAAGCGTTGAGGTCAAAAATGTCAGATGAGAGGCATATTCAAGGTGCCTTCAAGGTGCTAGTAACAACTTATAAAGCCCTAAATGGCTTGGGTCCAGGGTACTTAGGGAACGCCTCCTGCCAGCATCACACTGATCGCCTGCGGCGCCCTCCCACAGGAGGGGCCTCCTTGGGATTCTGTCAGTTAGACATTGTCGGCTGGCGGTTCCCAGGGCTAGGGCCTTTTCAGGAGCTCGGCTCCCTGTGGATCTCCATTTGGCCCCTGATCTCCTCTCCTTTCGCCAAAACCTGAAGACCTGGCTATTTCAGCAGGCGGTCTGGATTGACCGAGGGTGGGTTATTTTAGTTGTTTTAATTCAAATTTAATTAATTGGCTTTAGACTTGTAGTTGTTTAATTCATTTTTTATTGTAATTTGTTCGGTTTTAAATGTTAAGCAGCCTGAGTCCTTAGGGAGAAGGGCGGCATGCAAGTCTAAAATAATAATAATAATAATAATAATAATAATAATAATAATAATAATAATAATTCAAAAGGGACAAGGCTTGCATTGTAGCAGCACTGTAGTCATTTTGGCCAGCCGTTGCTATAAGGGCCCAGTTTTCTCACACATCTTCACTCCCATGATACATAAAACCACAATATTGATGGCTTTGTTAGAACTAAATACCTAGTATTTTCAATTTTTTAGACAAAAACATTTTCCCAGTTCTGGAACTAATTCAACATTGTGTCCATTTTGAAAATTTAAGATTTTTCTTCCCATTGCCATAAACTTTGCATGTAAGGATGGTTCTATCTCTGCTGGGTTTCAATAGTTTTAGCTAATTTTGGATCTGATATTGGTTTGTTAGTCCTGTGCTTTGTAGCATTTGAAATCTATGTTTGCACTAATAATTTGAACCATTATAAAATCAGCTATTTTTCATAATTATGAAAGGAATGTGGGAATTCATTTTTTAGGATACTAATCTATCCTGCTATATATCAGGCTACATACTTTAATTAGTTAGTAGTTGGTTGGTTAGTTAGTTAGTTAGATGTCCCTTTGACTCAATATTGATTCCTGGCAACTGCCTGGATTCTATGGAATTTTTTACAAGATTTCAAGAGTAGTTTGCCATTGCCTCTTTGATAAGACTGAGAGAGAGTGATTGATGCAAGACTACACCGATGCTTCATGTCCAAGTTAGAATTAGAAGCCATGATTTCCTGGTTTATACTTTTGTCTTGCCCAGTGCCTTAAGAACAAGGCGCCGCCTCGAGTTCCGATGGGGGAAGAGAGGCGGAATATAAATCTAATAAATTGAAATTGAATTGAACTAAACCAAATTGGCTTTCTTCATAATTTGTATACACTATAAATATGCAATGGGATAAGCTGATCTAATGATGCTCATCTGTTTTTGAGTACGGCAGCAGACACAGTTGAATAGATGAGTAAACAGGATCACAACGATCTGTCATACCTCTATCTATTAATGATTGGGATCTGTTGCCTTTCATTTTTCCAAAAAAAACCCTGAATACATGAGCTGGAGATATTTAGATGTTGTTCACATTCACTTTCTGATGGATAGCATAGTGTGATACAATGGTTTCTATCTTATTAGCTAACCTTTTGGTATTGTCATATATCTTCTGTTCTCTCTCATCCCCATTCTTTGGCATCTCATGCCAATAATGTTGGAAAATAGTTGAATTTCTTTCTGAATGTGATGATGAACTGGATGTAGATTTATAGATTTAGATTCTGAACTGCTCATCAGTAAGAAAATTACTGGGGTCATCACCTATTCTAGAAATTATTATTCTGTCTTTTTAGCTAAGGGTAGATGTTCTAGACCTTGTAAAACCTTTTCATACATTTAACTTATAAAATTCTTGCACCCCATTCTAGAAAAAGCACAGCTGATTCTTTAATCCATATTTTAATCACTTCCAAGTACATATTTACTGTTTACTAGTATGATTTGATTGCTTATTGTACCCTATGGCTATTATTAAGTGTTGTACCTGATGATTCTTGACTCTTGACGAATGTATCTTTTATTTTATGTTCACTGAAAGCATTTGCACCAAGACAAATTCCTTATGTGTCCAATCACACTTGGCCAATAAAGAATTCTGTTCTGTTCTATTCTATTTTCATCAGTCTATTTGTAGGGCTGTCTTAAAAGGTCTTTTGGAAAGTAATCTAAATTGCAGTAGCACAATTATTTTATAGAATACACACTACAGTCACACTATAGATATATACACAGACTGTAGTGATTACCAACTGATTTCTGAGCTCAGTAGAATTGTTATACAATACTTAAGGAGCGGGAAATTGTGGGCTTTCCATTATTGTGGCACTACATTGTCAAGTAAATCTAGCCAAAAGACCCACTGGTGAGCAATACTGAAATTGGGTCAGAAACATTTTGTGAGTCATAGATGATCCATCTTTGATATAAACTTTTAAATAAGAATGCCTTCACATTTTGTTTTTGTTCTCTTGGACTCTGGAGTGATCTTTACATTTGAGGTCCACTGGTTTTAATTTTTTTTCTGCTTTGTTGCTAAGATTTTTGGGGAATTGGGTACAGCTAATTCTGTCCTATTAAAGTTTTGAATCAATGCAGTAGAATGTAATGTAAGAAATTGTATAATAAACTGTATTGGTGTGGTTCTCTCTCCAGTTTTATTGACTAGTTTGGGTCTTTGTTCTAGAATTATTCATGATGTACACTTCAACTTTTTCTAGGTTTGATTTGATTGCAAATGGAGGAGGATCGCTAACTCTTCATTTTGAACGAGCCCCATTCATGAGTCAAGAGAGGACAGTGTGGCTGCCATGGAATAGTTTCTATGCAATGGATACCCTCACTATGAAAACTGAAGAGAACTCTATTCCCAGCTGTGACTTAAGTGGTTTTATCAGACCTGATCCTGTTATAATTTCATCACCACTTTCCACCTTTTTCAGTGATGCCCCTGGTCGAAATTCAATTGTTCCAGAGACCCAGGTATCAAACATAGATACTAAAAAAGAAAAGTTACAATAGGTTTTTAATCATTATTTTCTAATAACAGCCCTATAACGATTATATTGGTTTAATTCACATTTTATAATACCAGTTATCTTTAATATTTATATTGGTCTTTCTTCATAAATATAAAACATAAATATAAAATATTTCTTCATAAATATAAAACAGAAGCAGATATATGCATTCAGAGATAAAAGCAGAATGTATTGGTATATGGCTATAATGTGTTTGGCAATATTCATTAATATTTACTAAAATACTAATATTTTCCTTAATATTCTTTGTCACAAACGCCTATACAAATTCAGCTGCATTTGTCCATTCTTTGAACTTGGAAAAGTATAGTTCTGGGAGAAATGCTTGCTTAGACATTTTTCATGAATGTTACATTTATGTGCTGAATTGGGAACCAAGATTTTCAAATCCAAGCCTTGAGCACATTAATAAAGGCAACATAAGTATTACTCACAAATTTCAGACAGTCTTGAAGCATTTTAGTAGAATATATATATATATATATATATATATATATATATATATATATATATCTTTGACTTGTATGTATTGTTCATGACAAACCCTGAATCTCTAGCATCAGGTTCCTAATTCAGCACTTGCTTCTTCTAGATATAAATGGAGAAATTAATCATCAGAAATGTTCCTGTGTAAAAGAACAAACCTATTTAATGATGATGGATGTATTGTGCTAAGCTTTTCTTGTTCATTCTGTATACCAAATTCTTTTGAAAACCTTAAACCTTATCCAGTTTTCTCTATATATTATAAATCACATTGAGCAGGTCAAGATAGGCATAAGGCCAGCAGGCAAGTTGCCTCTTGCCACATTTACATAGAAAAAGAGTTGATTCTAGAATTTAAGGTGCAGATACACAAGGTGCTGAACCCTCCTCCCCCAAATGGCTTTGCCTCCCCAGGCACCTTCTCCTCAGCCAAGATGCAATACTAGAAGTGAACTTCTAGGAGAGCTATGGAGAAGAGCTATGGGAAGAGGTAAGGAGTAAGCATGGGGAGAGTTCAGTTCCTCTCACCTACATGTCTCTTTTAATTTAAACAAAAACCTGATACATATCCCATCTCCATTCTTGCTCTGCATGAAATTGTCACAGATTCAGGTTTGAGCAAGCATCCTACTTGGCATGTTTGCAAAAAACATCATACATGCAGCTGAAGCATGTGGCATACCCAGGTGATAAGGGGGCGTTCCATCATCTTCATTGCTACTGTTATTCTGCTTTTCCCACCCCTTCCCCTTAGGCATTCTTGCTACTTTAAGATTATTGTCAGCAATAGTTGCAACTTCATAGCATTACAGCTTCATGGGGCCTTCTTGCATAAAACTAGCAATCAGATCTGTGATTCTTACTGATGCTTTTTGCCAACAGTGGAGATTTTAAAAGAAGCAGTAACAGTGGCCAAAATTTTACTAATTCAGAAGTCCTATCCTCAGTCTTACCATTGCAGGAAGGCAAGCAAGATTTCATAGCGTATTTTACTTTAACCTACAAATACAACCCATGAGCTGAACCAAATAAATCTCTTCCATACCACACTCATTTAATATGAACTCTCTTTCCTTACTTAGGTTCTTCATGAAGAAATTGAGATTCCAGGTGCCAACATAAAGCTCTGCTATCTGAGTTCCCGTACTGCTGGATACAGATCCTTGCTTAAAATCACCATGACACAATCTCTTGTGCCTCTGAACTTAATTAAAGTTCATCTCATGGTAGCAGTGGAAGGGCATCTTTTCCAAAAGTCATTCCAAGCATCTCCCAATTTGGCATATACTTTCATTTGGGATAAAACAGATGCCTATGGCCAGAAAGTTTACGGGCTCTCGGATGCTGTAGGTATGATCACTAGATTCAAATCATGTAACTTTTAAGTGCTGGCTTTCAACAACTGCTCTTAAATTAAAGACAGATCTGTACTGACAATAGAAAATACCTATAGACAGCTTCCATTATTCCAGTAGCAGCATTTTTTCCAGCTGTCATTTATTTTGTTTATTGATTAGACAGTATTTATAACTTTCTCAATCCCAAAGTAAAATGGGCATTATACAAAAAGCATTTTAAAAAAACAGTGTTACAGTAAAAGTACTCTAATCAAAATACATGTGATAGATGCCCTCAGTCAAAATAGCTAGTATTGAAGGCTCGTTGAAATAACACATGTATAACATGAAATAACACATGTTCATAATATCTAACAGATATTGCATGTAACATTCACTTATATCTGGGAGTACCCAATATAACAGCTATGGGCACCAATGTGCCTGCTATTATTTTGCTTTACGAACATTAATCTTCCTGTTATACCTGACTCTGTGTGTGCGTGTGTGTGTATGTGTGTGTATGTGCTTCCTTCAATCATATATGTTTCTCAGAGACTGCCTATAGGTCACGCAATTGGCTTTGTGCCTAAGGGAGGACTAGAATTCATGATCTCCTGGTTTTTAGGTTAATACACACAGAGAGACAGAAAGAGAGACAGAGATATAGAGATAGAGACAGAGAGAGAGAGAGAGAGAGAGAGAGAGAGAGAGAGAGAGAAAGAAAGAAAGAAAGAAAGAAAGAAAGAAAGAAAGAAAGAAAGAAAGAAAGAAAGAAGGGGTGAGAAATGGAAAACAAGAACACTACAAAATGAAAAGCTTCTTTCCAACTTCATTTTTCAGGAATTTCTCTGGGCCACAAATTGGTTCCACAAGCTTTCATAAAAATGATTGCTGAACAAATAATCTATTGGAAGAAAAAAAATCTATCCAATTATTTAACCTATTGGTAAAAAAGGAAGAAGAATAGAAAGAGTAATATGATGCATCTGTTGCTGAAGTTAGTTAGAGTGGCAGAGAGCATTCTCTTCTAGTCTGATTGGTTAAGTTACTCATCACAATTATTCTGTGAACTGAAACACTTCCCATGACAGATTTTTCTTTAAAAGAAATGTCTGCGACATGTTTTCATAATTCAAAATGGGACTCTAGTCCAGTAAGGTTGTAGACTCCTGTTACATCAGTATTAAATCTGAACATAGGAATCAATACCTTCTTTATTGATATCCAGATTTTTTTCTTTCCCTTTTATATCCCAAGAAAAGTAGAGATGTTTGTGTGTGTGCATTGACAGGAGGCAGTGAGATACTAGAGAAATTGAAGAAGGGGCAGGAGTGTGTTTCTACAATGCTTTGCTCTGGCATTTTTAGTTTTTAATTGAATCTAGGTACAAAGTATCATCACAAAATGTTTTATACAAAATAGAAATTTGAATAATGTACCAGAGCCATGGGTGAAGTTGGCCGCAAACATATTGCCATCATGAGATGTGACTTCTGAATAAACTCAAACATTCATTAGCATTCCCAATAACTTTTTCCCAGTAATTTATTTACTTTACTGACAAATATTACATATTAAGAGCTAAGACTGTAAACAATCAATTGTTTAGGCAATAAAAACCTGATTTACAGTGTTTTTCCAAGCTTTTCAGAGAGAGAAAACTCATCCAAATGACATTTTGATATAATTGATCATTTCTCACAGGGAGCTCAGATCATCTTTTATGTTTTCTGTGGGGTAAAAGATAAGGGAGTTTCACCAGTTTTCCATCCTAACTGAATTTATGAAATGGTAATCTATCTGTATCTTTAAGGGCTTTTAGAGGAACTTGAGAATCCTTCAGGAAATGATCAAAGCATCTCTTCAGACCTGTTGCTTACTTTTAACTGCAATCTCAGTGGAAGTATCATCACTGCATGCATACTGTATGCATATACAAGATGACAAGGGGAGATCCTCAAAACAGATAAGCCTTTGATAAAATAGGATATGATGCTTTACAACTTCAAGATCAGATGCAGAGGTGCTCTTCAGTCATTTCACCAGCACAGCCCTATCTACATCTATACTTTCAAGCTAAATCCTAGTTTGTCTTAAACAGATTTTGTTACTAATTGGCATCTAGGACAGTTTATTGGAGACTCACATATATATGCCAAAGAACTTGGCATATGGGATTATCCCACTTCTTCTGGGATACAATAAAGGGATCTTAGAGAAAGCTGTTGAATTTATTGGAATACAAGTGCCCTTCTTAGCTAAATGATACATTAACATTCAGATTTCTTTAGTCTTCTTTTTGATCCACTCCCTATCCTAACTGAAGTATATGAAGTATATTTCTAGGCAGCCAGGTTCATGAAATGTATGTATGGCTGTTTACTTATTTAATGTATATACTGCCTTAATCCAATTGGACTCTAGGTCCAATAAAATGTAGTATCATTACTAGAAAAAGATTACAGTAACACATGATATATTTATTTATTTATTTATTTATTTATTTATTTATTTATTTATTTATTTATTTATTTATGGGACTTCTATGCCGCCCCATCTCCAAAGACTCAGGGCAGCTCACAAATAAAAACAACAACAATAATAAATAATTAAAAACAGATTAAAACTAAATAAGCCCCAATACAATTACAAAATACAACAAATAAAACCATCCCACCCCAAAAAATCACAACCCGGATTGGTTAAACAACCAAGTCTTCAGATCATGGCGGAAGGTGTGGAGGTCAGGGGCCAGATGGAGATCCAGGGGAAGTTGGTTCCAGAGGTCCAGGGCCGCGATAGAATAGGTTCGTCGTTGGGGGACCACCAGCCAGCACTGGCCAGCCGACGGGACCCCAAGGAGTCCTTGCCTATGTGCTCACACAGGGCGGTTGGAACTCGATGTTGGCAGGAGTCGCTCCCTTAAATATTGCGGACCCATGTCATGAAGGACTTTGTATGTTAAAACTAAAACCTTGAATCTCACCCGGAGTGCAACCGGCAACCAATGGAGGCAGCACAGGAGGGGGGTAACATGGGAGAACCAGGAAACTCCCATCACCACCCACGCCGCCGCATTCTGCACCAGCTGCAATCTCCGGATGGTATGAAAGGGCAGTCCTAAGTAGAGAGCATTACAGTAGTCGAGTCTGGAGGTAACAAGGGCATGAGTAACCGTGCGCAGGGTGTCTTGGTCCAGAAAAGGGCGTAGCTGACGAACCAGACGGTTATAATAAACTTAATTTCTATATCAATAGGTCTTGTCCCGAATCATTCTGGATGCCACTTTGAAAAACCAGTTCTTTACAGCTTTCCAGAAGTCCAGAGGAGTAGTGACCATCAGGTCACTCCTATTGCATTTCCTGGTAGGCCAGGACCTTAAGCAAAACAAGGTGTCTGGTTTTGGCAAAAGTTATCAGGGAAAGATAGTCTTTCAAAGTACCCCCAAGCCATTAAGGGTCTTGAAGTGGTAAACAGCACCTGAATTGCATTTGAAAACATACTGGTAGTCTGACAAAGTAATATTAGAGCTGAATGTTAAAAATACAGGTTGCTGCATTTTGGAACAGCTGAATGATCTTCAAGGGCAGCCTCGTGTAGAGTGAATCACAGTCCTAGAACTAAGAAAACATAAGAACATGAGTTCTTATCTGAGCAAAAGTCTTGGGATAAAAAGTTGAGAGGATGCTTTCCTGGGAACAGCCTTCACTTGCTCCTCTGGCAGGTCTTCCAGATTGCAACCCTAACTTCTCTAAGGAAGCACAATATCATTGCAAATTACATGGGATATAGTATTGGAATGAGTAGGTTTCTAAATTAGCAACTATCGAGCTTGCTAGAGTTAGAAGTACAAGTATCATTAGTATAGTGATAATATCTTACTATGAAATAGCAGATGTCATCTCTGGAGGAAGCTTGAATGTGACCCCATATCCATATCTACTCATACTTACTTCTTGTTTTCCAACATCATTGTCTGATGTGTTCCTTCACCTACTTGATTTTCTAAAAATCTTCAGAAAATCAAGTTGCTAGTTGGGATCAGGGGTAGGGAAAGGCCATTCAGAAGCAATCCTGTTATAGTTTAACAGAATAACAGAGTTGGAAAGGACCTTGGAGGACTTCTAGTCCAACCACCTGCTCAAGCAAGAAACTCTTACCACTTCAGATAAATTGTTGTACAATTTATCTTCTTAAAAACCTCCAGTATTGGAGCATCCACAATTTCTGGAGGGAAATCATTCCACTGATTAACTGTTAGGATATTTTTCCTTAGTTCTAAGTTGGTGTTGTGGTTGAATTCCAGAGACCAATGAGACCTTTAACATAAGTCCACTAGATTGCTATGCCAATTTTTAAGTATCATTGGGAAAGCTTCTAGATCCATTAGATATCAGAATAGACATCTTATTTGGACTATCCTACCTTGGAGGTTATGGATCCAGTCAACTGCATCATAACTAGAAAATTATTGGTACATGGCAAAATCAAATCACTCTTAGATGTCTTCCAGGAGCAGATCATGTCTCATCTGCTCTGAAATGATACTGTGTGGCCAACAAAGTGGTTTGACTCAAAAATGACCCAGAAAAAGTTTCAGATTGTTATGACAGCATAATTATTTTGTACTAACAATATGGGTAAATTCATAACTATCTTTGGACAGTAGACTTTGGACAGTTGGACACAACAATAGCAAGCCCCAACCCCTCTTTCCAAGCTTGTTCTTTGGACATAATTTCACAAATATGGCCTCATATCTGGCAATCTGTGGAACAGAGTTCTTCACAACAACCAGGTGCTTCTGGTACATAACTGCCACAGTATTTCCCCTATCCTGGCATCAGGACTGATGAAAGCAACAAAATCCCATTTGATAAATTTCAGTAAAAGGGAATCGCCTCTTCCAGCAAGGTCTTTGAGACTACATTCATAGGAAACAAATCTTAAATTCATAAGTATTATGCCTGAGTTTGTCTTGATTATCAGGCCCAATTATCTGGTTCTTGATATGGATACAACTTTGCAATATTTCTTCCTCTGGACCATCTCACCTGCCATACTTCCTCATTCCTATCATTGTTATCATCCTGCCTCCATGTCCACCCACTTATCTACCTAGCTCACAACTCCTAATCATTCCAGTTGTCACATACCAAGTTCCCCAAGAGCTGTTCATTTGTCCATCCCCCTATAGATCTCCTTAGCAGGTCAGATGAGGGTAAGGTATCCTCTCTGGTCACTCATTCCAGGGATGAACCTTCCTTTTCAGTTTTCTAACATTAACTCATATAAACCGTAGTTCTACTTACTTTTTCCTTTCTCTTTCATTGCTGTTAATTTTTCCACTATCTCTGCTACTACCATATAAAGGAAAACAGCTCCATTGCTCCATTTTAAACAGTCAGTTTCATTAGGCCTCCTACACAGGCAGCTGTCTGACAAAAACTAGGCTGTCTGATATAGTGACTATCTCCTCCATCCTGATATACCTTATAACTTCTGCTCCATTTTCTATCCCTCCTTCATTCATTCTGATTTTAACTGTGGTTTTTATTTCTTTATTGACTTTTCCTTGATCTTTACGTCCTTCTCTGTCCACATAGTGACTCAAAAATATATGTAAAAGTTGTTTCAGCCATTTTCAGTATACCTTTATCCCCTCTGCTCCTTTGAGTCCTGGCTGATCAATTTCCTGACAGTAAACCTTACCTGTGGGTCCCATTTGTCTTTGAACATAGCATTATTAGCCCTCTGAGCCCTAACTTGCCCAGCCTTCCAGTCTGCCATACTGCCCAAGTCACCCAGGGCTGGAGGTGAAGATGAATCTGGAGCTTCCTGGTGCTAATTCAATACTTCATTCATAGTAACTCCCAATATGTATCATACTAATCCATGTGCCAAGACATTGACTGTTGGTTTCTGCAGTATGTAATAATATGTAGAAACTTTATGGGAATCAATACACCTTACAGTGAATAATAAATAGGCTGTCTTCAAATTGGAACAAGAAAGCCATACATTTGGTAAAAACATTAATCTATAATTTAATATTTTCCAAGATCTCCATCTGATAACTCTATGGAAAATGGGGTAACAGGTTAATGCATTTTAATGTATTTCCAGACTTTTATTCTGTACTTTTTTCCATGAACACAAAAGTACAGTATTGAGTTTATGTATTTTCAGTGCTGTAAGCTGCCAGGTAATTAAAAATAGAATCTGGGCTGTCATCATCACTCCCCTCCTTCCTTTATTAAATCAATCATTTCCTGCAACATTAAAGCTCTGTACAGCTCTTCTCAGTATAAGTCAAGTTAAATTTCAGGGTCAAATGAAGTCAAATATCTAAATTTAATAATGTAGAATAAAATAAAATATCTTGGGAACTGTGCTTCATAGTAGATGGCAAGTCATTCACATACAAGGTTATTAATATAAATATGTCTCTATATATATTTCAGTGTCTGTGGGCTTTGAGTATGAGACCTGTCCCAGTCTGATTTTATGGGAGAAAAGGACTGCTCTACTGCAAGGTTTTGAACTTGACCCTTCAAATCTAGGTGGTTGGTCTTTGGATAAGCATCATGTACTTAATATAAAAAGTGGTAAGTGTATTGAAATTCATGGGGGGGGGTTGTAAGTTTTACATTGGGTGGGAATCTGTTCCCTAAAGATGTTGGTGAACAACTCTCAGAAGAGTCATTAGACAAATGGCTAATGTTGCAGGATACAGAGAATTGTAGTTTAGCAAAATCTGGAAGAACAGTTTCTCAATCCCTGTAGGTTCCATTCTCATAGGTGTGCTTGGAATACTAAGAAATGCTTGTGCTAATATCTGATGGCTACTAAACAATAAGAAGGCCCTGTAGGGGCAACCATATTTTAATAATTAAAATGTATAAAGAAACATTGTGGCTTTAGTGTTATTCTGAACAGCATTGTTTGTGTTGAGACATTAGCTGCATGAACAGAGCTTGCTTAATCTTACAGTACTAAATTAATTCATTTTGTGCACAAATCCACAATTCATTTTGTGGATTTTTATAATGCATTGAACTGTTAGTGAACCATGTGGATTGAGTCTGTATAACAGACTAAGCCTCAAAAATGAAACTAAACTTAAAATTAACTAAGGTTAGCATGTTATGCGAATGTAGTTGCTAGGTGTTTGCTGGTCTAATTAACTGTGTTAAGTGAATACAGCTATTGTATTAAGCCAAGGATGTGCCCTTACAGCCCTTGTATCCATTTCTGATAAAAACTGACCAAAAATTCGTGTCAGTTTTCTTTAGGTTTGAGATGGGAGACAAACGAATAATGACTACAAATCCACACCAGCAAAGATTTATGGGAAGGACTCCCTTGACTTTTATTTTATTCATTCATGCATAAATATGATTTTGCATATAGGAATTGCTAAGGATATGCACATAATTTTATTAAAAATCTCAGATAAGTGACAATTTGTATATGTATGTTAATTAACTCACATACACATGTACACATTATAAGTGAAACTAGTTGAGAAAAGGATATTTGAAAGTTGGATCTAAGGCATTATTGAAATTTCATCAGCAGAGGGTATATTTATATATAAGGCTTAGATTTTAAAGGATGTTTTACTGCATTCTTGATCCATACCCTGCAAGGCACAGTGAATAAATCTTTTAAATAAATGAATGAATAAAATTATTATTTTTCTTTAAATTAAATTATTTGACTTATCTTTCACAGTTTATTTCACATATCCACATTTTTGTTCAACTTATAAAACAAATTGAACTTTAACCAAAAATTTTTTAAACTGACTGGAAGTTGACTATCACCTTTCTATGAAAAATTCAAATTATCTTGTAATACAATGTTACCATTTAAATTGCCAGTTTCAAGTATGAAACACATTTTTAACGTAATTCATTATTTAAAGTCTGTCTGGCATATTCTCTGACTTCCTCTTTCTTTCTTCTTCAACCTTAGAAAGGTTGAATTTTTTTCTCTCAACTCATTCATTTGAAAGAACAAAGAAGCTGATTAGTTCCCAGGGCTTTAATATATTCACCACATCTGTTTTGGAAAAAAGGAAGAGAAAAATTCCCAACAATTATACCCTTGCCAAACATTCAAAGTTGATTTTAGCATCTCAGGGTGATAATGATCTTCAGTTTTCAGGGTTGAATTCATTAAAAACCTCATGCTATTCCAAGTGGGGCATATCTTAATAGGAAATTAGAATGGGAAAGATCTAAGGAAAATCTATTAAATTCTCTATTTTATTATGAGCATTACTGATTTCAACAATGAACATGTCTCTTTTTCCCTGTGTTACACAAAGAGTTACCAGAAAATGAATTAGATATTATATAGTTAATATTAGTCTCAAGACATAGTGCCCCCATTTCAATACTATGCTTCCTTCTAGCATTGTCTGTCAAATCTGGATGGCACTAGGTTGGTGAAGGATAGGGTGACTTGTTAAAGTTAGCAAAATAAAAAACATTGGCAAGCAGAAACCTATGAGCTATGTCTTTACAATTTAAACCATGTACTAAAACTCTGAAGACAGATAAATTCCAATCAAAGGATTTGGCAACAAAATCATCCCATGAATAAATATAAAATGCAGTGTGCTTTTCTGCATGTTGTTAGGTATTCTACACAAAGGTAGTGGAGAGAATCAGTTTCTAACTCAACAACCAGCAGTAATTACCAGCATTATGGGGAATGGTCGTCGTCGAAGTATCTCCTGTCCAAGTTGCAATGGACTTGCAGAAGGGAACAAACTTCTTGCCCCTGTTGCACTTGCGGTGGGAATTGATGGGAGCCTGTTCGTTGGGGATTTCAACTACATTCGACGCATCTTTCCTTCAAGGAATGTCACCAGCATTTTGGAATTAAGGTAATGCCACTGCTAAAAGCACCACTATAAAAGCTTTCCTAAATGATTTTCTTTATAACTTTCTAGATTGTTGTTGCATGCAGCCCTCAGCACAATCTGCTGTTCACAACTGATAGGTGAACATGACTGATGGATCAAAACTGGCATAAAGTTGTGTTTTTCCCCTTTTCCTTTGAAGACTATAATGGGAATTCAAGTAGTCCATGAATTGTGCAATTCACCATTAAAAAATCAGAATGGGCAGTGACAGTTAAGCATTATCATAAAGCAATCTTCCTCATCTTTGGAAAGCTGAGAATATGAGTGGAAGTAAACTTTATGTTTTGTTTTTAAAAAGGGACTGAAGAAGAGAAATTGGGCATAACAGCAATAGGAGGGAGGACTTAAATTAGGACAGAAGAAAAATAAATTAGGAAGCAAAAGACTGTTAAATCAGTTAACATGATCAGGAAAGAGAAAAAAAAGGAAAGAACTGGCTCAGAATTGGGAAGCAGGAAATTGGCAGTGGGAATGGTAAAGTAAGAAGAGGAATACAAAGGAATGTTGCAGGAGAAAAAGAAGGGAAAGGACAAAGGAGAAGGTGGATGAAAGTAGGTATGAATTTGAATGATAATAAAATGAACAAAGAGAATAAAAAATAACAAATGCTAAAATAGCCAATGTATTTAATCCAGCATTGCTTATACACATTGGCCAATCAAATGGCTTTGGAAATCAATAAGTAGAATATGAAGATTGTAGCTCATTCTTTTTTCTATTCCCAAATACCGCTCAACATTCATCTTAAATGGTTAATCCTGGGTTGTAGCATGAGAATCGGACAAAAAACAATGCTCATATATTCTATGTCTAATTTCATATACCTTTATCACATAATCTTTTTTGAGTTAAAAGGCTAAAACATTTAATTTTTTTCCTTAAAGAGGAGTTCTTCTAACCCTTTAGACATTTTGATTTCTGTTTTTGTCTCTTTTTGATTCAACATTATGGATTTTGAGATGCAATGAATAGAATTATGCACAGTAGTGCAAGCGTTATAAGCTGCATATTTGCATTTATTTTTATGGCATGGTTGAGCAATTCATAGTTCTTCTATACCCCTTTTCCAAGCCCCTAGAATGGGCAGGGCTAAAATTTTTGAATTCATTTTTTTCCTTTTTATATTTTGGACAGAGCTTTAAAGAGCAAATTGAATACCTTAAACATATCTTAAACTGATCCATCCTAAAGAAAAGAAGATCTGAAAATTTCAGTCTTCCAAACTCTCAGTCTCATACTTTCATAGCCGTCATTTTCAAAGCAGTTTCACATTGGGGTGACCCTTTTATTAAGCTGTCCAACACCAATTTAAATCTTCTGATTATAGCAATAGCACTTAGTCTTATATACCGCTTTACAGTGCTTTATAGCCCTCTCTAAGCGGTTTACAGAGTCAGCATATTATCCCCAACAATCTGGGTCCTCATTTTACCCACTTCGGAAGGGGAAGGATGGAAGGCTGAGTCAACCTTGAGTAGGTGAGACTCGATCTGCCAAACTGCAGGCAACCAGCTGTCAACAGAAATAGCCTGCAGTACTGCATTCTAACCACTGTGTCACCTATGATATTGGGATATTTCTACTTCAATGACATATTATAATTGATTTTGTTGAAACATATTTACCTTTTTTTAGTGAAAGCTGAAATCTCTCTCCTGATTTCTAGATAATTTATGAATATGGGATAGAATACAATTTTTATTTCATTGTTGTTAACTCTTATATGCTACTTTACAATTTCTACTTGCAACTTCAAAACTGGAGTCCTAGACTCCATGTAGATAAAGGTTAAAATGGCTCACACTACACACATCAAAGACTCCATTGTCCTAAAACATACAAACTGCTGAAAACCAGAGCTATGTGTAATATTAATCATTTTGATAATTTTAATAGATTAATAATTGTTTATTTAAAGGCAGAAATCTTTTTCTTGATTATACAAACAAGAGGCAAACTTTTGTCCATTGGTTTCCTCAATATTTTTTTAAAGTGAATACATTAGAATATTTTTTACAATATCGTCTAGCATTGATTAGGTCCATGGCAAATGGACACTGATCAGTGGAATTTTGATTGAATTCAGTATAATGTAGTGTCAGGTATTTGGTGCCTTCTCAAAAGTCCTATGAGTCATAATTTTGCAATTAATGGAAATGAAACAAAGAATGGATCCCATATAAACAAATATAGACTAGAGGTGTTTAGGAGCATGAGATGGGTTAGAATAATTCAGAGGTGATTGCATTTTAACAAAGGTGGAACTGTTAGAGCTAAGCCTGCTTTAGAATTCTTGGTGTTCTCTGAACTTGCAGACATTTCATTACCCAACAAGACAACATCATCAGTGCAAGTTACCTGCCTGTTTATATGCAATAATTTCCCCTGCCAATGTGATTTCCTATTTAAACCCACTTTGTTTTGATTTTAGATTTACACAAAGCATTTTTCTAATACTCAATCATACTGAAGAGTACAGTACCAATTTTGCAGCTATGCCAAAAAAAGGGGGGGTGGATTTGATAATATTTAATGGGTGGAGTAGAAGAAAGAAACCAGTACTGGATTTAATAATGAAGATATCATATTGCAGCTGTAGATCATTTTTTCTGCTCTTTAGATACTATGTGACTAAATTCTCTGTAATACATTACCTAGCTGACTTGATGTAATGAATGATTTCTTTTATTGAAAAAAATACACAATTTTGTGGGCAAGTATGGCTATCATATGCAAAAATAGATATCATTCATTTTAATCACCCTTTCTCTGTGCACAAAATTTCACATTCTGCCTAAACATTTATCACAGATGTTTTCTATTATAAGAACTAATATTACTGCAAATTTCTATGCATTCTAAATAAATACATAAATAGTACACTTAAAATAATAAGCTAAGACATAAAAAGTGTTCCAAATCCATGTAAAAATATAAATATAAAAATATAAGTTAAATTATAATTTAATCCATTTTCTCAGTAAACAAAAGGTATTCTTGTAGTGTGCATCATTTTCCCAAATTTTCATTTAGACCAAGCATTCACAATGACATAATCTGAAACTCACTGGAGCTCCAAATTGAATTACATTCTTGAATTGAATTATCTGTGCGAAATTGAGATGGAGCTATTTCCTTTTAATTTTTCATATATGACAGTTTTGAGGAAATAAAAGGATAAGAGAGAGAGAAAGATTTTGACATGTGACATTTACAGATGCAAAATGTAATTATAGGAAAAATTAACAGATAATAATCTTATAAATGGCTCTCAGTCCTATAGTTAAATGGGACATCCATGTTCAGAAAGTCTTGCAAGTTGAATCTAAGTTTCTGGGAGAAGACTGGAGGAATTTGACAGTTGAACATTGTGAGAAACTAGAGGTTAAATGAGAATTATCTTCAATTATGATCCAATAAATGATTCATTGAAATTATAGTCCAGTACAATAAAAAGGTTAGCCTGCAAAGTTTGTGAAATATCAGAGGAAAAATATCAGAGGAAAAAGCAGAGGATACCCAGCATACCTACACACTAGTGGTGGGATTCAATTTTTTTTACTACCAGTTCTGTGGGCTTGGCTTGGTGGGCATGGCAGGGGAAGGATACTGTAAAATCTCTAGTCAGAGGTGGTATTTGCCAGTTCTCCAAACTATTCAAAATTTCCACTACCAGTTCTACAGAACATTGTAAAAAGAAGTTGATTTATACTGCTCTTATAGCTGCTCTTTCATATCCATAAATTTATATCTGTTGATTATTCAACTGGGATTGATTAAAAGAAAAGAAGGACCATATTTATGCCCTAAAATATGTTGTAAGAGGATAATATTCAGAAATTTTTATCCCAATCCCCTTTGTGAATGCCTAGATTGTATCCATAATTTTGTTAATTATAAACTAATTAGAGCTGTAGAATAATAAAAAAAATTTCTAGGAACCATTATAGCTTTTGTGGGATCCAGCAAACTTCCTATCCGGCTATCTTAGTTAGGCCCTAGACTAGGAAAGATTATGGAAATAACATACTTTTATTTCAATGTAGCATTTAGGAGATCTCCCAGAATATTTTGGTGGCAGAAGTATAAAATGTGGGTTGAGTGCTTGTACTTTTACATGAATCAGCTGTTGATTAAGCAGCCATATTCAATGAATGCTCATTAAAATGTCTGTGTTAGCATGGATAGACACTTCCTTGCAAACCCCACCCTCCAGGAACTTGTAGTAGACCTTGTCGTGGACAATATTGCAAACAACGGAAGCTAGAAATTGTAGGCTGCAACACAGAAGGTAGAATGAAGATTTAAAAGGGTCTCCAAACTATGCCAAAATTAGGTTAAATTCATTTGAGATAAATATAGTCAAGACGGGAAAGACAAGTTTGAGAACTATAGATATAAAAATTATGTATACCTTAACATATCTCAAACTGAGATATAAAAAATGGCAGGCAGTGCAGCATCAGTGTTTTGTAATAATTCTGTATTCGGTATTAGTCTAAATCGCATTTAGAGTACTGCACCCTATTTCATCTACTGCATTGTAAATTAAGAAGAGTATGAAAAATTTGAAGAAGGGACAGAAGGGACTATTGTATTCTTACAATAAAAATCTTAAGGGTCCGCCCCAGCAGATACAGGGACAGCAAAACTTGCTATATGGCTTCACGCCTGAATAAGCCAAGATTAATGTTGGGAACAGGTTTCTTTTTTCCGTCTTGCAGAATAAGACAATATGCAATGTTTGCTACATGGTCTCTTCTTCAGCTAACTGTTCTCTCTTTCTCCCCCCTCCCCCCTTGTTTCTTTTCTGTTTTCTTTCTGTAAAGAAATAAAGAATTTAAACATAGGTAAGCCAAGTTTGCAATCCTATTATCATTTGCTATAGCTTGCTTGCTCCATTTTGTTTGCTTTTTTGTGTTGTGCTTTTTTGTGTCACATTCTGTTTATAATACATCAGGTATAGCAATATTAATATGCTAATTTTGTGTTAGAAATACGGTAAGCACCAGTAGTTATACAAATGCAGTAAAAAAGCAACCAAAGAATTATCTAATGGAATGAGAATATAATGAACTCCAAGTCAACTTCAATATGACCATTCTCTCTGTGTCTAATTCGCTTAAATGGTTGAGGAAAAGTCGAGCAGTGGCTCTTGTAAATACTGAAAAGGATTTAGAAAACTACTAATGGACTAGAAATGGGTCAAAAACTCATTTCCAATTCATTAAAGGCTTTTTTTTCTTCCAGATTTGTTCTCCCATTCCATCTCACCCTTTAACTCAATATTATTAGGATACTTTGAACAGATTATATCCAATCACCAACCTCATTAGTTATTTTGAAGTGAGTTTAAATTCCTCTGCAAAAGGTTTCATTCCTTTTGCTGTTCACTTTTTGGATGCATGGTTTTGCTCATCCACCCTGCACCTTTAGATATTGTCCTAGAAGTACGTGAAAAACTATAAAAGACAATCAGGCATTTACTTGCTAGAATTTTTTGCAATTCCTAGAGCTGCCCATTCCCAAAAGATACATTTTCAGAAAACATTTTAACATTTGAATAATTAAGGCATAACATAAAAACATCAAAATCTCATAGATCCAATCTGATACTGCAAATAAAGTTTCATTCTGGATGTAAGTCTCTTGATGTAATTGCAAAACTCAAATGCATTGTCCTTACTCTAACAAAAATTAGCATTTGTGAAATTGAGCTGCTGAAATAAAAATGGAAGATTTTATGTTAAGTGATGTTTGTGCTTGTATACAAGGCAGTTGATAATTCACCTGTGTTACTAATAAATTCACTTAGTGTTACAAGATACTAGAAATCTTACATTATCATAGTCAATTTAGGGTACTCACATTATTAAAAAGTCAAGGAAATGCAATTAAAGATTTGCCTGTTTTTATGTGTATTACATGCAAACAATGTAGAATGCACATTGAAAATGGGCAGAGCTTTGATTGCATTATTGTGGGCATCATCTTGATTTATTTTCTCATACCCAGGACCTCTCTTTGAATGACAAAATCATTTAAATTTTTTTTGCATTTTTTAAACTTCATTCACAAGGGTATCATCCAATCTGAGTATCATCAAATCCCAGTTTGCAACGATGCCTAATGTAATTGGCCAGAACATCTTTTATTGTGGAGCTGCTTTATTTATCTCTCTCTGCTCCCTCAAGAAATCTACTTAACAAGAAATAACTTAATTTTCTGTGTTTGTTCTGCTGTCTACTAAAAAGTCTCTTGGCTTTTAAAGGAGTTTGCCCTGTGTCACCTAGGGCTGGCATCTGCAGAGATCTTATTTAAAATACTCATTCCATCTGCCTGTTAGCCCAGGGATGTTTGTGCAGGAGTATCTCCATTTAGTCCAGTTGTCTATTTGAATAGCTGAAGCTGACATTTCTAAATTTGCAGGTGGTTCACTTGCTCCACACCTTGAACACCTGTCAAAATAGATTTATTAGAAAAAGCCTCTAATATCTCAAGACATTCAATGACCCTATGAAATAAGGCTGAAAGATTTCAGCAAAACAATAGCTTAGCTTTATGTCAGATCTGAGGGACTTGTTATTGCCATATAGAGAATTAACACTGCAGGCTTCCATAAATAGTATTTTAGGATTGATTTGTTATGAAGGCAAAAAAAGGAAAGATTTGCCACAAAACTAAAAACTATTGTGTGCTTGGCAGAAATGTACAAGTTTACAGGATAGCTGCAGATTACAGAATATTAATCCTACAAGAGAACAGGAATGAAGCAATCATGCTTTCTGGAAACCTTAGAAACTAATTAGTCCATACTGTACAATGCCTTCTGGAAGGTGAAAATATTATGAAAGTCTTCTCCACGGTAATGCTGTGCCTATAAAAAAGAATATTTGTAGATCAGGGTTGAAATGAGGGGTCCTTGGTGCTCTCTGAGCTTGGCTGTTTTCTTGCAGTCAAGTTACCAAACTAGGTAACATCATCAGCTAGCACTGATGCTGCTGCAAGAAAACAACCAAGCTCAGAAGCACCAAGGAGACCACAATGCTATACCTTCTTGAACCTTGGGGATGGTGGATGACAGCTAAAGCTTGATTGCAGTACCAGTGCTAAAGTTGATCATAATATTATGAGATATAAGGAACACATGGGAAAAAACCCAAAGCATTTGACGCCAAATTGTCTATATTGTATAAGTTTTACTTACTGAATAGATTCCTTATGCTTTATAAACCATTGTAACAGCGCTATATCCTCCACTGAACAGCATCCAAAAAAATAGCTAGGGCTGTTCTGTGCATTCCTTATTGAAAACAGAGGCATTCTTACTCTTTTAATGAGTCCCCTGCTCGTTACACAAATTGAATGACACTATGCCTGAGATAAAATTTAAATGAAGTTTCTCCAGATCATAACTTCAAATTACCTACCTTGAAATAATTATAAAGTGGAAAGTATTAATGAACATATATAAAGCTCATTTCTGTTGTGATGAAAAAACTACTTGTGATGCTGGACTAAAGTTTCTACCTTGAAGGCTATAGGCAAGACCCACTCAATGAACTCACTGATGAACAAGTAGAAATGTAAGCAGCATGCAACTGTCTGTGACAGTTACAGATTTACCTACAGTCCTTACTGCAATGCAGGCAATATTCAAAAATCATACAAGAAAATGCACTGTCATGACAGAAATGAGCAGAGATTGTCCATGCGCTAACATACCTTCTCAAGTACAGGAAGTCCTCAACTTACAAGAACAATTGGAACTAGGATTTCCATTGCTAAGCAATGCGATCGTAAGACATTAACCTCATCCCTTAACAAGGGCAATCTCTAGATTGCTGGTTGTCATTGTTAACTGAATCCCATAGTTGTTAGGTGAAGCAACATCCTGCTGGTCTCCCACAACCAAAGTCCATGAGAAAGCCAGCAGGAACTTGCAAGTCTCTGGTGCTCAGGCAAGTCAATGGCTACTACTGAGAGAAGGCAAGGGAATACATAGTGATGCAGGAGATGGTCAGGGAGAGTGTGAAGGCATGCACCAGAGACATGGTGAGGGTCAGTGAGGAGGAGAGGAGGAGATGTAAGGATGCAATGGGGTACATGAGAGGCATGACATGGGTTGAAAAAAAGAGTACTAGGTAGCGTGGTACAGGTTGGTGTTGTGAGGAGATGTGCAAGAGGCATGGCACAGATCAGGAAGTGTGCAGAAGGGGTGCATGGGTGTGTGTGAGTGGTTGGTACAGCTTGAATACAAAGGGGCTAAGGAATAGTATGCAGGTAGGAGAAATTTACCCCCAGTGACTTGGTCTCTTCCCTGAAGGACAACAAAAGTTGCAAATGGTGATCATGTGATCATGAGGCATTGCAACTAGTCATAAGCGCAAACCAGCTGTCAAACACCCAAATTGTAATCACATGACTGGGGAGGAGTTGTCCTAGGATGGCCAGAACTCCAAGGAGCAATCATTTGTTCAATGTTACTGTAATTTTAAATGGTCATAGGTCAAGGTCTACCTGTACTATATCTTTGGAGATATCAAAGTCTGCTTTGACTCAACCACCACTTCACACTGTCAGCCAAATATGTGGCTGATTTTAGCCATTTTTCTAATCCATAAATTCCAGCTGCCTTATTTAAAACAAGCAGTAACACAGCATAAATTATTTCACTATGCATTTTTTATATTGTGAGAAAACTGTTTTCTGGGCAATCAGTAATAATAGAAAAGCCATTCTCACGTTCTTCAAATTCAGTTCGACCACAGCAGCAAAGACAAGGGCAGTTTAGGAACTTTTTTTTTCAAACTTTAATGCACATTACTCCTTTTCTCAAAGGGAAATGTGAAGCACTTCAAAGCTTAGTCTTTGAAGAGAAAACCTTCGAAGAGGAAACCTGTTTAGAACATCTTGATTTTATTTTAATAACAAAGACTGTTTTGCCCTACTTCAGCTTTAACCTTGAAAGTGACTCATCTTATGACATTCATTACTATTTTGGAATACTAAATGTAGGTCTTATACTTCTAATCATCCCAGGCTGCCCACCACACTATAAAAAATCTTTTTTAAAAAAGTCTTTTTATTAAGAGGGAAGGATGTGTGCAATTAAAAATTATGAGTCTACCTATTTTTTTTATAGAGCATTAGAGCAGGTTAGACTGTTCTTTATTATTTGGCAATGTAGGAAGATGGGATAAAGATTTTACAAGCCAGCACAGATGCTATTAAAAAAAATTTTTAAATAACTGCCTCCTGTCAAAAGCAATTCAAATTTCGGGTCTCATATATTTTTGCATTTGTGGTTACATTATTTCTCAAAGCATTGTTCCAAAACAAAATGTTTATGCTCTGAATAATAAATGGATTCTCATGGATGGAAAAAAGGAAATCCATAAATGGAAATTCATGAGAATCATGTTTCCAATGCCCTTGTTACTGAAATGTAAATCAGTCTATTCCAGTTTTGGAGATGTGGGGAAAGTAGAATGATGTAATGCTCAAAGAAAGATTGATTAAAAGCCAAGGTGGATTTGTCTTGTAATTGACAGGAACCTCTTAGTGAGCTAAGCTGTTAAGAACTGAATCTAACATTTACACTCCAAAATTACCTCAGAAGTAAATTTCACTGAGTTCATATTGCTCAGATATTGGTGTACTCAGTCTCATATTGCTGTAAACAGGACTACAGAAATAGTGTGAGATGAAACATGCCACCAACATTCACTTAAGTAAAATAAAGTTAGGGGCTTATGTAAAAGCCCCCACCAGCTTTATTTATTTACCACTTTTCCATCTGCCCATCATCCAAGGAATTCAATGGCATTATTGCCCCTCAGATTTGCACAATCACAGTTCTGCAATTGGAGAGGCTGTGAGTGAAGACATTTCTTCAGGCTGTCATGTCAATTTAGAGCAGAGATTTCCTCACCCAAACCTAAACTCTACCCATTCTAGCCACACGGAAAGGAAGAGTAAATTGGGGCTGCTAGACCTCATGGTATGCTATGAAACCAGTACAAGTACAGAGCTAGCAGATGCTTTGACACAGCATGCCAAACTCACTTAGCTGGGTTACCTTTTGTAAGGCTTAACATGTTATGTGAAGTCAGTTAATTAGATTGGTATATTGTGTGAATGCAGAAATAGGGACTAAGTTAAGCATGTTATATGAGGGCAGATTTTCTGTGTATATTGGCTTGCTTTTAGACAGAAGGATGGCAAATTCTGAAACTGATTAATATATGTCTGCTCAATTATCTGTCTGTATACCAGACCTTCTAAAGCTATCTTTCTCTCTCTCTCTCTCTCTCTCTCTCTCCTCAAGTAACAATCCTGCCCACAAGTACTACCTAGCCGTGGATCCTGTTTCAGGCTCTCTTTATGTTTCGGATACCAACAGTCGTCGTATTTACAAAATCAAAAGCCTTTCTGGTGCAAAAGACCTGGCTGGTAATTCAGAAGTGGTTGCAGGGACAGGGGAGCAGTGCCTGCCTTTTGATGAGGCCAGATGTGGTGATGGAGGGAAAGCAGTAGATGCAACATTAATGAGTCCTCGAGGTAAGGGGCGTCACAGGCAGCACCTGCTGTTGTGTAGCAAATGGCTGGTTTGGGTAGAATAACCCAGAAATAAAACATTTACCTGAGACATTGTTTATTGGCCCTAGGATTACAGTCCTTTGGAATTAATCAAAACACTAGAAGAACTGTAAAGAAACACTGAATAAAATAAATTACTACCTAATGGCCATATATAAAGTCTAGCTTCCAAATTGAATAATTAAATAATTCTGACTTATTATATTGAAAATGATGTTATGGTAAGCATTCATTGATTGTTCAAACTAAATTTTGTTCCTAGTTCCAAACACATCCTTGGATGTTGTAGGCCAAGAATCTTTTTGGATCATTGAGTATATTGGTAATTTCAAAAACATCTTGGATGCTCTCACGAAACAATCATTTACCAAACTTAGCAAAAGTTGCTTCTCATATTCTCTGTCACTTCCTATTTATCTTCCCCCAATCTCAGGCAGGTAAGCATATTTGCAAACAAAATGCTGAGCTGCACACACCTACCATGTTTATTTTTTTAAGAATACCCACAGGGCTTACACAGAGCCCAGGGGCATTCTTGAAAATAAAAGTAATGCTGGAAATGTTTGTTTTTCTTTGCAGTATGCCAACTTTCCATCTAATTATTTTTAATAAAGAAAAAAGAGATAAAAGCAATAGATAAAGTTGGGTGGCACAGGGAGCTTGGAGAACACCAAGGAAGATAAAAAGTCTCAGATACTAGGCAACATTGCTAAGTGTTTGCTTGGAATATCACTTTTTGTTGCAGAGTAGCAACAGTAGTTGAAGCAGTTAAAAGATGTTAAAGCAGTTAAAAGGTGATATAACTTATAAAAAAGGGATGAAAAATCTTATTTGAACCTGAATGCCTGGACTCAATTAGTGACGATAAGTTTTAGAAGTTTGAAGATTTTTTTTTCTTCAAATGCATGTGTGTATGTATTTCCTTAACATAATTTCCTTAACAATTTTCAAAATCATCCCTTTATAACATTTGTCAATACCTTCTGTGTAAAACTGATTATGCAAGCACACATTTCTGAGATAAAATCTGAAAAAGTGCCTTTCGTACAGGGAACAATGGAAAGAAATCTGAAGAACTTTAGGGTGGTATGGTAACAAATGGCATAGACAGTGAGATTTTCTGAACTTTTTATAAAAGCTTCACTCCTAGATTTCCAAATTATGTTTTATTTAAATGGAGTCTGCACTGTGAAAAAAAAATGAATAACTTTTTTTTAAATACAAGGAAAAAGAAAGCAAGTCATATTCTTCCGATTCTCCCATGTTTCCCCCCTCCTGTGCTGCCTGCATTGGTTGCCGGTTGCACTCCGGGTGAGATTCAAGGTTTTACTTTTAACATACAAAGTCCTTCACGACATGGGTCCTCAATATTTAAGGGAGCGACTCCTGCTGACATCGAATACCAACCGCCCTGTGCGAGCACATAGGCAAGGACTCCTTGGGGTCTCATCGGCGAGCCAATGCTGGCTGGCGGTCCCCCGACGATGAGCCTACTCTGTCACGGCCCCTGACCTCTGGAATCAACTCCCCCTGGAACTCCGCCTGGCCCGACCTTCGCACCTTCCGCCATGATTTGAAGACCTGGTTGTTTGACCAACCCGGGCTGTGACCCTTCCCGGGGGGGGGGTTATATTTTTAAGGATTGTAAATTTGTTTATTTATTTATTTATTTATTTATTTATTTATTTATTTATTCGACTTATATGCCGCCCCCTCTCCCGAAGGACTCGGGGCAGCTTACAAATTAAAAGCAACACAACAATAAATTAGATAAAAACCAGATTAAACAAATTAAGCCGAATTAAGACTAAAATCCCAAAATTAAAACTCTAAAAAACCACCCCACCCCAGGGTCACAGCCCAGGTTGGTTAAACAACCAGGTCTTCAAATCGCGACGGAAGGTGCGGAGGTCAGGGGCTTGTGAAATTGGTTTAATTTTTTCTTAACTATTTATTGTTGTTGTTTTTAGCTGTGAGCCACCCCGAGTCTTTGGAGATGGGGCGGCATACAAGTCCAAATAAAATAAAATAAAATAAAATAAAATAAAATAAAATAAAATAAAATAAAATAAATAAATAAATAAATAAATAAATATTGTATTAGGATTCAAATGGGAATGAATTTATAGAAATTAAAAATTAAAAAATTATAATGGATTTAATGAGGAATACTCTTTTAATTTGAAAACTGAATTTGAAAGCACAAAACATCAAAAAGATAAATTCTCAGGGGAATGGTTGACATATAATGATAGATGATAGATGGTGATATATACAGTATAATATAATCTTACTTTTGCTTTTGTTTCATGTTGGCAGGTATTGCAGTGGATAAATATGGCCTTATGTATTTTGTTGACGCAACAATGATCAGGAAAGTTGATCAGAATGGTATCATATCAACTCTGCTGGGCTCTAATGACCTAACTGCTGTTCGGCCACTGAGCTGTGATTCCAGCATGGATGTCACCCAGGTAGAATGTTATTTGCTTCTGATAATAAAACAGATAGATAAATGTCTTGTGGTTATTTACAAGATACACCAGAAGTTTCAGCCTGCTGGGAGAAAAAGTTATTGCTGATTATACAACATATAATATTTAACATAACTAGCAACACAAAAAAGCCAAGCCTTCTTTTCAGAAGCTTCTATATCTCTACAATAGAAAAATAGAACTGTTATACAATAATGTAGTTTTATTAGCTTTGGTTATCCTTCATCTGGAAAGGGGGCAATTAATCCTTTATATAAGCATCCAGAGAGCTGACTGCATATAGGTTTAATGAATACTAAAACGAATATTGTCTAAGGCAATTCCATACAGCTTTGATCCTTGACTAACTCCAGTAAAACTGGCCAATTATTTGCTGTTCCACACAAACCTTTGTTCATCTGAAGTTTTTAAAGCAATAGTAATGTGTTACTTATTCTATAGGTGCGACTGGAATGGCCAACTGATCTGGCTGTCAATCCAATGGATAACTCACTGTATGTTTTGGAGAATAATGTCATTTTGAGAATCACTGAGAACCATCAGGTTAGCATCATTGCTGGTCGTCCAATGCACTGCCAGGTTCCTGGGATAGACTACTCTCTTAGTAAACTGGCCATTCATTCTGCTTTGGAGTCAGCCAGTGCCATTGCCATCTCACACGCTGGTATTCTTTACATCAGTGAGACAGATGAGAAAAAAATTAACCGCCTTCGTCAGGTCACCACGAATGGTGAAATTTGCCTTCTGGCTGGGGCAGCTTCAGACTGTGACTGCAAAAATGATGTCAACTGTAATTGCTATGCCGGGGATGATGCTTATGCAACTGATGCCATCTTAAACACTCCATCCTCCTTAGCTGTGGCACCAGATGGTACAATTTACATAGCAGATCTTGGAAACATACGCATCAGAGCGGTCAGCAAAAATAAACCAGTCCTCAGCTCTTTCAACCAATATGAAATTGCTTCACCCAGAGAGCAGGAGCTGTACATCTTCAACATTGATGGCATCCATCAATATACTCTCAGTCTTGTCACGGGAGAATATCTATATAATTTCACCTATAGTGCTGATAACGATGTGACTGAGTTGGTGGATAACAATGGCAATTCTCTGAAAATTAGGCGTGATACAAATGGAGCTGCACGCCATTTTTTAATGCCTGACAATCAAATTGTGACTCTTGCTGTCAGCACCAATGGTGGTCTTAAAGCAGTGTCAACCCAGACCTTGGAACTTGGATTAATGACCTATCATGGAAGCAGTGGTCTCCTGGCAACAAAAAGTGATGAAACGGGATGGACAACCTTTTATGAGTAAGGCTGTTTTTAGAATAACCTATAGTTCATATTCATTGTCTATCTGAGTAATCATCTGTCCTCATAAGGAATAAGGTAGTAAGGGGTTTTTTTAATGCAAGATGGCTCAAATAAGATAGCTCTAAGCATGTTGAGTGGTCTCCAAAGGGAACCTGAACCTTCACTTTTGCATGCATGCTCTTGTTTACTCTTATTGTATCACTATGAGTTTTCATACAGTTTGGATTGTTTTATGCAAAAATAAAATTCAATAGAGTCAAAGATGGAGCCAAAGAATGGATTAAACATTGGAAAGAGAACGTTCAATGAATCGCTTTGGTTAAGTCATTGGAAAAAATAATATCATTATAATTCATTTACAGCATTTTTATCTATATTAAGAATGCAGTAATATATGTCCTATATAAATAATGCATATAAATAATCAATTTGATGTAATAGTTAGGACACCAGGCTATAAACCAGAAGACTGTGAATTCTAATCCTCCCTTAGGCATGAAAGCCATCTGAGTGAGTTTGGGCCAATTAGTCTTTCTCAACCCAAGTCATCTTTCAGGGCGAAATTAGGATGAGGAAGAAGTATTGAGTATGTTTACTGCCTTGAGTTATTTATAAAAATAATAAAGGTGGAATAACAATTTTAAAAAAAGATGCCACACAATCTTCACTATTGAATCCAGAGAAAAACAACTTTGAAGTAATTCTGAAGATAGAGATTGATAAAAGTGGGTGTACATTTGAAATGCCTAAATAATTTATTGGTGTCCAGTACCAGTAGGACAAAACTTTGTTAACCTTGTCTGTCAGGACAGAGGATATTTATTTGCCCTATTTATACTGCCTAATATACTGTGGCTACACCCCAGTAATCTTTCTCCCCACAGGGATATCAATATTACAGTTACTTTTGGAATTCAGGTAACAAATCTTGCCCTTCACATGTCAGGATAGTGGGATCATATTCTATACAGGCAGATAAAGCATTGATAAAATTTACTGATTGCTTGTTATTGCAGATAGTGAGGAAATTGCATCCTAAAATATATATATTTAAAAATCTATGTGACATACTATTTCCAGAGAGTCCAAAAATTGCACTTACTTCAGTTAGAAAGAAAGATTAGAAAGAAAATGTTTTTCTATATAATTGCAACAAATTAAAGTGTTGTGCAATTTTTAAAAAAAAACAATGCAAGCAAATCAGGTTTTTTAAATTGGCATTCTGCAAATACTGATGATGAAATTTTCAAAAAGATCATTTCATAGATAGAAATGGATAAAATATTAACATACAGATCTAAGCTAGCTTTTTATCTTCACATAGAGTTTGCACTCAAAAATAACTACTTATAAGAAAGCAAACTTTGTAGGCTAAGAATCAAGCTACATTATTTATTTAACTCTATTGCTAAAAGTTCAGTCCCACTGTCCAAAGTGGAATATTTTTTTAAGAAATATTCATGCTATAGATGCATATTTAGATGTTAGGAAATTGTCCACTATAATGGAAAATTAGACAGTGTCTCAGATCTACTCACAAGAAGCTTGCTGTTTCATGTGAGCTTTTGTACATTTGGTTCCTCACAATGTTTCAGTCTGAATCCAATGCTAAATTACTACATTTTGGGGGAGGGGAGAAGATCATCAGTTTCTTCTTCTCTCCACTCCTTGGGTACAGTGACAATAAGATTAAAAGCTTCAGATTCTTAGTTTATTATTACATCAGCTTACAATTACATTTGAATCAAACAAAAACCTATCTAATTTAAATAAGGCAAGATTTTTTTAAATAAATCAATGATTTTTTTTTTTACTTTTGACCCATTGCTTTCAAAAAATGATTTAAACTAACTATAGGTTCAGGTATCACTGAAATGCAGTCAGTGTAACACAGGAGGCAGAAACAAGGGAGAAATGATAGGACAACTATGTAGAGTTAGTTTAACAATTCTGATCGTAATGGTAGTTGTTTTACATGAGTCTAAAACAATCTGTGTACATACCATGTTTCCCCGAAAATAAGACACTGTCTTATATATTTTTTTGGCTCCCAAAAACACACTAGGTCTTATTTTTGGGGTAGGTCTTATATATTTTTTTAATGAAAAAAAAACACTTACCATATTCATGTAGAACAATGTACATTTATTCATGTACGAAACCACGAACAAATCGCATACCGTGTTTCCCCTAACATAAGACACTGTCTTATGGTTTTTTTGGCTCCCAAAAACACACTAGGTCTTATGTTCGGGGTAGGTCTTATTTTCAGGGTAGGTCTTATTTTTGGGGTAGGTCTTATTTTTGGGGTAGGTCTTAATTTCGGGGAAACACGGTAGTAACAATTACATGAGGAACTTGCATCTAAGGGCTATTCTCTGTTGCTGAGTTATCTACCCGTACTTGACCAGCAGCTTTACTGCTCAATGACTGAAATAAAGATTTGATTTGACAACTGATACAATTCTGTTACATCCAACTCTTTACTTCAAGAATGTCAAACTCAAGGCCTGTAGGCCAGATCCGGCCTGCAGGCCACCCAGGAAACAGCAAAGGACAGGCCCACAGTGGCTCTGCTAACGAAAATGGACCTCTCCCAAGCTTCCTTTTTGCTGTCAGAGGGTTTCAGGAGGCCGTTGCAGCCAAAAATGGAGCTTGGGAGCCCATTTTCATTGGCAGAGCTTTCAGGCCTCCACAGGCGCCCCTGACACAAGTGACATTGAGTTGGCCATGCCCACTCTGACCATGCCCACCTCGGTCCCCCGAGATCAAGCAAAATTCTGACACAGCCTTCAATGAAATCGACTTTGACACCCCTGCTTTAGTTAGACAACAGCTGAATGGCAGCTGGTGAGGTTCAGAGGTGGGGAAGAGTGTGTACATCAGCCAATAAGCACGGATCTCACCCATTACTAAACACCTGCTTTTTCAATCACATCATATGAAGCAAAATAGAAGAGATTATGTAAACCTTGTGGCTGCTCTTAAATGCAATGCTATTAGGTTAAAGAAGGAAACACTGTTTTAATACTAGGGCCTTGGTGGTGCAGGCTGTTAATAGCCTAGCACTTAGTTCCAGCTGCCTGTAATTATTGTAGGCTCGAATCCCACCAGGCTCAAGGTTGACTCAGCCTTCCATCCTCTCGGGGTAGGTAAACTGAGGACCCAAGATTGTTGGGGGCAATAAGCTGACTTTGTAAAAATGCCGCTTAATAATAAGCAGGCATATATAATGGAAGGAAGGCTATTGCTGAGTGCATTGGATTGTATCCCAAAAATTGTAAGCTGCCCTGAGTCTCCAGAGAAGGGCGGGATATAAATATGAATATGAATAAAAATACTAGTGCAGCTGAAGATGACATATGTCCCTGTGTCACTCATGGACCAGATATGAAATGGACATAACGTCATCAAGACATGGGGCAAAAAAAGTTGCTATGATGTTTGCACTGCTTGGTACAAGTGGGTTCAAGTAGGCAGACTTAGGATATGAGAATTATACTTTTCAGAAGAAATGCCTGTTGCAAATATGTCCTGTGAACATTTGTTTTTTCCTCACACGCAGCCCAAGTCATGCTTTTTGATGAACCAAAAGAAGTGTTTCTTTCGTTTTGACTATTAATGGCTTCTTGTTTTTTTTAAATGTGTAATTCTCACACCAAACAAATGTAATTTGAGAGCATAAATAATCATATGTCTGGTTTTTCTGACTGAAAAATAAGATTTTCCAAGGCCCTATTCGTTTTTTGTTATTTTAATGAAATTTGTCACTGAAGAAGTTCAGCAATGCCATCTGCAGGTCAGTTTGTAAAATGATAGTAAACAGCAAATCTTACTGATAAAGTTGCAATATGACTTTCAAAGTAGTAAGTGGGTGATCACATCCCATTAGTCCTGGTTTACAAGATTAGCTTACAATTATTTGCAAATTTTTCATCCAATATAGCATAAGTACTGTTTTGAACAGTAAAGGAGAAGAAAGAAGAATTGATAGATTAAAGTTTTCTTTGTTTTAGTTTTCATTTGGATTTTTTTTTAGCTTCATTAGTTTAGGCATACAGATGCTCAGTTCTTCAAATGTCAGATTAGTTTGTTTATTTATTTTTGTTTGTTTGTTTGTTAAAAAATTTATCTAATCACCCATTCACCCAAAAGTGTCTCCGGGCTGCACATAACAATAAAACATCAATAAAGGGTAATAAAGTGATTTGTTGTTAATGACTAGCCAAGATTTACAATTAAAATAATAGATTTATTTATTTATCTGTTTGTTTGGACTTTTATGCCGCCCTATCTCCCGAAGGATTCAGGGTGGCTCACATCGTAAAAAACATGCAATACAAAATTTAAAATTATTAAAATCAGTATTAAATCCTAGCCAAACAAATTTCTAAAACCCATGCCAATAAAATATAAACAAAATATAATATAATATAATATAAACAAATATAAACACCTCAATCCAGGCCGGCCTGCTGGAAAAGCCACATCTTCAGATCGTGGCGGAAGGAACGGAGGTCAAGGACCAACCGCAGCCCCAAGGGCAACTGATTCCACAGGGTGGGTGCTCCCACAGAGAAGGCCCTAACCCTGGGCGCTGCCAGCCGACACTGTCTAGCTGATGGCACCCCAAGGAGGTCCTGCCTATGGGAGCGCACAGGACGATTGGAAACTGATGGGGGTGTTACTTTTAAAAGACACAACAATTTGTTAATCTGCAGAATAAGATGCCAATGAGAGGAATGGATGGAGTCGGAGATTTTTTGGGAACTAAAAGTAAATGTACTTGAGGAAAATTATGCAGAAGAAAAGAATGGTTTAGAGCCTTGCTTATCTGTTTTCATTTTGGAACAGAAGCAAACCAATACACCATGTAGTCCTGGTGCAGAAATTCTGCCAAGTTCTATGCAATTTTTCATTCTCAAGTGACTATTGGCTGATCTCACTAGCATATATATAACTCATGAATCTTTACTAAACATAGCAAGTCTCTGAATAAAACATAGACAAGCATAATATGCATTAGAAACACCCAAAGCAATAATTGTCACATATTTTAGAAATAAACATAATATACTGATTGTGACTATCCCATAAGATTCCCTCCTTTAGTAATATACCTTAATTGTGGCATTTTAATAGCTCTCTGATGTTTCGTGGCTGCTGATTCTTCCCATGCACTCATCAGATCCCAGGAAATGTCCTGCTCCATCATACTTACTGTGTGCAATAAATGTTTTACAGCTGCCTCCTGCCTCAATCCATTGGATAATTAAGTCATATTGTCAAGCTTCTGTTGCAAACTAGTCAAGGCATTCTTTTCCCAGCGGATGGCAATAATTTTTTTCCAGGACATTTGATCCTCCCATATGATATTCAGTCTGTTGTTTCCTTTTCTTTCTGGATATTTCTCTATGCCCACATATCTATTCCACATATCTCAATGGGCTTACACAATGGCATAATTTGCCACTATCTGTTATTAGTACGTCATTAATATTTCACTGTTTGCCTTCTTTTTCTTCCTTCTTTTCAAAGCTTTATACATACATACATACATACATACATACATACATACATACTACATACATACTACCCCAAAATTGCTAAATTAAAAAGAAATATCAAAAAGATTTCTTTCTCCTGCCAGGTGAGGAATTGCTGGTATTCTCGCAAATATAGTAGAACTTCTTGATCTGAGATACAAAAATCTCAATATCCCAAAGGTGCTTTTTCAAGAGGCAACTGGACTTTCTGGCTTTGAAGACATTTCGCTTTTGAGCTGAAGCTTCTTCAGCTCTGACTAGATGATGGAGAATGGAAGGATTTATACTCCTTGCAGACAGCTGGTCATTTGCAATTTTTAGCAAGTTGTTCAGGCCAGGTGGAGGTTTATCTGTGCTGACTCACTAAAAGAATGCCAGCTGTCTGCAAGGAGTATACATCCTTCCATTCCCCACCATCCAATCAAAGCTGAAAGAAGCTTCTTGGACGAGAAGCAAAACATCTTCAAAGAAAAACCAGAAAGTCCAGTTGCCTCTTGAAAAAGCACCTTGGGACAAACCTAACCAGGATGACCGAGACTCTTTAGAAATAAATAATAATAACTGATTGTGACTATCATAAGATTCCCTCCTTTAGTAATATACCTTGATTGTGGCAATTTTAATAGCTCTCTGATGTTTCAGCTGCTGATTCTTCCCATGTTGTCCTGCTCCATCATACTTACTGTCTGTATTGTTTTACAGCTGCCTCCTGCCTCAATTATTGGATAATTAAGTCATATTGTCAAGCTTCTGTTGCAAACTAGTCAAGGCATCTTTTCCCAGCGGATGGCAATAATTTTTTCCAGGACATTTGATCCTCCCATTGATATTCAGTCTGTTGTTTCCTTTTCTTTCTGGATATTTTTCTATGCCCACATATCTATTCCACATATCTCAATGGGCTTACACAATGGCATAATTTGCCACTATCTGTTATTAGTACGTCATTAATATTTCACTGTTTGCCTTCTTTTTCTTCCTTCATTTCAAATATACATACATACATACATACTTATTTACATACATACATACTACATACATACTACCCCAAAATTGCTAAATTAAAAAGAAATATCAAAAGATTTCTTTCTCCTGCCAGGTGAGGAATTGCTGTATTCTCGCAAATATAGTAGAACTTCTTGATCTGAGATACAAAAATCTCAATTCCCAAAGTGCTTTTTCAAGAGGCAACACTTTCTGGCTTTGAAGACATTTCGTTTTTTGAGCTGAAGCTTCTTCAGCTCTGACTAGATGATGGAGAACTGGAAATTTATACTCCTAGCTGTCATTTGCAATTGCTTTAAAAAGAAAATGATTTCAAGTTTTCTCCTGCCAGGTGAGGAATTGCTGGTATTCTCGCAAATATAGCTAGACTTGATCAGATAAAGAATCTCAATATCCCAAAGGTGCTTTTTCAGCAACTGACTTTCTGGCTTTGAAGACACATCCTTCCATTTTACATATCACAGAAGACTGGAAGCATGCTAATGCTGAAAGAAGCTTCTTGGACGAGAAGCAAAACATCTTCAAAGAAAAACCAGAAAGTCCAGTTGCCTCTTGAAAAAGCACCTTGGGACAAACCTAACCAGGATGACCGAGACTCTCTATAATCAAAAATCTCAATGAACAATGAACAGAGTTGTGTTTTTCTGTATTGCCTTTTATTATCTAGAGGTCATCTGCAATTTTTTGGTACCAGTTTCTATAGCCCTATAATTTACCACTGCATTTCAAATAATTGTTCTTATTTGAGCTTACGTATGTCTCAAGTCACTTTATTGTTTCCATACATTTCCTATATAACACTAAATCCTAGTGAGAAAAATGACCAGGGACTCGTATAATATTGCAGACTTTTATTTAACATGACTAAGCATGCTAATGTTACAGCCTTTTCAGGGCCTCTGGGCCCATTGGATGGATCAGTGACTGAGGCCCTTAGGCAGAGGCGTGTTCTTCATTTATAAGGTACTTGCAGCAAAACCTGGGCATTCTAAAGGCAGATTTGGATTATCTGTTTTGTCAGCATGGTTTTGGATCTGTCTGCCTAGTTGAATTGCTTGTGAAATAATTGAACCTATTTGCAAGATGGATATACTGTCTGAAATGCTGAAGGCCTATGTTTAAAAGAAGAAAGGAATGACTATCTGTATGGGGAAGATTGCTGTATTTATTTTGAGATGTAAAAAGAAGAAATAATAGAAGAATGGGAGATGTGATTACATTCTGTAAATATATCAGAAGGGTTCAATAATAATTTTCCAGGGATGATTATGTGGGGAAAAAGAAATTCCCAAAGGTATACTATTTCCAGTAAATCATTTTTTTGATCATATATCGTATTTTCTTTGGTATGTGAACTTAACAGTATATTCTCTAAAAATGTGTAATTATTTGATACTAAAAATTTATTCCAATTATTTGTCTTTTGTTAAAAGTTTTGTTTCATAATCTGTTTAATGTTTCTTTTAAGCCCTGGTAGTGCATGTATGATTTAGCTCAGATTCAGCCATTTATAAGAGATTTCTCTTTTTTCAGTTATGACCATGAAGGACGCCTTACCAATGTAACTCGCCCTACTGGTGTAGTAACCAGCCTTCATCGTGAAATGGAAAAGTCTATTACTATAGATATTGAAAACTCCAACCGTGATGATGATGTCACAGTAATTACCAATCTCTCCTCTGTGGAGGCTTCCTACACAGTTGTTCAAGGTACAGAGATACACTTTCCAAAAACTTTACAGAGTTTGTATGAGTAACAATAATGGCAGAAGAGAAATATCACCAACAGCCAGTGGGGCAAATATTTAAGTAGCCCTTGGTCTACTTAAAAACTTGATAATTCTAACTTTAATTTAATATTAATTCAAAGATCATCATCATTTTTTGATTCAGAAGACTTCCCTTTATTCCTGCCATCTTTTTCAGGAGAGGATGGCAATATGTGTTCAGTTTCAGTACAAACGTAATTGTCCTCCTTTGCCAGGAAAAGCCAAATGCCAAGTAAAGCAAGCAAGCAAACAAACAAACATATGGTTCTATTTCACATCATTTCTTTCCTAGGAAGAACTGTCTGTCTCATGCATTTTTTCCCAGGGGCTGTAAATGCAACCAATTTTTGATTTTTTTAATATATGTTTGATGTGCAGCAAGTTTTGCAGCTGTAGAATTAAGACACTTATTTTTATAGTTACTTTGTCCATTTTGAAAGTAAGTTTAAGATTATCTATACTCATTGTCAGAAATTGATAAATCAAATTAACAGCAATTGTTGTTCATCTGGTGCCCTTTCTCTGGAACTGATCTTTGAAGGCCTCTGATCTTAATAGCAGAGAAATAGCTTACCATTCCATCCATGATATTTAATTGTAGCAGAAACAGTAGCGGAATTAACCTTTAGCTTCTGTGAGAAAACCATTTTAATTGTTTTATTTTTAGGCAATACTAAACAATGTAAGAATCATGGCAGTAATTGAAGGATTATAGAACTAACAAAACCAACATTATTTTTCATGTTGTCAGGTTCTAGTTTCACCAACTGAAAGTTCTCCATGAATATTAAATATCAATGTGCTCTATTAGCATCTCCATCTAAATAATATTCCATAATCTTTGAAATACAGAATCCTGTTTTTTCCAGTGTCTCAGTAGTTTTATTTCTTTGAAGGAGAAATTGCAGTTTCATCCTCTGTTCACATTTAATCTTAATAATTTAGTTGCATATTATTTGTTAGGTCTGCTGAAAAAAATATTCCAGCTAAGACTGATAATTGAGGAAATAGCCCACTTTTTCATTACACTGTATTAATATCCTGATAATATCTAAAAGAACTGGGTGACACAGGGTTGATCAATGTAACTAAATGGGAAATACATTCTGTTCATTTCAATTGCTCAATTACTTTGTGAAGTTCCACATTTCCATGTGGGCCCTGGCTGATGTCTCTTGTTTGACAAATCAACATATCACTACTATATGACAAATGACAGACTCCTTTTGTGTTGCACCTTTATGCTTGGCTTCGCTTGACTGCTTTCCTGTCTAAAACAAAACTCATATAGATTATCTTTCTTTCAACAGCAAATGCCTTTTCAGCATTTAACATAAAATTTTCTGAAGATTACGGGAGACAAAATTGTACAAAGTGTGTTTGAAATTCACTACAGATTTCAAAATATTCTTGGCATGAGGATAAAAAATAACATCTCCATTTGGTCATCAGACAAAACATCTTTTGATAGAAATGCTTTTTTTCTTCTTCCAAAAATCCTACTAATATAGTTTTATGTACCCAAGCAAAAATTATTTAGGACAGAAGGGGACCTAAAAATGAAATCAAAATTACTGTACACTAACCTTAATTACTTTGGACCATAAAGTTCTTTTGAATGAGACTTGCACAAGCATTGCATGGGGAAATTATGCTCTAATACAATTCCCACACATTATACATTGCTTTTTTTCATAATTAGATATCTGTGACAACATTTGTCCTTTAACCATCCAAATATAGAAATCTCTAGCATTTTGTAAGCTTCTTAAGCCCCATGTCAGTGTTTCCTCAGGTTACATTTCTCTCTGTGATTTTAGAAAAACATGAAGTCTCCAGCCTAATCTTAACAGCTATCAAAAGATTTATGATTTCGGGGGTTACATGTCTGCTATGTACCATCTTGCTTTTCTCCATGTCCCATTCCTATTCAAGTTCTACTTGTAACATGATACAAAATAGATATTTGTTGCTTCCAGTATAAAATTTATTGGATTATCTTTGAAAAAGAGAATCTGTTCAAAGCCCTTTTTACAATTGAACTATATCGCTACCTAAAATTATATATTTAAGAAAGGTGTCTTAAATATGCATTTTCTAAACCAATCATCACAATTTTTCCATATAGGGAGATATCTAAAGTTGGGTTGAAGATATCCACTGACATTTTTCATTGGTTAATAAAAAATATTTCATCTATTTCAAACTCTGTTTTTCTGCATCACTGCAAACAAATCATATCAATTGTCCACTCAGTGTACTCAATTTACAGGTGAAGTTCTTGATTCCATACACTGTGCATCTTGTCTAGTTCTGAATCAAAGCAAGTCAGTTGTACAGGTGATTGAGTGAGGTTCCTGAATCTCTTTTCAATCAATTTATTTAATGGATATTAAATCATTAGAAAGCTACCTGTTATATCAGCCAATGTGCTTGCATGTAAAATAAACTATTTTATTGTGGTAGAAACTATTTTGATGACTTTATTCCCACTAGTGAAAACTTCAAGATAACTATTATGATTTTGTAGAAAGATATTTACTTAGTTATTTACACATTTATATCCCATCACAAATGGATTTGTTGCAGCTTTCACAATATGAAAAGTTCATTATAACATTCATCAAAATCATAAATCAATAGATCTATAAATCAACAATCACAAGGACAAAACACTCTAATATTCTTAGAACCTAAAGAAGTGGTTCATAATTGGGCTTTTATGCAGTATTGCACTATTCCATTTTTTAGTTTATAGAAGCCTTTTTTATCAACATCTGTATGTATAAAACTCTAGATATCACAGTACATTTTCTGCAGTAGAAAAGAATGGGATTCCCTTCTTTAAGAAATAGCTCACATTTTCAAAGAATAGCTTTCTCACATGCATATTTCCCTATCTATCTCATTCCGTGGTTATTGTATAAATTCTTGCTAAATCAGGCCAATCTACAATGCATACCAAAAACATCAGGTATTTATTATACAAATTGGGCAAAGTTCTCCATCCCAGTGCATGAATATTAAATATCACTCCTTGGAAGATTTATCCTTCATATGGCTTTATGAAAAACTTTAAGCAACAACAACAAGAAAATCCTATGTACCTCACTTCATAACCTCAGTGTACTGAATCCTGAACTACATTTGTTATGTACATATTTAAAGGTTCTATTATCCCTTTGCAAGGTTACTTGTCTGGTTTGCATCTTCAGTTACAATCTCTGTTATTCCCTTATTGATTTGTTTTGAACTGATTCCTTAAAATTGCTAGAAAGTTATTATTTCCTGTGATAGTTGCTCAACAGTCCTGAAGAGGTATGAATACAAAACCATTTACACCCCAAGCTGCATGTGATTTGCATTATTTATCATTTAAGATAGTCTTTTAATTATTATTAATTCAACTAGAAGGACTGAAACCTATGTAATCTGAGCACATGCTGCCAAGATGAGGTAGAATAAAGGTTTTTTGTGTGTGTAAAAAGAAAATCTTATTAGCCCTGTTGATCCAAAATGATGAAAATTTAAATTCATTATATGAAATTAACAAATTAAGGACAAATAGTTGATGCTATTGCAATATGCATCAAAGGACCCTATTTGCTTATTTGCTTTCTTCAGAGTAAGCTATAATTATAGGGAGCTGATTTCATCCAATTTGCTACTGCTAGTAAAGTCTTCCGTCTGCAAACTCTGCATGCAAAATTTGATGCTGTCTTCAGTAAAACAATACTTCAAGAATGTCAGTCTGGCAACTTTTCATATATGTGCCTTTACAAAGATCAGGAAAAAGACAACTACCTAAAAGAACACTAAAGTTGTTTATCTTTGTGGTCAGACAACTCCTTCTAAAGGTGTCTTTTATTCTCCACTGCGGGATTTTTTTTTTCATTTTAATTGTGTAGGATAAGCCATTCTTTTTTCTGGAATCCCTGTTCTTAAAAATTCCCAAAGCATAGTTGGTACAGACATAGAAACCATATGACAGATAGGTAATGACAAAAAAAATCACTTGTATTCTGTTTTTTCTCTGTATTAACTCTTGCTAGCCCCATTAAAGAGCCAATTTTTCTGGCAATGTTTGCTCAAGAGACATTTGCCAAGAGAAGTGTCTTAGTCGTTCTGTTTGGAGGTAATTAAATTTCTCAATTTAGGAAGAGAGACTTTAAATGTAATCACTAGCAGAATTCTGCAAAGATAATGGAAACCTTAAAGAAATTATTCAATTCTGCCTATGCAGTGTGACACTGTTAACTAAACTAAAATGAAAAGAATTTTGTGGACGATTGTTTTAAAATTTAAAATAGTGTCATTAAAAATAAATATTGCCGTGGGACAATAACCTCCTCACAAACCAGGGACTATTTTCCAGGGTTATGATATTTTATTTCTCTCCAGCAGCTGATTAATTAAATAGATATTTTCTTTATTACAAAATGATAGTGGTTCTTCGGTGGCAGCTGCTCACTCTGCTGTCTACTGTCTTGCGGGAGAGATTCCTTTTTACTATTCTGAAAACTAGATCAACCAGTCAAGAATATAACAATCATAAATATCAAGTTTTATGTTTGCAACTTCTGCCAGTCAATAAAAAGCCAGATGTCAGGCTGGCTAGTAATGTTTCTTTAAGGTAGAATGAAAAGTGACACTCATACAAAAGATTGACTCTGCCAGCTAGGTGTGAGCATCATGCCTTAAGTACTGAAACCTAATCTATAACTGAGCTATATATCTGTTAAGGGAGCACTGAAGGCAGTATAGAAAGAATAGAGACGAATCTGTCTTTTTTCTAAAAAAGCTGCAGCAACTTCTTTTGATATTTTCAGGTTGAATACATTTCTTGCTGACCCAACATTTCAATTAAATCACTTGCCATCAATTTTCTCTCAAATTATATATGTATTCACAAACACTACTGAGGTTTGCAAAATAATAATTATAATAATCAATTGATATTTGATTTACCATTCAGAAGCAAACAGAAAATATAATACTAATAATCTGAAATATGTCTCCAGGCTTCAAATATTTCATAGTATTTCTCTCTACATAAATCAATAATATTGTAAATATCTGCCTTACTTAAACACAAATGGTAATTGTAGGAATATATCATTTGACGGATATAGAAAGAACACAAAAATTTGTTAGTTAGGTAAAATGATTTTTTGCATGACTTATGAAATATTTCTTTTCTTTCAAATGACTTATCCAGATCAAGTGAGAAACAGCTATCAGCTCTGCAGTAATGGCACCCTGCGAGTGATGTATGCAAATGGGATGAGTATTAGCTTCCACAGTGAACCACATGTCCTAGCTGGTACTGTGACCCCAGCAATAGGACGATGCAATATTTCACTGCCAATGGAAAATGGCTTAAATTCAATAGAGTGGCGCCTCAGAAAGGAACAAATTAAAGGAAAAGTTACAGTGTTCGGAAGAAAGCTCAGGGTAAGTCCTATAATCAATTTGTTTCTCAAATTATTGTTTTCAAGTACAGGTTTCAGCTTTTTCAAAATCTGAAAGCATATCAGGTATTATTCATTCAGAAAACCAGATTACCTTTCTGAAACTTTAGACTATGTATGAGCAGATCCAGGCCTTCCACTACAGAGAATCCATGATCACAGGTGGAATTTTGGACCAAATGTATGCCAGGGGAGAAAACAGAATATTCATGCTTCCTGCTCTTATCTCAAATATCACCTTGTAAAATATTCCTTTGTTTCCCATCCATCATAATGGATTATAGTAGTACAACTGAACCTGGCTGAAAAAGAAAAGATCTTACTGAGGGGAAAGGATGGGCCAGTGGCTCACCTCCCCTTTGAGTCATGGGAATGGTTATTATAAGTAGTAAAAATAAACAACATAAATAATTCTTTAAATGCAGTTGTGGAACTCCTTCATCCCCCAGCATGGGAAGGATATGCTTTAAGGAATTCTGAAGAAATAGACTTATACAAATGCATGTAAAGCATTTCTGTGCTGTTTTTCAGATATACTGATTTCCAAAACACTTTCACAATTGTGAAATGATACAATATCAGTAAAAATAAAACCAGTGTAACAAAGGAAGACCTGTATCAGTCAAATCTCTAAAAAGTTGAATTTTAAAAAGTGTTCACTTTACGACTTTAACCTAAAACACATGCAGACTCCAAGTCAACTTTTGTTCACATCTGACAGTCTTGCTGCCTTCATAGCAGATAGCCAATAAAACTGCTGCATCTTTGGTTAGCTAGTGTAACAATTCCTATTTGCATGTTCACTGTTTGGATGTTCATTTTACCTTTCCTTACTAGCTAATTACAGTTTTCAGTATGTGAGCTCTTGCTTAATGGTTGGGGTATGAAACAACAGTCAAAGAAACACTTTGTCACTTGACCGATGATCTATATTAGTTCAATGATCCAGATCAGGGGTTGCCAACCTTTTGGACCTCAGGGACCACCAAACTCATAATTTTAAATCTCAGGGACCACTAACCGGTTCTGTGGGTGTGGCCTAATTTGTGGATGTGGCTTGGTGGTCATGTGACTGGCTGGGCATGGCTTGTATGTAAATATTATATAAATATTGAATTTTTTATAAAAAAAGAGCAACTTTTACCCAAAATCAGGCAAAGCAGACAAGCAGATTGAGTTGCTCACAGAATCACAGATTCATTCAGAGATCTATCTATCTGTCATTGGCTAGCTCAGTCTGTCACATAAAATTTGCTTGCAAGCAAACTCACAAAATTAACTCATAACACCCCATTTATGTAAATACTGAATTTTTTATTTAAAAAACAGCAATTTTTACCCAAAATCAGGCAAAGCAGGCAGGCAGATTGAGTTGCTCACAGAATCACAGATTCATTCAGTAATCTATCTATCTGCCATTGGCTAGCTCAGTCTGTCACACAAAATTTGCTTGCAAGCAAACTCATAAAATTTGCTAGTGAGCAAACTCACAAAATTAACTCACAGCACACCATATATGTAAATACTGAATTTTTTATTAAAAAAAGAGTAACTTTTACCCAAAAAGGCAAAGCAGGCAGGCAGATTGAGTTGCTCACAGAATCATTCAGTGATCTATCTGCAGTCAGCTAGCTCAGTATGTCACATAAAATTTGCTTGCCATAAATCTGCACTGAATAATAGAACCTTCAGTCTTAAGGAAGGTTCGGCTGTGCTTAAAAGCAGAGCTGAAGATCTAAAGACTAGCTAGAAAGCAAGAAATCCAACCATTTCCTGCTTCCTAGTTAATCAAATCTCCCAGCACAACAGAGCAGCTGATGGTTGGAAAAAGGAAAAATAGCAACTTAGCAGGCAAGTTTGCCGGATAAGTGGGCGGGGAGGGTTCCCGCAGGCCATGCAGCCTTGTGTTTCTGTGCAGCCTGGATTAATTGCTTTGGGGGGGTGCTCTGGGGGTGAGATTTCTCTGCAGCCCACCAAAATTTTCTCACAGCACACCAGTGGGCCATGGCCCACTGGTTGGTGACCACTGATCCAGATATTGGTTCAATTATAAATTCACAGGATCTATATTGGTACAATGTTATATAGCAGGGTGTCAAACTCAATTTAATTGAGGGCCACATCAGGGTTGTGTTTGACTCTGGGGGGCCAAGGTGGGCATGGCCAGCTCAGCATCACTCATGTTGGTGCTTGTGGTGGCCCAAGTGCTCTGCCTGCGAAAATGGGCTGAGCTCCATTTTTGGCTGCAACAGCTTCCTGCAACCCTCTGCCAGCAAACGGAGGGCTGCCCGCAGCCTTCGCAAGCTCCATTTTTGCTGGCAGAGGTACCACAGGTCAGCCCTTTGCTGTTTCCAGGGCAGCCCCATGGGCCAGATCTAAGCACCTGCAGGCTGGATTCACCCCTTGGGCCTTCAGTTTTGACAGCCCTGTTATATAGTATCACCTATGACTTGCCTTTGGTTGATCTGAATTCCCAAAGAAAAGGAATTGGACAGAGAAAATGATTTGGTTGTGGTATATGATAATGAGTAACCAAGATCTAAAGTGAAGGCATGACTTTGAAAGTTGATTGTGCATTACACTTGGAGCAATGAAAATAAAAGCAGGAGTAAAATTGGATTGCCAAACTATTTCAGTAATGTTGTAAATAACAAATGAAGAATGGTTCTCATGGAAGAAGATATATATATATTTATCTATATTCTCTGTGTATCTGTCCTCTCCAAAGAGATCCAATAGTCAGAGGTGGAGTAAGAATAAAATGTGGCAACAGATCTCTCTGCAACTTACCAAAGTAGAATTCAAAGCATCATACATGTTGCTTTTCAAATTCCACTGAGTGATGCCTAGCATTGACTTAAAAAAAAAAGCAACTGTTCCAGTTTTCCTAAGTTGTATTTTCTAAGTAAGATTTGTATACTTCATTCTTAAGATACATTTCAAAGTATATTCCAAAAGCCTGTTGTCAGGATTCCGGCGATCGCCCTAATTAAATCATAAGCCTTGAGCCAAGCTTCAAAAAACTTTACCTTTCCTGGACCACAAGAAGGTTGGTGGTAGTAAAAGTCTCATTAGTGTTTGTCTTGGTGTTGGCTGACTCCAAATTGACTGGGTGACATACAATATAAAGAAAATATAAAGAAAGTCCTAGACTTAAGACCACAATTGAGCTCAAAATTTATATTGTTTTTTTAATAAACTTTATTAGTCTTTTATGTCTTTTAAAAACAAAAAGATAATCATTACATTAACAGTTCTGTGACATCAATCTCATACAATTCTATCTTTTGTGCATATTTATAAATATATATAATTTGTACAAATATATACAAATATTTGTACAAATAGATAACAGATAATCAGAGTAGGAAGGGACCTTGTAGGTCATCTAGTCCAACCCACTGCCCAAACTGGAGACCCTAGACCATTTCTGACAAATGGCAGTCCAATCTCTTCTTGAAAGCCTCAACTGATGTATAATTTAATCTATATTTAATCTATAAATTGCTTATCTTAAATTCCTTCATTTTATCTGTCTTAATTCAATACAATTATACCACTTTCCCCAGATTTTGCAATATTCAGACTCATCTTCCTCTTGTAATATAATGTCAGTTTGTCCATTTCAGCACATGTCATAATTTTTAATGATCAATTCATCTGGGGAATAAAGTTGTGCTTCCAGCATTGATCGTAAGCTATTCTGGCAGCCGTTAAAATATAATACAATATATTTTATGTTTTTTTCCATATCTTTTTAAATATCCCTAACAAGAATAATTCTGATTCCAATTCTATTTGATCCTCAAGAATTTCTTGCAGCCAATATTTAATTTTAAGCCAGTATTTCTGGCCCTCAGGATAAGACCACCACATATGATAGAAAGTACTCTCTTTCTTTCTACATTTCCAACATGCCGGACTCATTTTGGGGTATATCTTCACCAATCTTGCTGGGGGCAGATACCATCTATAGAACATCTTATAAATATTCTCTTTGTATGACGCCGATTTTGTTATTCTGTAGTTTTGGTTCCAAATACTTTCCCAATCTGTCAAATTTATATTATGTCCTATGTTTTGAGCCCAAGCTATCATACATCCCTTAACAACTTCTTCTAATTCTACCTCTAACAAAAGTTTATAAATGTTTGTAATTTTTTTTCATCTGGACCTAATAAAATTTTATCCAACTGTTGTAATTCCGAATATATTCCAAAATACTTTATATCTTTTTATATCTATTTTGTAACTGGAGTATGCCCACCAATCAATTTTAACTTCCTTGTGCATCCAAAACCTCTTTATATTTTGTCATTTTGCTTAGGTCTAGATTATTAGGATGTATCATAACTTCCATCATAGATAGCCAAATTGGAATTTTCATATAGTGTCTCCTTCTTATTTTAACCCAGTTTTGTATAAGGGAATCTCTAATCAAATGTCTATGGAAATATGATTGTTTTTTGGTTCCTATATTCCACAAAAAGGTGTGCCATCCTTTTAATATTCGCTTATTATTTAAATTTCCATTCCTTAGTCCAAATTAACACTGTCACTTTATAATACATCTCCCAGTTTGGGAGTCCAAAGCCATTTATACTGTTAAGTGAGACATTTGTTAAGTGAGTTTTGCCCCATTTTATTACCTTTCTTGCCACATTTGTTAAGTGAATTACTGCAGTTGTTAACTTAGTAACATGATCGCTAAGTCAATCCTCGCTTTTCCATTGAATTTGCTTATCAGAAGGTTGCAAGAGGTCACATAACCCCAGGACCCTGCAACCGTGCTAAATATGAGTCAATTGCCAATTGTGTGAATTTTGATCATGTGACCATGGAGATGCTGCAACAGTGTGAAAAACGGTCATAAGTCAGTTTTTTCAATGCCGTTGTAACTTTGAATGGTCACTAAATGAACTGTTGTTAGTTGAGGACTACCTGTACAATAAGATAGGTGGTCTTTCAAATTTCTAGGACCTATGCTGGGTAGGATTCTATAGGTGATAATCAGCACCTTGAACTGTACTCAAAAGCATACTGGCAATCACTGTGGTTTGCGAGGCAGTGGGATCAAATGGCCTACCAAAGCAAGCAAATCAATCAAAATAGAACTGGAAGGGATCTTCAAGCACTTCTAGTCCAACCTCCTGCTCAAGCAGGAAATTGTACAATTTCAGACAAGTAACTGTCCAGCTTCTTCTTAAAACTCCAGTGATGAAGCACCCACAACTTCTGACAGCAAGCTGTTTCACTGGTTAATTGTCCTCACTGTTAAGGAATTTCTCCTTAATTTCAGCTTAATTTCTCTCCTTGATTAGTTTCCATCCATTGTTTCTTGTCCTGTCCTCTGGTGCTTTGGAAGATAAGTTGAGCCTCTCCTCTTTGTGGCAACCTCTCAAATACTGGAATACTATCATGTCCCCCAGATCTTCTTTTCTCTAGACTAGCCAAACCCAAATCATGCAACCATTCTTCATGTTTTTGTTTCCAGGCCTTTAATCATCTTAGTTGCTCTTCTTGGCACTTTTTCCAAAGTCTCAACATCTTTTTTGTAATGTAATGACCAAAACTGGATGCAGTATTCCAGGTGTGGCCTTACTAAGGCTTAGTACTAAAGCACTACTAATACTTCACCTGACTTTGATTCTATGCCTCTGTCTATATAACCAATGATTGTATTAGCTTTTTTAGCTGCTGCTGAAACTGCTGGCTCACATTAAGTGATTATCCACAAGGACTCCAAGGTCCCTCTCACAGTTACTGTTTTTGAGCTAGGTTTCACCTAATCTGTACTTGTACTTTTGGTGTTTCTTGCCTAGATGTAAAACCTTGCTTTTCTCCACATTAAACTTCATTTGCTTAGAAAGGGCCCATTGTTCAAATCTGTCAAGATCTTTTTGGATCCTGAGTATGTCTTCTGGGGTTATTCCTGCCGGCTTAGTGTCATCTACAAATTTGATGAGTTTCCCTTCTATTCCCTCATCTAAGTCATTTATGAAGTTATTGAAGAGTACTGGCCCTACCACTGCCCACTCTGCTACATTCTGGACCAATTAAAGTTTCTGAGTGATCTTCAAAGGCAACCCTAATGTAATGCAATAGTTAAGTTATGAGATAATGAGGGTAAATTTGGAGGGCTGTTCAGTCCAGGAAGGGATACAATGGGCACATGAAATGGAGCTGTGCAAAAGCCTTCTATGCATGTTCAGTCACAGCTAAATTGAAGGTCATATAATTCTTATAGTTTGTAGAGGTAGAAGTGAAACTATGATGACATTTGGGATTCAGTCATAAATGTCTTCATTTCAAGCATATAACTGATTGGTGTAAAATGCTGCACTTGAGAAGCTAATTATTCATAGAAGCCACTTTATGCTGGGGTTTTTTTTTCATGCATGAAATCAGCTATTCTCAAATAACAAGTGAAAGCCTTAAATAAATGTCTATAGTCCTGGCACAAAGTGGTAAAATCTTAATAGAGTCACTTGCAGTAATTAGCAAAGTTAAATGTATTTGTTTTACAGCTGATTTCCTCCCAGGCTTTAGGTTTCCAATTTTTCTTTTTCTTCTTTTTCTCTTTTTTTCTTTTTCTTTCTTTTTTCTTTTTTTCCCTATGCACATGCAAAACCAACTCAAGTTTATCTTTCAACACCTCAGCATTTAATTGTTTTGTGTTAGTTGCTATAACAGTAATCACATATCGCTTTAGCTCTTTTAAGTAAAAATCATGGTGAGATTATAACAGGCTGAATGGACTAAAAGTACAATTTGAAAACAAGAGGGAAAGCATTGAAAGCATTGAAGAGAAATGAAATGAGATCACAGTACATGAGAAGATGGAAATTGTAACACCATTCTAGTTTCTGCTCCAATGAACAAATGCAAAATGCTGATGAGGCCTTACAACAGGGGTGTCAAACTCACATTGTCATGGCATCATCACATGACATATTGGGACTTTATACCGCTTTACTAAACTGGGCGAGGGTGTGGCCAGCGTGTGACACATCCGGCCCATAGGCCAGGAGTTTGACAACCCTGCCTTACAATGACAGGAGATGTCACTGTATTCTTATAAATATCACAAAATGGATTTGAGGAGATTAATGTTAACTAATAAATAAAAGCAGAGTTTGAAAAATTCCATGCTTAAAAAAATAGCATTTGCTTATTTTAATTTTTGTCAGGTTTTTAATGGATAGATACATTGGATGGGAAATATTTAAATAAGCATACAGGCTTACAAAATTTCAAGAATTATAAAATGGATTATCAAGCTTCCTGCAGTTTTAGTATCTTTTGAATTGGAAGCTCTTGCTCCTGAACCTTGATGTACAGAGTTTTTAGAGAGTAAGAGAAAACAAGCATACTTTCAAAATCATTTATATCCATATTAAATTATACATCGGTCTTCTAGTTTTCTCAAGTATCAGAAGTGCAGATTATTTCATTAGATTCTGAACTTTTTAAGATTATTCCCCCCCCCCGCTGATAATGTCTCAATTAATACTTTTAATTATCAATAAAATTTTGATACAAATTTCAGAAAGTGAGGGTGATGGCAGTATAGAAAATCAGAGTAGGTGAAGTATATTTTTTTTTCAACTTTCCTAATGCATTACTTGATAAAGACTGAATTTTTATTGTAATATTTGGCATCATATCTAGCAATGACGTTCTTGGACAAAATTGCCATGGTTTACAGTCAAACCAGAGGTAAATTTTCATTCTCACCCTCAGAGAGATGATCCTTTGAGCACCAATCTTACAAGTGGCTCACTTGCTATAAAAAGTATTCATTTTTCATTTTCTTCTTAAAGTTACCTGCTTCTGGTCAATTCCTTTCCTTTGGATTTCTTAGCAATAGAAAAACAGCTAACTAAGCCTCTAATTACTGTTGATCAAATACAGATAATCCTCGACTTACAACAGTTCATTTAGTGACCATACAAAGGCACTGAAAAAAGGGAATTATGACCATTTTTCACAACTGTTGCAGCATCCCCATGGTCATGCAATCCCCTTTGCAAATTTCTAATAAGCAAAGCTAATGGGAAAGCCAGATTCACTTAACAACCAACAACTGCACTGGTTCACCTAACAACTGTGGCAAGAAAGGTCGTAAACTGGGACAGCTTAACAAATGTCTCACTTAGCAACATAAATTTGGGGCTCTATGGTGGTTATAAGTCAAGGACTGCCTGCATTAGTCAATCTCTTGCTTTTCTTATCCATGTTCTATAACCAAAACAAAATGCAGCCTTGTCAATAGTGAATAGGAATCTAATCCAGATGCATTCAGAAGGGCAAATAATGGAGCATTAAATATGTGGAATAAACAAAATCCTATACCTAACTTTCCATTGATATAATAGCATTTGTATACTAAATTACAAACAAGAGCAAATAGATTTACAGTATTATGTCTGAGAGTCTAGCATTGTCAAAGATGGGCATTTTGCTATGCTTTATGCTGTTTAATCAGGTGTTAAAAGTGACAGCTGCAAAGACATGTACCAGGGAAAAGCAGTTCATATACATGGGTGGTGCTTGAGAAAAAGGACAGTCAGTGACAGAGTTTGCCTTATGTGGGTTTCAGTGGGGAAGAACAAAGGTAATCCTTTCCTGTCAAACTGTCTTGCATATCTGAAGGAAATACTAGCAGGGATGTGACTAAAAGAAAATGGCAAACTGGGTCTTCTTTCCTTGCTATTATGAGGAGAGGGGAATTAAGCATCCAGCTTTTCGGTTTCAGGATTCACATCACAATCTTTGGCTTAAATAAGACAGCATAAATAAGGTTAATTTAGTGCAGGCCTGTCAAACTGGCAGCCCACAGGCTGTATGGGTCACATGCAGGCCACACCCACCCCAGCTCTGTGAAGGGGGAAAACATCGAGGTACATCACATAATGGCAACATGACGCCATGAGTTTGACACCCGTGATTTAGTGGATTGGGGTCCTGGTGTCTTATTTCTGAGAAAATGAAATTAAGACAAGGATGATTTTTTAAAAATTACTTCTTTGCAGAACACAGTTGACATGTAGAATTGATTTCCAAATCTTTTAGAACTGAATACCAAAAGCCTTGTTTGAAAGGCCCATTACAAAGAATTAGGGAATGACTCACAGTATTTCTTTGTTGTGATTGAAGGTCAATTTTCGAGGATAGCCAGCTTCACTGCAAGAAGAAGGCTATGTTACATGGCACTTAGTTTGATGAAATAATTTTTATTTTTCTGCAGTGTTTGTGAGCTGTGAAAATCCACTAGCAAGAAGAGAGAAACAGTAAGGAACTGGTGGTTTCGTGGTTTGGTTAAAATGCAGACCTATAAGATAGATAACCACCATTTTTTAAAGGATCCAAACTTAAGTTCAGTTTCTTGATTTTCTTATAATATATTACATGAACCTAACCAATTATTATTTATTCAGCAAACTCTGGTTAAGCAATCCATAACTTAATGCTACATGTGAAACAGTTTATAGTGTGCCTTTGCTGAGGGCTCATCTTCAGTGTTTCTGCAGAATTTTTTTGCCTGCTTTGCTAAATCATATAAAATTCTGCTTCTCATTCATTATAAAAACCGTAATTAAGCCTGCTGAATAGAGCTATGCTATAATGTTATTATGTAGATGACAATTAATATCTATTAGCAAAAATAAATTATCCCAAAATGAATATTGTGTACTCTTGTTTTCTGCAAGCTTCTATGAAGTTGCCTCTCTTTTGTGTATATAAATAATGTTTAATAAAAGCCTCACTAAAGCACTGTTAGGACCTGGCTATTGTGCCTTGCATAAATAAAGATTAGTGTGTAGATAACAACCTCCCAAAAGAGAAACGAAGTGGCTTATTAGATCAATTTAAATCATGGTATTCATAATAGTGTGATGTGTGCTCCCAAAGAGAATGGGTTTCCATGTAATTAATAAGAAATGACCACACTTGCACTTGTTTCAGGAAACATCAGGACTAAAACATCCAGTATCAAAGTAGGATTTTTTTTCTTCAAGAAGATAAAGCATTTTTATTCTTTTTATTTCTGCTCCTGCAGTTTGACTGTAGAATGCCCACGAGAGAAAAATGCAACTGAAAATAATAGTAAAAACTTTCATTGCACACTTTTTAAAATATTCCTCCTTGAATAATTGCATAAATTAATCAGACAGAGCGTAAATCTGCCTTGTGAACAAATAAGCTGGAGTTTAATTTATATCTAGTGATATTACTTTCAACATTCACATGAAAAATGATAAAACAGGTACAAGGTTACCAGTGGTGGTATAGTACTGGTTCAGTCCTGTTCCTACACCTAGTAGTAAAAAAAAGCCTCCTATGATCAGCTGAGATGAGAGGAAAAAAGCCTCAATCAGCTGAAGAAGAGAAAACCGCAGGATGGGCCCTCCCACCCGCTCCTGTGCTTTTTTCTTCTTTATCCTCTCAGCTGATTGGTGCTGCAGGCCTTAGCTGATGTGTGAAAAGCTGCACGCGTGTTAGGTGCGCGTACGCGCGCTATCACTGAACTGGTAGTGGAACAGATAGGATCCCACTGCTGAAGGTTACCTATAGATGTATCATTGAGAACAGTTAAAGATATCAATGGTGATACAAGTTAACTTTCATTAAAAAATTAAAGAAAGCAATGAGTCCCAATGTACAGACAATAGATTTCTGTATAACTATCACAAGAGATCTGACTAAGAAAACATAATATCATATACTCCATAAATGCAATATGATTCTTCACAATCCCACACTAATATGAAGTGAGGCTTTTATCAGTAATGCCAATATAAATAAGCTAATTTTCAATTCCTTTTGCAAAAGTACATCAAGGGAACAGCTGCTCTGAAAATTATTTTTGTTCTTCAGTTATTAGATTACACACCAATGCAAGAAGTTTCAAGACAATTTCTTGTGGGAACACTGGCATCTGGGATAAGAACATTTCTTTTCAAATATAATTTACTTTAGAGACATTTAGCTTAATTTCTCTAAGTAGTAAAAATGAGAATGAAGAAAATGAAAGATAATTAAAAATTAATTCTTTACAAATCCAGACACATATAATTGATTCATTCTGTAACTGAATTTCTTCAAAGTGTCTCAGGGTGAGAACTGGGCTTGCTTTTGCTGTGAAAATAATTCAGAATCACTTTCAAGTCCTAAAAATAAAGCTTATGATCTATTTCTGTATCTTTTGATATACAGTTTAAATGTTGATATAAGAAACAGTTTTCAGGACCTTTCAACCAAACCTACTATAATATATAAGCTGAAGAAAACATTCCCAGAAAGTGAAGAATACTTTAGTCACAGGTGTCAAAAGATATATAATTTAAAGATTTCTACTTTATTAATGTCTCATTCACACATAGATACCGTGGGAACTTGGATAATACAGGGTTGACCTGGAATCCTTGGTCTGTCACAAGTAAATGCAGCTATGTATCTTCTATATTAGAACACTAGCTGCAATGCATACTAAATTCAAGATTAGTTTGATTCTTTGTTCTGACTTTTTAACAATCCTAGAGTCACCAATATAATATAAAATGGCTGCACACATGGATGCTGCGGGAACCACTCTTTCTTTCAGTGTATGGTGTGTATGATTCTGTGTGTGTTTTGAATCCTTTCCTTGATTGAATCCTGTGGGGCAAGGAGCATCTATAGTCGGCAAGCCTTGTTACAAATTGGACTGAAATGTGAAAAGGCTATTACGATGATTTTATACATTCTCGTAACATACCGAAGGAGGCAGCTAGGCCCCTGGGGGAGCCATGGATCACTATACCTGAAGGAAGGAGGAAGAGGCGGAGAAAGAGGAACAGGAAGAAGAAGAGAGGATGCCGTGCTAGGGTTTTCTTTAGGCTGAGTAAGTTTCTACACAAGCCTTCAATTCCAAGTATATTTCTTAACAATGCAAGATCTCTGACTAACAAAATGGATGAATTAAGGCTACAGCTTGCAAAGACTAAATTCATCAAGAACTGCTATGTTTTGCTAATCACAGAAACTTGGCTTCATTCACTCATTCCAGATGCAGCTGTTGAGCTGGAAGACTACATAGCTCACCGGCAGGACAGGAGTAGAGATTCTGGCAAGATCAAAGGGGGAGGTTTAAGCATTTATGTGAACAAAAGCTGGTGTGTCAATACAAAGACTGTAGACAGCCACTGCTCCATGGATCTGGAGTATATGACTCTTAAATGTAGACCCATATATCTTCCGCGGGAATTCAGTGTGGTTTTGATTACTGCAGTCTATGTCCCACCTGATGCCACTACTACCATAGCTTTGGGATTCTTGTATAACATTATTAGTAATCAGCAGAATAAGTATCCTGATGCTGTGCATATCATAGGGGGGGGACTTTAATCAAGCTGATTTAAAAGCAGTACTCCCTAAATTCTATCAGCATGTTAAGTGTGCTACTAGAGGAGCAAACATATTGGACAAAGTATATACCAACATCAAACATGGCTATAAGGTTATACAATTACCACATTTGGGACAATCAGACCATATTTCACTGCTTTTAGCACCAGCGTACATCCCTCTTAGGAGATGGGCTCTGCCTATAATAAAGACAGTGAAATCTTGGCCAGAAGATGTTTCCCAACAACTTCAGGATTGTTTGGAGAACACAAATTGGGACATCTTTTACCACCCTGAGCTAGAGGTGCACACTGCAACTGTTCTGTGCTATATCAAACACTACACAGATACTATCACTGTGGATAAATGTATTAGGATCTATCCCAATCAGAAACCCTGGATGACCAAGGAAGTCCAATGCCTCTTGCGTGACAGGACCAAAGCCTTTAGGTCTGGTGATGGGGCAAGATACAGTGTTGCCAGAGCTAATCTGAAGAAAGGTATTCAGAAGGCCAAGACTGATTATAAGAGGAAGACTGAGGATAATTTTTATAGCAATAACATGAGGCAGGTGTGGCAAGGGATTCAACAAATTACAAACCATCAACCGACCAATGTCATCCCTGCTGAGCGGGATGCTTCATTGGCAGAGGAACTGAATCATTTCTTTGCTCGCTTTGAAGTGGAGACATCAGAGAGAGATAAAATACAACTGTATGCCAATTGTAGCCTCCACTTCATTGTGGAGGAACAGGAGGTGAGGAGCATTCTGAGAATTGTGGAACCTAGAAAGGCTGCCAGTCCTGACAGTATCTCTGGCCAAGTGCTTAAAGACTGTGCTGATCAGTTGGCTGGAGTCTTTACCAGGATCTTCAATCAGTCTTTATCCCAGTCCACTATTCCATCTTGATTGAAGACTTCCACCATTGTTCCGCTGCCAAAGAAGTTCCCTATCAATAACCTCAACGATTACAGACCAGTGGCACTTACTCCTATCATCATGTAGTGCTTTGAGAAATTGGTCTGCCGGCACATCATTTCTGGTCTTCCACATACATTTGATAAACACCAGTTTGCATACAGAAAAACAGATCTACAGAGGACGCTATAGCCATCACTCTTCAAACTGCTCTGACTCATCTAGAACAGTGGGGGAGCTATGTGAGGATGTTTTTTGTGAATTTTAGTTCTGCATTTAACACAATCCTTTCACATAGACTAGTGTCTAAACTAATGGACCTTGGGCTTTCTAATTCAATCTGCCTTTGGATTATGGATTTCCTGTCTGGCCGCTCACAAAGGGTCATATTAGGTAATCATACCTCTTCAGCCCTTATTCTTAACACTGGTACACCACAGGGTTGTGTGTTGAGTCCCTTACTCTATACTTTTTATGTGCATGACTGCATTCCCACTCACGCTAGTAATACTATTGCTAAATTTGCAGATGATACAACAGTGGTGGGACTTATCTCCGGGGGGGATGAGTCTGCCTACCGAGATAAGGTGGACCGGTTGCTTTCATGGTGTGGAGACAATAACTTGGTCCTCAACACCAATAAGACCAAGGAGCTTATAGTGGATTATAGAAGGAACAGATCAGACATCCAGCCCTTGCTTATCAATGGAGACTGAGTGGAGCAAGTGGCCAGTTTTAAGTTTCTGGTGTTAAAAGAGGACCTGACCTCCCCACAGATTGCAGCCCTGGCAGGGACACATGGGAGCATACTACCTGAGACTTCTCAGAACAAAACTGGAATAAGCAATTGCTGGTGACCTTCACCCCGTAGCATTTTAATATACAGCATTCTGTATGGTTGCCAATTGCACAGTGGAGAAGCCCTGAGGCCACAGCGAGGGCCTAGGGGCCGATCTCTGTCCCACTGAAGACCAACTGCGTGCATCCCTGCCTTAAGAAGAGGTAGGAGAACCACCATAAAATGGTGCCTCCACTCCCAACCCCCTGGGAAGCCTCAATAAGATACCATGGTCGATGGTATCAAAAGCTAGATCTAATAGGACCAGGATAGAGGAAAATCCCCTATCCTGAGCCCCAGAGATCATCCATCAGCGCGACCAATGCCGTCGTGCTGTAGCAGGTCTGAAGCCTGATTGTGTGGGATCTAGGTACTCAGTTTGTGGAAAGGGAAGCTGTTGAGTTTGTGTTTCAACAACCTTCGCTCAAAGGTTGGAGATGTGCACTGAAATGGTGTTTGATTTTGTTGTAGGCTTGCTTAAAGTCTCACCACGCCTCTTTCAAGGCGGAAGAACCCCTCCTGCAATGAAGCATTGGTAACTGCCTGGCGCCAGCCATGTGTACCCTGCCAGGTGGCATATCCCAGCCAGGAGGGGCATGGGTCCAATAAACACGTGGTAGAGCACAGCCGCCGCATAATCCTGTCCACCGCATCTGAGGTCACAGGGTCAAACTCATCCCAAATAACATCAACAAGTCTCGTTGTCGCCTCTACGTCTGACTCAAGCCAGATGGTGTCCAAACCAGCCCGAATCCGAGTGATCTTATCCAGCAAATGTTGACCAAACTCCTGGCCCGTACCTGCAAAGGGTCCTCTCTCACCTCCTGATCAAGGAGGGAGTGTGTGACCCTGAACAGGGCAGCTTATCTGTGGATGTGATGAGAGCGGAGAAGTAAGCCTTCTTCGCCACTCCCATTGCTGCCAGGTAGGTCCTTGAAAAGGACCTTAACTGGGATTGGTCAGATTTGGACTGGGTGGACCTCCAACTGCTCTCTAGGCCCCTCCTCCAACGCTTCATTTCCCGCAGCTCCACGGTGAAACAGGGAGCTAGCTGGGATCTGCGCCGGGTTAAGGGCTGCAAGGGGACAACCCAGTCGAGTGCCCCAGAGGCAGCCTGTTGCCAGGCATCCGCTAGGGCCTCAGCCTAGTTGTGGGTCGGGGAGGTAGGTAATGGCCCAAGCGCCATCTGGAACTGCTCAGGGTCCATCAGGCGCCTGGGGCAGAACCATCTCATCAGCTCCGCCTCCCAGCAGCGGGAAGATGGAAGACCAGCCAAAGGAGATAATGATCTGTCCATGACAGGGGGCGAATAATTGGCGATCCCCTCAGATCATTACACCACTGTCTTGAGATAAAAACCAGGTCTAGTGTGTGTCCCCTCTCATGAGTCGGGCCTTGTATTATCTGGGAGTTCATGGCCACCATGGAGGCCATGAACTCCCTTCCTAAGCCCAACCCTTCCCCCAGGGAGGGCAGGTTAAAGTGTCCCAGAACCACAAGCCTGGGAAACTCCACTGCCACTCCCGAGAGGAAGTCAAGTTCAGGCAGGGCTGCTGCCACGCAGCTGGGAGATAGGTACGCCAGCAACAGACCCCACTGACCACCGGGCCCCCACTTCATGAGGAGAAGCTCACAACCGCCTATCTGAGGGACAGTGATCTCCCTCGGATATAAGGTCTCCCTGATAACAACAGCCACTCCCCCACCCCTACCCCGGCCCTTGGCTGGTGAAGCACCCGGAAACCTAGTGGGCATAATTCAACCAGAGGGATCCCTCCCTCCGGCCCCAACCAGGTCTCCGTGATGCAAGCCAGGTCCACGGCCTCCTCCACAATCAAATCATTGAGGAGGGGAGCTTTATTAACCATGGACCTGGCTTTCACATAAACCAGCCCGAGCCTGGGGGCCTGACCTCCCAGACCCCCAGGGGAGCAGGCAGAAACATGGGGTGGAGCATGCCACCATTCGTAAATAGTGAGGGTGCACTCCCACTGAATGATACAGCCCCTGGTTTCTTCACCCCCACCATGTCCAATCACTGTAGGGATCTTGGCCCCCACCCTGGCCCCCAAGGCCCCCAAGCCCCCCCCCCGCCCCCTTGCTGCGATCCATCCCCGACCTGGATGGAGCTGGGGAATGACTTGTCAGAGCCCCACAATTTTCTGCCTAAGTCTACCACCCACCCCTCTCCCTAACCCCTTTAAATAATTTGAACTAATAAAATTTAAGAGAGCCCCTTTAAAACCCTTTAATATACAAAAATTAAAACCCCTTTCTTATTGCAATGCCACCTCTCTGGATTCCAGGATCTGTCATGGAGGCAGGCTTTGGATAACCCAGCAGGCCACACTAAGGATAGGGGGACCCTCCTAAGGGCCTGGAGATCCTCAGTCATATAGGCGATAACCATAGCTCAAGACAGGAGAAGAGAATATGGGAATCATGGTCAGATGTTACATCCAAAGATGTTATGTCCAAAATCCAGGAATATACCTCAAAAATCAGTGGGAGCCGACCCACGGACCCTCTCACAGTCTCCTTGGGTGCTGGTGAAACACTCGCCAGCCCCGGACTCTCACTCCGGTAGGATCCCAATGTTCGGTATATAGATGACCCAATGGGGAGGGGAAGGTCTCCCCTAATCCCTGCTGCTCTCCCACGGCAGCAGGGCAGGCCTAGAGTAAAGTCAGGCCACTCCTTATAGGGGAAAAACCAACCACCCACAACCTGGACAATGAAGGGAAAGCTGGAAAGTCACTTAAAGTTGCTTAAAGACCTCAGCCCTTGTCCACCGGCTATAGGCCCTAGTCCAAGGAAGAACAGTACAAAGAACAGTACAAAAATTAAAACAGAATTAAATTGAATAGGAAATCTCATTAGACTAAAAACAAAGCTAACAACTAAAAATACCCATCCCTCCATCAGTCCGGGTTGGCAAGCTGGAAAAGCCATTCTTTAGGTCACAGCGGAAAGATCGAAGGTCAGGGACCACCCGCAGCTCCAGGGGAAGTTGATTCCAGAGGGTGGGTGCTCCCACAGAGAAGGCCCTACCCCTAGGGACCACCAGTCGACATTGGCTGACGGCACCCCAAGGAGGCCCTGCCTATGGGAGCGCACAGGATGTTGGGAAGCCGCTGCTGGCCACAGGGCTCCCTGCAAATACCCTGGTCCTAAGCCATGAAGGGCTTTATAGGTCAATACCAGCACCTTGAATCTCACTCAGGGGGCAACCGGTAACCAGTGCAGCTCGCGTAAAAGAGGTGCACTGGGGCATAATTTTGGTTTTGTTTTAGGTGTATTTGTGTGCTACTTCCAACCATTTGAAGATAATAATAATTTCCTAATAGTCACTAGCAGAGTGAGACCCGCATCCTGGTGAAGATGTCCTTTAAAAAAAAATGTTTTATAATTTTTTATGTATTGGAAAATTTAGGTGGTAGGTTGACAGGGACTAGTGTAGATTTAATAGTTGATCTGCCAAAAAAGAATTAAAGATTGGGAAGAGGTGCAATGATCTTAAGGTGCGATATCCTATGTTAAGTTTGTGGGAGAGATTTTTTTTTTTAAAACAAATGTCCATCCCAAGTAAGCAGGGTAAACAAATTTTCAGCAATGAAAGTGCTCACATTAAGATTCAAGGAAGATTTCTACCAATTAACAGGCAGTAATGAATAAAACTGGCACTCTAGATAGAGGTTAGGTGCAAGACAATTAATAAAAGGCAGAACAGGAAAGAGAAGCTTATTTGTTTACTTGCTTGTATGGTTTAGAAGCTGCCAGACTCCTAATGACTCTAGATGGCTTACAATTTAAAAAATAGAAAGAGCAAAATAAAAGAGAGAAATCCGGAGTTGCCAAAGACAAGACACCAGGGGAAAAACACTTAATAGGTTTTTCAGTCTTTACCCTGCCCAAGGCCTGGGAGAATAGCCAAGTCTTCAATAGCTTTGTGAATATCATGAGGGTGGGAGTCACCTGCATCTCTTGGGAGGATATTATTACTGAGGCCATATCTTCTATTTATATTTACATAGATATGTTTTATGAATTGTTATATTTAAATTATATAAAAGTTTTTGATTGATATTTAGTTCTCTTATCATACTATGAAATCACTTATTTCAGATGCATGTGTGGATATAAGTGTAAGGAGGAAAATTCAGATCAGATATGCATTATATACCGTCCCCGGGATACAGAAACTATAGATTTGGGATTAATACGGTTAACAATAGCTACAATATAAATGTAAATTCAGTACCATGTTGCCTAATATCCTCTAAATAATGTTTAGAATCAGGATGTTCACCATTTAAATAATTCCTTTTAAAATGCTGAAGACTTCATGTAACAGTGGTTTCAACAGCTGTTACTTCATTAAACAAGCCAGGCAGCAAAAAATAATATTTTAAAAATAGATCATGGATAAAAGTATTCAAATTAATTCGAAAATGAAAGCAAAGTCATATTTGAATGGAGAGAACCTCATTTCTTTCCAATAGGAAATGGAACTACTCATTAAAATAGAAAATTGTAGACTTGATTTTTTTCAAAAAATATTTAATAACTTGGTAGCATCCATGGAGGAAGCCAAGCTTGTTACAGTATATACAGAATCATCACAGATAAAATTGGTGAAGAAATTATTCCCCAGACTATTAATTCACTAGAAAACATGTATCTGTTCCTTATCAATATGACACGACACCTCAAGTTGGATATAACATTGCTCTCTTGGGTTTCATTTGTGAAACATCTAATTTTAGCTCTTACCTTCCCTACAGAAATAAGTTCTACTGAGTCCTCTTTCTTCAGCACCTAAACTTTGAAATATTTAGTTATCAGAAATTCCAAATCGGAATTCACTTCCATTATCTCTGGTTTAAAATAACTGGTTATTTAAGAGCAAGATAGAAAATGCATTCTGAAAAATCCCTAACCATTAATTGTGGTGGTTGTGAAGTCCTTTTCTTTTGCATATTGTCAGCTAATTGCCTTTACTCACTAATTTCTTCTATATTTGGATCTAATTCTTCTGAAAATTCATTGTTGAGAATTCAATTCTATTTAGATTGTTGAGTTTCTTTTCCTGCCTGGGTCAGCAAAAAAGTCTTATTGGTTTGGAAATTTAAGGTATCCTTTATTAATATGTAAACCATAATGAATATTTTCAAAATATTAGCAACTGCACTAAGAAGAATTTTTTAAGTTGTCTTTATCAAATGATTCACCCACTTTAGTTTAAAATCTGCAGTTAAAGTGTTTCATATAGACCATTAATTTTGCAAAAAGTTTTTTTAGCAGCGGTTCCACAGTATTTATAACTAGAATTCAAAGACTATCTTATTCATCCCGATTGCTGACTGTTTAATCTGTATTTGTGTTCTAATATTTCTGTGGTCTGGTTTTACTCAGTATTTTTAAACTTTATTGTACTGAGTTAAAGATTTATCTTTTAACAGATATGTTCATTTATATTAATAAATTTATCTACTAGTTTTTACCATTATATTAAACACTGTATTCTCAAATTTGCATTGAATATAAATTCTCCAGCATTAATTGCTTGCTTTGTTGAATTGTATAGTATATTGTATAATTAAAGTTACTGGGAACTGAATACAGTGGATCTTACTTCTGAAATAAAAAAAAATTGTACTCTTGCATAGAAAGAATTAGTTTGGGGAAAAGACCAATATGTTAGTAGATGCACATTTCAGTGTGTGATTGAATTTGCAGGGGGGAAAAATTGCAGAAACCTGCAGAAGTTAAGCAAACCTACCAAATGCATTTTCTGTGATATACAGTACAGCAGTATATTAATGCCAATCATTTTGCTTTAATTAGGTCCATGGAAGAAATTTGCTATCAATCGATTATGATCGGAACATTCGCACAGAGAAAATATACGATGATCACCGGAAGTTTACACTCCGTATTATTTATGATCAGCTTGGACGTCCTTTCCTCTGGCTGCCCAGCAGTGGACTTGCTGCTGTGAATGTCTCTTATTTTTCAAATGGACGGTTGGCTGGGCTTCAGCGTGGTGCCATGAGTGAAAGGACCGAGATTGACAAACAAGGCAGGATTATTGCACGCATGTTTGCTGATGGAAAAGTGTGGAGTTATACATACTTAGAAAAAGTAGGTAATTGTTGGTATGGCTTACAGTCCTGCATTAACTGAAGTTTAGGGTTTAACTGATGCTAGCATACGTATCTATACATCAAACAATTCAAAAATCATAACTGAGGTGCCTTTGTGTTTTAAGAATTTAAGCACAGTATTCATTCCCGAATGCTAGATATAAGCTAATGCTAGCACATACAACTACAGATTAATGCATTGTATCTTCAATCCAAGGACTAAATTTAAGTATCAGACCTTGTGCCTGTTTTTAACTTACTTGTTTCTCCTTCAGACCCTATTTTTTGCCTGGTTCTGGAGAACTCAGCTGTACAGACTTTTGGTCTGTTTGGTCACAAAAAGCAACAATCCAGGATTGTTTGATTATAGATTATTTTAGATATATATGAAGGCAGATCAATCCAGGAGTTTAATGTTTAATAAATATATTTCAAACTGTAACTTTTAAATGTTTTTATGAAATAGACATTTATTTATTTATTTATTTATTTATTCGACATATATGCCGCTCCCTCTCCGAGGACTCGGGGCGGCTTACAATTAAAATACAACAATAAATTAAATTAATTAAAAAGATATTAAACATTTAAGACGAATTAACATTTAAAACCCCAATTAAATAACCCCAACCCAGGAGAATCAGCACAGCCCAGATTGTAAAAAGAGCCAAGTTTTCAAATCATGGCGGAAGGTGCGAAGATCGGGAGCCAAACGGAGCTCAAGCGGAAGAAGATTCCACAAAGTGGGAGCCGCCACAGAATAGGCCCTCTCCCGGGTCACCACCAAGCGACATTGTGTCGCAGACGGCACCCCGAGGAGACCCTGCCTGTGCGCCCGCATCATTAAATAATGACTAATTAAATAATTATATAAGCTGAAGTACTCTAATTGAAAACCTTGGATTTGATTTGATTTGATTTGATTCTGGTTTAAAATGAAGTGAGGTCAGCTCTTATCAGAACCAGCTTCCTTTTAAGAACTGCAATAAATCCCATTTTAAGAGTAGTTTGCCACATTCAGATTTTTTTGTGGCAAAATACCGTAACTGTTACTTATGAGCTTTGCTAATTAAATGTTAATGGGATAACACATTGTGTGATAAAACTTTTCAGGTTCTATGTGTGTCTTTGCCATGAATTGCAAAAAGTCTCTTTATGGTTTAAAAAAATTCACAGTAAATCCAAAGCACTCTTAAAGGTGTGTTTAATATTGTGGCATTCTTTAGTGTAATATCAGCATAGTATACAACATAGTATAGTGCCTGCATATGATTACCTGGATTTATGAAAATGAAGTCAATATGGAGTTTAATATTTATCAGCCTAATGACAAAAATAGAACAAAATGCACTATTATTTATTTTATAATTGTGTATCAATTTGGGGGAGGGGGTTGCCCTGTCAAATAAATCAATAGCCATATGCATTAAAATGTTTATAGCAGCAGTAGCTGTAACTGTCATGTATAAGAAGGAATCCTTAATGGTTTGTGTTGTATTGTGATACCCATCTGATATATTTTTGATAAAACAAACATAAAATATGACTTTGTTTTTTCAATAGTCTATGGTGCTACTCCTTCAAAGTCAGCGGCAGTACATCTTTGAATATGACTCTTCAGATCGGCTGCATGCTGTCACTATGCCAAGTATAGCTCGACACAGCATGAGCACTCACACCTCAATCGGCTATATTCGAAATATTTATAACCCACCTGAAAGTAATGCTTCAGTGATTTTTGATTACAGCGATGATGGAAGGATTTTGAAAACATCTTTTTTAGGAACTGGTCGGCAAGTTTTCTACAAATATGGGAAGCTATCCAAGTTGTCGGAGATTGCGTATGACAGCACAGCAGTGACTTTTGGATATGATGAAACTACGGGAGTTCTGAAGATGGTTAACCTACAGAGCGGAGGCTTTTCTTGCACCATCCGCTATCGTAAAATTGGCCCTCTGGTTGACAAACAGATTTACAGATTCTCTGAAGAAGGTATGGTCAATGCTAGGTTTGATTATACCTATCATGATAATAGTTTTCGAATAGCTAGCATCAAGCCTATAATAAGTGAGATCCCTCTTCCAGTTGACCTCTATCGTTATGATGAAATCTCAGGCAAAGTAGAGCACTTTGGCAAATTTGGGGTAATCTATTATGATATAAATCAAATAATCACTACGGCTGTAATGACATTGAGCAAACATTTTGATACACATGGACGGATTAAAGAAGTTCAGTATGAAATGTTCCGATCACTCATGTACTGGATGACAGTGCAATATGACAGTATGGGAAGGGTAACTAAGAGAGAATTAAAGCTTGGGCCTTATGCCAATACAACTAAGTATACATATGATTATGATGGAGATGGGCAGCTTCAGAGTGTGGCAGTCAATGACAGACCAAACTGGCGATACAGTTATGATCTAAATGGCAACTTGCATCTCTTGAATCCTGGGAACAGTATCCGATTGATGCCACTGCGCTATGATCTAAGAGATAGAATTACGCGACTAGGTGATATGCAATATAAGATTGATGATGATGGTTTTTTGTGTCAAAGAGGTTCTGACACATTTGAGTACAATTCCAAGGGCCTCTTAACAAGAGCTTATAATAAAGCAAATGGATGGAGCGTTCAATACCGTTACGATGGATTAGGAAGACGAGCTTCTTACAAAACTAACTTGGGACATCACCTTCAATATTTTTATGCTGATCTTCACAACCCAACTAGGATAACACATGTGTATAACCACTCAAATTCAGAAATTACCTCTTTGTACTATGATCTGCAAGGTCACCTTTTTGCAATGGAAAGCAGCAGTGGAGAAGAATACTATGTTGCCTCGGATAATACAGGTACACCACTGGCAGTTTTCAGCATCAACGGTCTAATGATCAAGCAACTGCAATACACAGTCTATGGAGAGATCTATCACGATTCTAACCCTGACTTCCAAATAGTCATTGGATTTCATGGAGGGCTATATGATCCCTTAACAAAACTGGTCCACTTTACTCAAAGAGATTATGATGTTTTGGCTGGACGTTGGACCTCTCCTGATTATACAATGTGGAAAAATGTTGGTAAGGAACCTGCCCCATTCAACTTGTATATGTTCAAGAGCAACAATCCTCTCAGCAATGAACTGGATTTAAAGAACTATGTGACAGGTGAGAAATAATTAATAGTCTGGAAATCTAAGGAACATTGTAAAAAAAAGTGTAAGAATGCTATTTTGCTCTTAGGAAATTCATTTAATATCAAGTACAGACTCAACATTCTCCTTTTTGACCAGGATAGGAAGAAGATTGCACTGGTTAATGAACTAACTCCTATGGTTTTGAACAATGGTAATGTAATCATGCATCCAGTTCTGTGGGTTTAAGATCAGCTAGAAACAGTTGGACTTAAGCACACATGATTATATGTATTTTTTTTAAAAAAAGAAATACACAAGGATTAGATATGCATCAAGTTAATCCATGTAATAACTGTTTTTGGATTGAGCAGAAGAATCACACTTTGTGTATGTGAATTAACCTTAGCAATGTAAAATGCTAAAAGATAGGAGATTTTTATAAACATATTTTGCACCAATTTGCACATGCAATCCCATTGCTTCTTCTGTTATATACAGCCATTTAATTCAGGTGGATTTAGCAATGCTTTGAGATATATTATATGCTAAGGATATAGTTCAATGTTTGTCAGCCAATGGTTTGTATACCATTAGTGATAGGTTGTAGTGTTCTGGGTAGGAGTTGATTTACTTTCCCCAACTGAGAAAGAAAAGGGAATGTGGTCAGAATTGAAAGTGTTTTATAGAAGGTGCAGAAGCAAAAAAAATCTTGTCCTCTGGGTTAAGCTCAAAGATTTGAATTCAATAACAAAGATAAAGTAAAATGATGTGTTGCATTACAATGCAACTGTCTATTATTTGGACATATTTTTGGTTTGAATTTAGACTGTTTGAAAATATCTGTGGATAATTACTAGTTTAGTTTTTAATCACACTCAAAATCAAATCTCTAAAGCCAGGTCACAGCAAGCAAGCATACTGTTCAGTTCATCTAGCAAAAGTATAGCTTGATATTTATCTATTAAACATCAGTAAACTTCAAAACCATTGGCTGACAAAACAGAACAAAAGGCAGGCATAGCAGAGACAGAAAGATGAACAACAGGCAAGAGGGGAAGAAGGGCAAAGGACTTAATATCAACCATCTGTATTATCTATATTTCTCTTAAAAGGCACAAAACTTTCCAGGGCTGTTGGAAACAATACTGGGTAATAAGCATGGAGAATCTCAAAGGAAAAGGCCTTTGCTCATTTCAGCCGTAGCCCCTTTTATGTACATAGAAGCAGAATAAAGTAAGACACCAATTGAAGCCTGCTTTATTCTGCACTATGAAGAAAAGAATTTGGTTGGATGAAGATGAAGTATCCAACAAAAGGAACACTGTCCCCATTTCAGTGGTCTTCAAATTACCTTAACTGATAAATATTGCATGGCTACAGAAGTCCTATAAAAATATATGTCTTCTCAAGGGAAAAAAAATAATTTTTATGTTACCATGTTGTTAAAGTTCCAAATCCTTTTTAGAGTGGTTTGTTGGGACTTTATTTGAAAACAAAATGATGAAAGAAAGAGAAACTAACCAGGCTTCTAATAATAGAATGACTGTAATGGGAATGAAATTTATCCACATCCTAAAGCAGAACAGGGATCAAATCAAGCCAGTAAGAATCAGTATTGGTAGGGAAAGGGGTGCTTTTGATCTGCATTGAAACTCACTCAAGGCAAGTGTAGCTATTGCGTAATCCAGAGACTAGAAATCATTTTAGGTATGGGCATTTCCCTACCCAAAAACTGGTTAACAGAAGAACAGAGTTGGGAGGGATCTTGGAGGTCTTCTACTCCAACCCTCTGCTCAAGCAGGGAAACCCTGTACCATTTCAAATGGTTGTCCAATCTCTTCTTTAATATCTCCAGTGTTGGAGCACCCACAAGTTCTGGAAGCAAGTTGTTCCATTGATTAATTGTTTTAACAGTTAGAAAATTTCTTCTAAGTTCTAGGTTGGTTCTCGCCTTGATTAATTTCCATCCATTGCTTCTTGTCCTGCCTTCAGGTGCTTTGGAAAATAGGTTGCAGCCCCTGAGATATTGGAACACTGCTATCATGTCACCCTACTCCTTCTTTTCATTAAACTAGACATACCCAATTCTTGCAACTGTTCTTTGTGGGGAGTCAGGGAATCATCTTTTGTTTTAACCTCCAGTCCCTTAATCATGGTTGAACAAGTTTTAAATTGGCTTTCTTTTACAAGCTCACATCTGAGATCTCACATATTTTCATCCAAAATCTTGCAAGAGTGAATAATTTATTGAAATCATTTCCATTTTAATTATTTATAAATAGATAATACTCTTTTACTTTAACATGAGTACATATGGACACTAATTTCCCAGTGCCAGCTGTCATGCCAAAATGGGGAAGGTTTTCTTAAAATGTAAAGTAATGTTTCCTTCCACATGTCGTGTAAATATTCTACTCTGTTGGTATTAATTTGCCACTTAGTGTTAAGTTATTTATGAGTGCTTCCAAAGAAAAGAAATTAGCAGCTAGTCAATAAAACCTTTTTCCGAACAGAATGTGGTACATGTCATACATTATTTTTAAGAAAAAGAAATATTTCCATTCATGCAGCTAACTGTAATTTACAAAAACTTTAAATGTTAGGCAAAATGAATTATATTTCAAGAAAGCTAAAGCATACATTATTGGAGTCGGGGAAATCTTTAATATCCTCCATGATGTCTATGATATAGTCTTTTAAGAGAGACTAGATAGATGATAAGATAGGTAGGTAGGTAGGTAGGTAGGTAGATGATAGATAGACAGACAGACAGACAAACAGACAGACAGACAGACGGCAGGCGGATAGAGACAGACTGACAGACAGACATATATCCCAAAGCCTTTGAATCAAATTCTACCAGCATATAATGAGGCAGCTGCAACAGAAGCATTGTGTAAAAGTGCCTGGAATGAAAAGGATTAAGAAATGTGTCCAACAAATGTTTTAAACAGATGCTTCCCATATCCATTTTGACCATCCTGGCTGAAAATTATGGAAACTGAAGCTCCAAAACATCCAAAGGGAATCAGGATTGGATAGTTAGCTGGCCAACATGTTTTCCTAACTAATAGCTTTCCATAAATTTACTGTTTCTTTGACCCCAAATTATTAATCTTGCCTTATTGCTTTTTCTTCTCCTTTTGCCGTGGCCTTCCATACCCAGCCCCTGGTGACATCTGACACCCTGTTACCAAGAAAGGAAATTCTTCCTTTCCTTATGCAAAGTAGAACATGAATCCTGAAACAGGCTGTGCTATTCTCTTTCCTTCCTTTTATTTCCTATTAGAATAGCTAAAACAATTTAAAAATTGAAAGATAATACAGATAGTACTCGACTTACAACAGTTCATTTAGTGACTGTCCGAAGTTACAATGGCACTGAAAATAAGTGACTTATGACCATTTTTCACACTTACGACCATTGCAGCATCACCAAAGTCAAATCATCAAAATTCAGACCCTTGGCAACTGACTCCTATTTATGACGGGTGCAATATCCCAGGGTCATGTGATCACCTTTTGTAAACTTCTGACAAGCAAAGACAATGGGGAAGCCAGATTCATTTAACAACCATGTTCCTAATTTAATAACTGCAGTGATCCACTTAACAACTGTGGCAATAATGGTCGTAAAATGGGGCAAAACCCAGTTAACAAACGTTTCACTTAGCAACAGAAATATTGGGCTCAATTGTGGTCATAAGTCGAGGACTACCTGTACCACACCACATATACGATAAATAAAGTTTTAGATATTTATTGGTGGGGGTGATATCTGTAGCATACTTTTTCTTTCCTTTATGATGATTTTCTAGTTAAAAAGCATTCTAAGTATTACTTTCCAAAAGAAAAGACCTCACCGCATTCCTAAGAGGTCTGTAAGGGGCATGCATAAGTGCACCATAGTGCCTACCGTCCCTGTCCTATTGTCCCCATTTATTTGTACCTATTTCCTGCATTCTTACTCATGTTTATAACTTATACCTATTATCTTGTAAGCCATTGACAAATCAAATAAATAAATAAAAATAAATAAATACTTGCCAAAACTCAGAAAAGCTTCTCCTATGAATGCTCTTGCTTCTTGTAGCAATGATGCAATATCTATCATTTTACTTTTTGGAAAACATTTATTATCCAAATTGTCAAGAAAAATGCTTCAGATCCCATCCTGGCTTTAATAAGTAGGCCTGGATTCAATTCTAGTACTGTTTACAAGCCATCTTCTCCTTTCCTAAATGTGCTATTTTAATTCTTAGATGTGAAAAGCTGGCTAGTGATGTTTGGCTTTCAACTCAGCAACATTATACCTGGCTTCCCAAGAGCAAAAATGTACTTTGTACCACCTTCTTACGAACTGTCGGAATCACAGGCATGTGAACATGGTCAGGTAAGCAGTGACTTTCTGTAGCTACGTAGTTTTCTTCAGCGTTACGTTTTGGGGTTGCCATCTAGGGAGCACTCTAGGGAGTGCTTTGCAAATTTCATAAGCATTTTTAAAAATTTGTAGAATTTAAAGACATTTCAAGATATGATTACAGATGGACCAGGAGCCGTGGTGGCACAATGGTTAGAATGCAGTATTATAGGCTACTTCTGCTGACTGCCGGCTGACTACAATTTGGCAGTTCGAATCTCACCAGGCTTAAGGTTGACTCAGCCTTCCATCCTTCCGAGGTTGGTAAAATGAGGACCCAGATTGTTGGGGGCAATATGCTAACTCTGTAAACCACTTAGAGAGGGCTGTGAAGCGGTATATAAGTCTTAAGCGCTATTGCTATCTTGTACTCATTCTTTAACATCAGGAGAATTAGAGGAATGCGCTGATCGTGCCAATGCCTTTTGTGAAACGGATATTTGAAGGCTTTGCCTGGCCCTGTTGTTTTGTAAAGTTAACAATTAACAAGCACAGCTGATAAGAGTAAAACTACAGAAACACTGATGGGTTGGATTGGATTAGGTGGATATATTTTTATGTAACTTTTGTTTAGAATTCCAGCATAATATCTTTTCATATTTACATTTGAAATATTACCTTAGCTATGATTAAAGAGCTCCTCCCCTAATCAATTGCTCCTGTAGCATTTCACCTCTTAATAGCAGACAATGTTTGTATCTTTGTATCAGAACAGTAAGGGGCAATAACAGTGCTGCATGTCTGTATTTATCAATAATGTATTTTCCCTCTTATTTTTGTTTTAGTTAATTACCGGTGTACAGCAAACAACAGAGAGGCACAACCAAGGCTTCATGGCCCTTGAGGGACAAGTCATATCAAAAAAATTACATGCCAGTCGTAGAGAGAAAGCAGGTCACTGGTTTGCAACCACTACTCCGATTATAGGTAAGGGGATCATGTTTGCTGTGAAGGAGGGCAAAGTAACCACTGGCATTTCAAGCACCGCAACGGAAGACAGCCGAAAAATTGCTTCAGTGCTTAATAATGCTTACTACTTGGACAAAATGCACTATAGCATTGAGGGGAAAGACACCCATTATTTTGTCAAGATTGGCTCCTCTGATGGTGATCTTGTCACTCTGGCCATGACAAGTGGGCGCAAAGTATTGGATAGTGGAGTCAATGTGACAGTGTCCCAGCCAACCCTCCTAATCAATGGAAGGACTCGAAGGTTTACCAACATTGAATTCCAATATTCTACCTTATTGATTAACATACGTTACGGTCTGACCCCAGACACTCTGGATGAAGAAAAGGCTAGAGTTCTGGACCAAGCTCGGCAGCGGGCTTTGGGGTCAGCCTGGGCCAAAGAGCAACAGAAGGCACGGGATGGCAAAGAGGGGAGCCGCCTGTGGACTGAAGGAGAGAAGCAGCAGCTTTTGAGCACAGGGAGAGTCCAAGGGTATGAAGGATACTATGTGCTCCCAGTAGAGCAGTATCCAGAGCTGGCAGACAGTAGCAGCAACATCCAGTTCTTAAGACAGAATGAAATGGGAAAGAGGTAACCAATTAATCTGCTGTCATCCTTGCCTGGATGAATCAGTAGTTACAACTGTTATCTCCTCTCCTAAGGAGATGAAGACCATCGGGGGCACTCGGCTGAGCTGCTTTGGGATAAGGAGTGGCAAGAGAGCTCACATTTTTTGAGTCAAATGCTGCTGTTCAAGGGATTAAGAACTACATCCTGAAGTGGACTAAAGCCAGACTGAACACTTTTAAGTCACTTAAGTTCAAAAGTACCCCATAAATATTACCCACTTGTTGTGGGTCTAAAGAAAAATAATAATAATAATTTCACAACAAAAAAAGATTGATAAAGAAGGCCTCATCTTATATTACCTCACTCCATTCACATGTGAGCAAATGTTCAAGAAATCCAAGAGGGCCACCCACCATCCACTAAGTCAGCTGATAAGAAACATTCTTCAGGCTGCTTGTTTGATAAAACATTCTCGAGGTTTTTCATTTAAAAGCAAAAAAACAGGTGCATTTAATACATGACTTCTGGGGTGATTTGTGTGTAGCAACTGGAAGAAAGGAGAACAGGAGCAACAGAGCACTGGAAATAGGAACAGAAATATATTAAGGAATATAAATCTGAACTTGCACTCTGACCCTGCTTTTGTCTGGCCTAAGGTTAACTTATTCAAAGAGGGCAGAGTGTAAAGTTCAATTTGAAATTGTGGCTATAAATCACTACTGATAAATTTCATACTCTGTTTGTCTTTGAAGATTCCATTGTGGACAGTAACACAGTTGCAGGGTGTAGTCTGTTTAGATTCAGTAGTTTGTTGGTCAGTTCTGGTAGAGCTGTGGGCATTGTGTTAACACTGTTGCAAATGGGCACCAATTCAGATCACCCTGTACATACATCAGCCAGAAGGCATAATCACTGTTTCAGATTTTAAAAAGAAAAAAATATTAGTGTGTTTGTTTGGTCAAGAAACTGAGACAATCACATTATGGTCACTAAGAAAAAGGAAAAAAAAATAAAAAATGAGTCTAATAAGAACTTTGGTACAAAACTTTTTTGTATTATACATGTATGAATTGTTCATTGAGTTTTTATATTAATTTTAATTTGCTGCTAAGCAAAGAATAGAGACAGGCAAAGATAATTTATGGCAAAGTGTTTAAATTGTTTATACATAAATAAAGTCTCTAAAACCCCTGTAAATTTAATGTCTTCTGTTTTAGAAGCAAATGAGAAACATAATAGAAACAAAATCTGTAATTACTGAAAATTACATTAAAATGCTGAATGTTGCATAGATGCAATAGAGAACAATGCATGGCAGCTAAAGAGAAAATTGGGAGCAGAAGTTATTTTAATTCAAATTAATTGTTTCATTTAATTAAAATGATTTTCCAAATGTATGATTTTAAAAGACCATTGGCAATTAAGAATAAGAACATTAGAACAACATTGTACAACCAAGAGTTATCATGTGCCATGTGTGTCTGTGTGTATTTTTTTTTAATTCATATTTATATCCCGCCTTTCTCCGGAGACTCAGGGCGGCTTACAATTTTTGGGATACAACCCAATGCGCTCAGCAATAGCCTTCCTTCCATTGTATATGCCTGCTTATTACTAAGCGGCATTTTTACAAAGTCAGCTTATTGCCCCCAACAATCTTGGGTCCTCAGTTTACCTACCCCAAGAGGATGGAAGGCTGAGTCAACCTTGAGCCTGGTGGGATTTGAGCCTGCAATAGTTACAGGCAGCTGGAACTAAGTGCTAGACTATTAACAGCCTGCACCACCAAGGCCCTACCAAGGTACACTCACACATAAAACATACACGTTGCGGGTCATTAATTTCAACCCTTTGGTCAGTTCAAGAATTCAAATGAAAGTATCCCCAGCAGATTACTATCTGATCTCTAGCTGATGCATTCTATGAAAGAAAGCCAACTCACTTGTAAGTAATTGCTTTAACTATAGAATAACTAAGTTCTACAGAATATCGATATACAATATGAAATCTGCCTTTCTGTAACATAAAACAATTATTCCCTGTTATGACATCCTGCAATTATAGAGAAGATGTCTTGATTTTCCTCTGCATGGCATCTTTTGAGGTTCTTGAAGAGTGCTACATCACATATGCATATGATTGCTATTTGCAACCTTTCCTTCCAATGTCACTGGTTGGCAGGGAAGGTCAACAGTCATTGGGATAAGTCTCTTCCACCTGCACACTTTTTCCTAGCTCCTCTGTGCTTACACTTTGCTGGCCATTCACACATCCTCATGTACATTCCTCAACACCCTCTCCAATCCACGTGGCACTTCCTGCACACTGCCTTGTATTCCCATCCCCCTGCCCTGATCCATATAGCATTGACTTCCTAACCCAGGTGGCATTTCTCATGCACCCCTGTGTGCCACATGACTCCTCCCAAACCAATGTGTCACCTCTTGCACATTCCCCTAACCCAACCTTTGTGATGCCTCTGGTATGCTTGTGATGCCTCTAGTGCATTGCTACCAAGAGCTACATGGTACCTCTTTCATGCACTGCTGCATTCTCCCAGACCTGCACAGCACCACAGTGAACCCTTCCTGTCCCACAAAGCACTTCTCATTACTGTGCACCCCTGCACATCCACCTCAAACCACAAAGACCTCTGTGTACCAGATACCTTCCCTGACTTACAGGGTGCCTCTCACACACTGCTAAACACCCCCATGTCTCATCTCCAATCCCTCACACCCCATACCCTCTCTTTCCCCCACCTCGCAACAGCCACTTGCCTGCCTTCCTGGAACTTGCAATTTTCTGCCATTTCCCCCACTGATTTTGGTAATGGGAAGCTAAGCAGAAATTTCCCTTGCCCAACCTCCATTGGATTCAGGTAAGGACAACAACTGAAACCACAAGTTCTGCATTACAACTGCATCAATTAGCAATGGAAATTTCAAACCACTGTGGTTGTAAGTTTATTTATGAGGATTATTTGTACCTGAAGTTCATTTCTGAAACCAGCAATGAATGGGAAACTTCTGTGCTTGCCACTGGCATACCAATATGAACAAATACAGGTACTCCGTGATTTACAACAGTTCATTTAGTGACCATTCAAAGTTACAATGGCACTGAAAAAAGTGACCATTTTTCGCACTTATGATGGTTGCAGCATCCCCATCATCATGTGATCAGAATTCAGACGTTAGGCAACTGAGTCATATTTATGATGATTGCAGTGTCCTGAGGTCATGGTTGCAGTGTCCTGAGGGCATAACCTTTTGCGACTTAACAGCTGTGTAACTAATTTAACAAACGCAGTGATTCACTTAACAGCTGTGGCAAGGAATGTCATAAAATGGGGCAAAACTTCCTTCACAAATATCTCAATAAGAGAAATGTTGGGCTCAATTCTGGTCTTAAGTCGAGGGCAACCTGGTAATAATGCTTGCTTCCTGCAGAACAGCAATATTTCTATCAGACTGGAGCAGAGTACTACAAGTCAGTGAAACACACTGGAGTGGGATGGATGTATTCACTTCACTGCCTCAAAATTGCTTATGAATTATTCTCAGCAGGATCACACTTCATGCTGATGTTTGGTTCAGGTGCCACCAATAAAGTATACATTGTATTGGTAAGAATAAGGGAGACAGCTGGTTGCAAAGCTCTTCAAAGTACAACTCACAAAAAGTGTGAAAAGTAGTATGAACATTTTATTTCACAATTAAGTAGAACACTAGCAACAGAAAAGAGAACCAGTATTTCTCGGTTTCCTTGCTTTAAATAAACCTTTATTCAGAAAAAAAAGTATGCAGGTTCAAGTATTACCTTTACAATCTGTCTATTATGCATTATTTCATGCTTTGGAATGAAGTAGTTTAATAAGTTATACTGGAAGGTTTTTGTATCATACAGAATGTTGTAGAGCCTATATTGTATAATATTTTTCCCATTGCAAGCAAAGCATCATAAATACTGGTCAATCTACTTAAGATAATCAAAAGTATCAAAATATAAAATCACATTTGAACATAGAAGAAGGCAGAGAAAAGCAAAGTCTATCTTAAATTCCATTAACATTAACACCAAAATGGAGTCCTTCAAGTCAAGTTTATTCTCATTTACTTGATAATAAAATGCAAATTGGTTTACCATTTCCTGTCAAACCATTGATCTTAAATGTGTAGGAAAATGAGGTATTAAAAGCAGGTGTCTCTAATAAAAGCAACAGGCAACATTTAGTGGGAAAGTGCACTTTGTTAAAAGAATGAAACAAAAACCAAACCAAACTAAATGTCCATAGAAAACCAATGTCTGGGGGAGAGGGGAAGTGGAGAGGTAGTGTAACATGCAAAAAAAATAGTATCTGATACAGAATTATTGAAAAAAAGTAGTTGTGCCTCTTGGGAGATAATACCAATGCTTGCTGATAGGTTTGCTGTTGTCCTTCAAAATCATGAATCAGTCTGCATAGCATGATGTACCTTGTGATTCTGGAATGCTAGAAAATTAGCTGTGTTCTTAACACCAGATTTTTGACATCAGAGTATAGTATGCCCCTCTGTAATTACTACAGCTTTGTTTCGTGCTAATATATTATTACACAAGCATTACACGAAGGTTTGGAAACAGAACAGAAATTACTAAAACACAAGATCATTATTCCTCTTAAGCGTTGTCCAAATGAGGTCACTGCAATCAATGAATCCCATTCCAGATAAAAACAAGGTCATTTGGTAAGTAACCAGTCACTCTCCTTCAACTCAGGAAGGCAAATAAATCCATTTTGAAAAATATTACCAAGAAAACTGCAGGGACTTATTCAAGCAATCGCCGGGAGTCAAGACTAACAAAAGTATACCGGCAGAGAGATAAATACAAATTCTTTTCAGTTTTCTGTTGAAATATTTTTTGAGTTTATAATTATTACTAGATAGCTAATTTAGACATGCTAGGACATATACTATATAAGGTTTAAGTTTTTTTTTTAAACTGCCAATAGTTCTTTTGCATTTCTAAATAACTTGATGTTTGTATTCTACACTACAGCTAGAAAAAGAAATGTCAGTATTTAAACATGAAACCACAGGGTGGCAGTCTTATCAAAATCTTCAGAGTGAAAGCACAACAATATCTGAACCTACAACTAATAGGGATCATTTTTCATTCAAAGAAATGATATGTAAAAGAAATGTATGTTTATAAATTCTAGAGTTGATATAACAACAAGACAAAGCTATTTTAAAAAAAGGCTTAATCCATACAAAATTTTTGCACTTTTTTTTCTTAATTTTAAAGAAAAAAATGAAGAATCTATATATCACTACTCCGTCTTAAAAGAAAATTAATCACAATATCTAACCTATTTACAAATATAGCAGAATGAATGTCCTTGAGAGTCTATTCTTTTTGATTTCCCAAAGCCAGCAGATTACTTAATCTTAGTATTGTCCATCAGGGAATACAATAATTATAGTTCTTTATATCACACAGTCAATAAATTCCATTTATACAATCCAGGAGATTTTCCCAATAATTCTTAGATCCACCTTTTAATTTGCTAGTTAGTTCCAATATACAAAAGTCATTCCATTAATTATCCTCCAGGTTTTCAAGGTTGATCCTCTGGTCACCATAAAGTAGATAAGTATAGAGCAGTAAATAATATAGCAGACCTCCAGGTGTTACTCTTTCTTGCTATCATACTTGGAGTGTGAGAGAGAAAAAGGGAGTGTTTGGTAAAATTAAGGTAAATTCAAAATTTGCAAATATTGACAAAGTTCTTAAAGTTGTTCTCATTGTTGTTGTTGTTGTTGTTAATCTTCTTATTCAAGCCAGCTGTTTATACTGGATTTGGTCTTTTTTATTTCCCTATCAAGTCCTTCCCAAGGACCTGGGGTAGGCAGATCTCTAGGCAGATGTTGTTGTTTGATGGTTTTATTTATTTATTTATTTAATTGGATTTATATGCCGCCCCATCTCCAAGGGGACTCAGGGCGACTTACACGCAATATGTAAACAATAAATATGTCTTTATCAAATTCAATCCAATTATAAAATCAATTAAAATACCCTTAAATTAAAATTCCCAACCCTGCTCAGTCCAGGCCAGCCGGCACAAAAACAGCCAAGTCTTGAGATCACGGTGGAAGGAACACAGGTCCGGGGCCAAACGCAGCTCTAGAGGTAGCTGATTCCAAAGGGTGGGCACCCCCACAGAGAAGGCCCTCCCCTGGGGGACCGCCAACCGACATTGTCTGGCCAATGGCACCCCCAGGAGGGCCTGCCTATGGGAGCGTACCGGGCGATCGGACCTTGATGCTGGTAGGAGGTGCTCCTGCAAGTACCCCGGACCTGAGCCATGCAGGGCTTTATAGGTTAATACCAGCACCTTGAATCTTACACGGAGGGCAAACGGCAACCAGTGAAGGTCGCGCAGGAGGGGTGTCACATGGGAGAATTGGGCTGCTCCCATCACCGCCCGCGCGGCCACATGTTGTACCAGTTGAAGCCTCCGCATAGTCCTCAAGGGCAGCCCCAGGTAGAGAGCATCGCAGTAGTCAAGATGGGAGGCAACTAGCACATGAGTGACCATGCGTAGGGAGTCTCGGTCCAAATAGGGGCGCAATTGGTGCACCAGGTGAACCTGGGCGAAAGCCCGCCTGGCGATGGCTCCCACCTGCTCCTCCATACTGAGCCGTTTGTCCTGGAGGACACCTAAGTTGCGTGCCTTATCCACAGGGGGCAACACCTCTCCCCCTATGGTCAAAGATGGAATATCTTGAACCCGAGATGCTGGTATGCACAGCCACTTAGTCTTGTCAGGGTTGAGCTGGAGCCTGTTCCTCCCCATCCAGATCCGCACCGCCTCCAGCCATCGCAAAAGCATGGGGATGGCATCACTGAGGTGGTTTGGGGTGGAGATATAAATCTGGGTATCATCAGCATATTAATGATACCTCACCCCGAAACCATGGATGATCTCACCCAGCGGCTGGGGAGAAAGCACCGAACCCTGGGGAACCCCACAAGTGAGGGTCCTCGGGGTCGATCTCTGCCCACCCATCAACACGCACTGTGTGCGTCCTGAGAGGAAGGAGGAGAACCACCGTAAAATGGTGCCTCCCACTCCCAACTCCCGAAGACGCCGCAATAAGATACCATGGTCAATGGTATCAAAAGCCGCTGGGAGGTCTAATAGGACTAAGATAGAGGAATGTCCCCTGTCCCAAGCCCTCCAGAGATCATTGATCAGCACGACCAATGCCATCTCCGTGCCATAGCCAGGCCTGAATTGCCATAGCCAGGCCTCGATTGAAATGGATCTAGGTACTTGGTTTCTTCCAGGAAAGCCGGAAGCTGTTGTGCCACCACGCTCTCAACAACCTTCGCTAAAAAGCGAAGGTTGGAGACTGGACGGAAGTTGTTTAAATTGGCTGGGTCCAAGGCAGGCTTCTTAAGAAGGGGTCTCACCACCACCTCTTTCAAGGCAGCAGGGAAAAACCCCTCCCGCAGTGAAGCATTGGTAACTGCTTGGAGCTAGCCACACGTCTCCTCATGGGCAGCATAGACTAACCAGGAGGGACATGGGTCCAATAAACACGTGGAGGCACACAACCGCTGCATAATCCTGTCCACCGTATCTGGGGATACAGGTCAAACTCCTCCCAGATGACATCGACAAGGCTCACTGTTGACTCCACGTCCGACTCACACCAGTTGGTGTCCAACCCGGTCCGGATCTGAGTGATCTTCTCCAACAGATGTTGACTAAACTCCTCAGCACGTCCCTGCAAAGCGTCCACCCCCACCTCCCGATTAAGGAGGGAGTGGGTGACCCTGAACAGGGCGGGTGGGAGATTATCTGTGGATGCGATGAGAGTGGCAAAGTAAGATCTCCTCGCCACTCTCATCGCTCCCAGGTAGGTCCTCGAAAAGGACCTCAACTGGGCTCGGTCGGATTCAGACCAGGAGGACCTCCAACTGCTCTCTAGGCCCCTCCTCCGACGCTTCATTTTCCGTAGCTCTGTGGTAAACCAGGGGGCCAACCGGGATCTGCATCGGGTTAAGGGCCGCAGGGGGACAACCCGGTCGAGAGCCCCAGCCGCCCATTGCCAGGCTTCCACTAGGGTCTCGGCCGAGTTGTGGGCCAGGGAGGCAGGTAATGGCCCAAGCACCATCTGGAACTGCTTAGGGTCCATCAGGCACCTCGGGCGGAACCACCTCGTCAGCACCGCCTCCCAGTGGTGGGGAGTGCATAATAGAAGACCAGCCGAAGGAGATAATGGTCTGTCCACGACAGGGGGCGAATGGTTGGCGCTCCCCCCCCAGACCACTACACCACTGTCCCGAGATAAAAACCAGGGCTAGAGTGTGGCCCCCCTCATGGGTCGGGCCTTGTATAATCTGGGTCAGGTCCATGGCCACCATGGAGGCCATGAACTCCCGAGCCGCCCCTGATCCCTCCCCCAGGGAGGGAAAATTGAAGTCCCCCAGGACCACAAGCCTGGGGAACTCCAACGCCACCCCCGAGAGGAGGTCAAGCAGCTCGGGCAGGGCCGTTGCCACGCAGCTGGGATATAGGTATGCCAGCAACAGGCCCCACTGACCTCCTGGGCCCCACTTCATGAGGAGGAGCTCACATCCGCCTATCTGCGGGGCAGTGATCTCTGTCAGACATAAGGTCTCCCTGATGACAACAGCCACTCCCCCACCCCTACCCCAGGCTCTGGCCTGGTGTAGCACTCGGAAACCTGGCGGGCACAAGTCCACCAGAGGGACACCTCCCTCTGGTCCCAGCCAGGTCTCCGTGATGCAAGCCAGGTCCGCAGCCTCCTCCCCAATCAAATCATTGAGGAGGGGAGCTTTATTAACCACGGACCTGGCGTTCACATAAACCAGCCCGAGCCCGGGTACCTGATCTCCGGGCCCCAGGGAACAGGCAGGTACATGGGGGTCAGAGTGCACCACTGCTTGCAAATAGCGGGGGTGCACTCCCATTGCATATGGCCCCCGACCTCTTCGCCTCCCACCACATCCAATCACCACCGGTATCCCAAACCCCACCCCATCCCCCAGAGCCTCCAGGCCCCCGAACCCCCCTTCCCACTGCAATCCGTTTCTGGCCCGGACGGAGCCAGGGAATGACTAGGCAGAACCCCCAGTTTTCTGCACAAGTCTATCACCCTCCCTCCTCCCTAACCCCTTTAAATAATAAAAAGTTATAAAATTTAAAAGTGCCCCTTTAAAACCCTTAACCTTAGAAAAATTTAAAAATCCCTTCTTCTGGCAGTGCCACCTCTCGGGATCCCAGGATCCATCATGAAGGCAGGCTTTCAGTAACCCAGCAGGCCACATCAAGGATAGGGGGACCCTCCTCAGGGCCTGAAGATCCGCCGATGTATAGGTTAGGATCATAATATCGGACCACGCAAGAGCGTAAGGAAATAAAGCTAGATGTTATGTCCAAAGTCTGGATACATAAATTAGACATCAACAGGGTCCCGCCCACAGACTCTCTCACAGTCATTGTGGGCACCAGAATAGTAATCCACAGCACCAGACTCCCACTCCGGTAGGCTCCTTGAGTCTGAGATAGAGATGACCCCACAAAGGGGGGGGGAAGATCTCCTCTAAACCCCGCTGTTCTCTCACCCCAGCAGGGCAGGGTCAGAATAAAATTAGGTCCCGTAAGAGAGAAAAAACTAACCACCCCCAATCCAGACCAGAGGGGGAGAGATGGCAAATCGCTAGAACACCCCCAAACCTCATTCGCCAGCTGTGGGCCACAGTTCAGAATGGTCCCAAAATCCAGTCGCAGTGGGATAAACATCCAGCTGACGGAGCCAATCTTTGGTTGGGAATTCCAGATTACCTCCAACCATACATTCCCGACAAACGACAGAAGAATGGCCTGGGCCAGGAAGGCAAGGATCTCTTCACAAGCCAAATCCCAGCCTGCCCTCATCCTCCGCCGCCTCAGGCACATTCCTCCCTCCCCACGGGCCCAAAAAGCCAACCATGGGGGGGATCTTCCAACTGTCCTATGCCACCATCTTTACTTATCCAATCCTCCAACCGGGGCTTCCCCAGTGGCCACCATGAAATTCCAGCGGGGCCATCCACCATCCTTCTTCTCAGCCCAGAGACCATCAGGCCAGCAATGCCGCCCCCGCCATTCCAGCTGCCACAGCTGCCACATGCCGTCTCTTCATCCCCCGGCCCGCTGCTGCCCGGCCAGCGGAGGCGACGCCACCCTTCAGTGCCCCTGGGATGAGCCTCCAACCCTTCGACCACTTGGCCCTCCAGCTCAGCATCACAATCTCTCTGCTCCAGCCATCCTATTGGCGTCATGCCTCCTCACCTTCTCGCCAGCGCCATCTCCGCCGGAGCTCTCCGCCACCTCCACAGCCCTCAGAACTGCCAGTGTCCTCCTCCATGTCGGCCCTCTGCACTCTCCGCGGCCTCTGCCGACCTCGATAACACCTTCCTCGGCCCCCAGAGCCGCCGGAGGCCTGAACGGCCTCCTGCATCCTCCGCAGCCTTCAGTCCCGGCACTCGCAATGGAGAGGGCCTCCACAGCTCACTGCCCTCTCCGCGATGCTGAGCCCACTCACAAGCCATGCCTCCACCCAAACGAGTCTCAGCCGGCATTGGAAGGTCCCCAGCGAGATCGTATCGGGAGTGGGGAAGGAGGGGGGGTAGAAGCGTCCCCCTGAGCTAAATTCTGTCTCTTTCGGTCTCAGCCTAACACCCGCAGGCAGCCATACCCAGGCATGTGCAGAAGATAAATCTGCAAAGGCATTGTTGCGGTATGCAGTATGTTAGCTGTTCTAAGAAATTATTATTATTTCTTTAATTATTTAAACTTGTTAGTCATCCAAAATGCTTCAAAGAGTCATTCCTTCATGAAATTAGTGAATTGTGTAATGGCAGATGTGAAATAGTTATCATTTCTAACACCGCTTTTTTTTGGCCTATTCACTGTAAAAAAAATTTAAAGGAGTGCTATAGTGGCCTAGTAGTGAAGACACTCACCTCCTAGTCAGAAGGTTGAGAGTTCAATCCTGGGTAGCGACAGATGTTTCTCTTCTAGGGCGTAAAGAAAAAATATCTGCTGTGAACTCTACGTAGTGTCAAGAAGGGCATCCGGCCAGTAAACGCTCAACTCCATCCAGTTGTCCCGCTTCTATCCTGAAATATTACAGAGTTATAAAAAGGGAGCATTTTTATTGTAATATTTTAAAGAATATATTGTGTCCTAAAGTTCTATCATTACCAAATTAATATGCTAGTCTGCTACTTAGTGATCACTGAACAATTCAAGAACAATCTGGAGAACTTTCTCAGCCTTTGTTATTTTCTGAGGTTATAAATTAGCTATTAATAAAATGTAGAGAGAGGATTAGGACTTCAGTTTGATTGTAATTTTTTCTTCAAGACTTATCAACAAATGAAGTATTCACTATTGGCTTTGGGATCAACAATGCTGAAAAGTTATCTTGCTTAGTATACAACTTAGTATTATTTCAGGCTATCTGCTATAAATCATAGCTTTAAGGAAAATAAAAAGTTATTTAGTGCTGGAAGCCTGCATCACATGTACTAAATTTCACATTGATCAGCTTTTGGTATTCAACTGCATAAATAGATGCAAACAAGCATGAGCAATTAATCCACGCTAACTACAGCATCATATAGTTTTATGTCTTTCAGTCTGCTTGAATTGGCAGGTAGTTGACCACTAATGGGTTCTTTCAATTGGTTTGTCATACTTACCTAAACAGTTGGAATTTCACTTACAGTGAGGTTCCATTTAAAAAATCTCCAAGCTGAACAAAATGAAGAGAATTCCAGGCACAATCAAGTATTTGGATGCCTTTGCAAAAGAAACACCTATCCTTATGCCATGGGTTTTATGTAGCAAAGAAGTTTTCTAAAGATCACTTGATCAGAGTACCACAGCAATGATAGTCTGCTGAAAGGCTTCACCTCATAGGCTTTCCAATCCTACACTCTCTATCATCCCTACTCTGGTCTCAAAGAAATATCTCCCAGCCTGTGATGCTTTTCTGGTAATTAAAAGGTCAAAAATCAAATTAAGTTCAACAAATGCAGAGTTCTCTTACAATCTCTGGATGGATATTGGGGAGAGTTATAATTATTATGGTTTGTTGCACAGTCAGACTGGGTTTGGCATTTTTATCCACCTATCAAGTCTTTCCTAAGGACCTGGGATAGATAAATGTTAATGTTTGATGGTATTAGAGCAGAGAAGGGGGGTAAAGTCCCGATAGGTCACTTGATGCCACCGTAACAATGTGAGTTTGACAGCCCTGTGTTAGAGGTATCTAATGCCATCAAACTAAGCTGTTCTGAGTTTATTGACCTAAAGCATCTTTACTACATGGGGATGTGAATTGACTATCTAATATGCCAGGCTGGAGGCAGTTTGCATTCATAGGAAAATTAGAGCCGTAGTGGCACAGTGGTTAGAATGCAGTACTGCAGGACAACTAACTGTCAGGAATTCAATCCTGACCAGCTCAAGGTTGACTCAGCCTTCCATCCTTCAGTCGGTAAAATGTGGGCCCAGATTGTTGGGGGCAATATGCTGACTCCGTTAGAGAGGGCTGTAAAGTACAATGAAGTGGTATATAAGTCTAAGTGCTATAGTGCTGTTGTTATTGCTCTAATACTGCTATTTCTATATTTTGCTGTTTATGATGGTGCCCTTTAACACGTATTATTACCATGTTGCCAAATAAGCCAACAAACTTCTTTCAGGAAACAAAAAGCCAAACTTTGAGAGCTCTCTTAATTTGATGATAGGAAGAAGATTAAATACAATTTAATTTTCAAATGGTAGAGTTGAAGAAACTTTATGCAAATAGCTACTAATCTCTTACTCAACATTTCTTACTATGAACACAAAAGTCTATATTCAACTATCATTACTGTCCATGCTGCTACACCATCAATGATTTTCAACTTTAAACAATAGGTAATCTTTCTTTCATGCAAACCATATTTTAACTTTTGACATACAAATATCTGTGTAATTTGAATTTCTATAGTCAATGGATTGGAGGAAGATAATGCATTGTATTACAAGTTAAAACTATTTTAGAATATATGTCTGTAATCAGTACTTATAAGGAACCAAACATTTGTTTTAGCCATTAACTGCAATTTTTTATTAGCCACTAGCATCAATAGAACAGAATATAGGTAGCTGAGAGTTCAACTATGGAATCCTTGGTGGTCTCTGAGCTTGGCTGTTTGCTTGCAAATGTGCTGAAGATGTTACCTAGTCAGGTAATGAAACGTCTGCAAGCAAACAACCAAGCTCAGAGACCCTCAAGGACTCCTTAGCTATAATAAATTATTTATGGAAGGAAATATTTTATTTAATCTTTTCTCTGTTGGTCAATCCAAAAAGCCAAATAAGAACAATAAGCCAGCTTGGAAGAAAACAACAGCAAACCACTTCTGTTTGTACTGATGGAGACACCAGGAGTCAAACTTGCCTTAAAGACATCTTTATCTTTGATCTAATTTTAAAAATCTGTAGAAAGAGGTAGCAATCCAGAAACAATAAAGAACTCCTCCTCTAAGGTTGCTTGGTTTCCATGGTTCTTGAGCTTCCTCCTTCAGCTTCCAGACAGACATAAGTTCCCAAAGCATTTCCACATATTAATTAAATTGTCTGAAAACTATGTAGAGTTGTGGGGAAGATATGTATATGTACAGTAGAACATGTAAATGGAAGAAATTATCACTTTTACTGAAGCACATCTTTACTATAGACATTTTTGGATTCAAGATTGTGATTTTTAGTAAAATTTAAACCATCCACCTAGACTTACATATGTGGCTCACTCACTTACACATACACAAATAGAGGATATGAGATACTGACAGATAAATTATCACTGCTGTACATGGATATTTAATGCAATATTAATGTTCTCCTAATTAAAAATACTGAAAGTGTCCTAAAGTGTAAAAAAGAAACCCAACTGACAAAAATTTCTGACCCAATAGAATGAACCTGCAAATAGTACAAATAAAGGCAAATCAAAGATCATTTCAGTGAAATACAATGGCACATTCCTATAAAGAGATTGTTAAAGAAACTATTAAATACTACCAATTCCAATATAGAGAAAGATTGAATGGTATCTAAGATGGTAAAACCCAAAATAAGACAGGTTTGTTGCTACAGTGAAAAAACAAAAGAAAATCTGACTGTGGCAATTTACAAGATTATAAAGCAGTGCATATGTAATTAAACAAAACATGATTCAAACTATTTTTTCTCAGTTTTTATTTTATTTTTAAGAAGCATTTTGTCTCCTGTTAATTATCAGAATAATTGTATTTATTATTCAAATGTATATGGCCACCCATATAATAGAATATGACTCTTACCTTAATAATGATCATCTTAGAACTAACTTGGAAGAGGAGATTATTGAAAACACTCTATATTCATCTGTGAATATATAAAGGCCTAACTGGAATATGAACCATACACACACACATGAAAATTTAAATTACCAAGGCAATTGACATGCACAGACTTAAGTGCCAACATCTCCCCCCAACCAGTTCCAAAATATTTATTTCAGCTCTAATCATGTTTTTTTCCCTCAATTCAGAGTGGTTGAAGAAGCTTTAATATGGCATTGTGATAAAAATGCCATATTTTAAAAGGAAAAAAGAGAATAAAATTACATACTATAAGATGCCAATAAGTATCAGATTCATGAACTTTGCCATATGGTCCTTCATCCAATAATACAGTGCTCAGATTAGAAAGTTTTCTGGATCCTGTTTGAGCTTCTTTGGAGACAGATCGAAATCCGTGACTGTGCATGGTTTCAATCCGTGCTCGCCACTGGAGACCCCGAGCTGGCTGGCTTTGGGGTTAAAACCACTCCATAGAGGTGTTGAAGACGCTAGCAGGGTTGAGGAGAGCCTCATCTCTTCTCCCCAGCTGGTCTTTCTCCCTTTCCCGAAGGCTGTTGCAGTGGTAGTCAGAAATGGCCACCTCAAAGAAGAACTCGAACGGATAAGATTGTGCAGGAGGAAGTTTGAAGAAGAAAGTGTGGCAGACCGGGCTTGACACGAAAAATATCTATTTAAGGTACCTGGACTTAAACAGTGGAAAACAATACTATTTTTAAAAAAAGATTTTTAAAGAGGCGAAGTAAAGTGAAAAGATGGTTTTTCTTTTCTTCTTCTCTAATGCTGGCAGTTCTGAATGATTCGGAATATTGAGAAAAGATGGGCACAAGAAATGGACATTAATTCACTTGGCCATTAATAGGCTACTTTTAGCTGAAAATAAAGTGCCAAGTGATAAAGACTTTTGAACAATTTTAAAAAATTTTCTTTATAAAGAGAGAGAAAGAAAGCAAATTGAGGAAGAAGAAAAGTGAAAGTAGGGTGGAGTCTGGAAATGGAGGATACCACCTGGATTTAAAGCGTATTGAGAGTGGAATTCTAACAAGACTTGGAAAAAATACACTACAATTGAAACTTTGTTGCAAGCCTAAGCCCCGGAAAAGTGAAAGTGAGTAAAGAAGCAAGAAATAGCTTTGGATATTTGGAGGACTCCTGGACTTTTGGACAGAGGATACTGAGTGGATTAAAGTTAATTGGGGGTTACTTTAAAAGGAAAAAATCCTTTTCAAAATGTCATTAGCTTTTGAAGAATTAAAAATGTTATTTAAAGAATATAAAGAAGTGGCACAATCAATAGAAATGGAGATCCTGAACTATAGAAAACAACAGGAAGCACTGGTTGAACAAGAAGGGCGGGACAAAGAAGAAGAAGCCATTTTCAATGATCAAATAACTGTAAGCGTGATTAAGAAAAAGGGAAAGGGGAAAAAGGGGAAAAGAGGAAAGAGAGTTAGAAACTTAAGATTTGAAGCAACAACCAAAAAAAAGTATAAACTGAAAAATAATCACAATACCATAAGGAACCAAAAGGTAGGATTTCGGAAGCAGCGAGAGCTGGATAGTAAAGAGAATAAAAAGGCAAGGGAGAAGAAGGGGGGGAGGAAGCTGCAAAAAACAGAAGCAAGGTGTGCAACAGCAAGGGTTTATTTATCTATTTGGGCATCGAGATAATGGCTAAATTAATTTAAAGAGAGGATTCTGCAAGGGTACGTGAGATAAATACGGTCATATTAGAATTAGAAAGAAGCTAGAAGTGTTTTAGAGGATTAATGAGATGTGTATTTCTCTTTTAATAAGTAAATGAGGCAAAGAGGACAAGAGAATAAGGCCCTTGGCCAAATTGAATTTGAATAGAAATAATTACCCTAGTCACTATTGTTATATATATGCACATTTCTCTTTTTTTTTCTATTGTTAAGAATTTAATGGATATTTGTAAAAGAACGTACCAAGCAGAACCTGACAGATAATAGTTAGATGCCATAAAATAGAGGTGTAACAGAGGTAATAATTGTAAAGGTGGAATTTAAATGTTAAAAAGCAATTGGTTAAAGAGATAGAGGTGCTATTCTCCAGAGTAGTAATTACAGGGTAAAATATGTTTTATAAGATAGTATAAGATTGTATATAAGACAGATAAAAGTGTAATAATACTGATTGGAAAGATACTGAAAATTGGAAAAAGAAATGTAACTAAATTTAGGGGATGAAATAATTGAAATAAGATTACAGAAGATAGAGAAAGGGGGAGAAATTATAGAAAATAGTGAAAATTGTTATGATAAATGCAATAGAATACATAAAATGAGTGAGTAATTGAAATTATATCTGTATGGAGAAGTGAGGGCCTGGAAGCACACTGTTCTCAAAAGAAGAATTTTTATGTTTTTTTTTCTTGTATTTGTTTGTGTGTATTTGTGTGCCGGGAATGGTTCTGGGATGATGATATGAACTGTTGTAAGATAAATTAATTTAAAAATATGGAATACTTTGCATACGAGAGAATATAAAAATAATTGCAGTTGATGAGGATGGAGAAGATGTACAAAAATAGCTACAACCTATCGGCATACTGTATGTTCGTTTAAGAAATAATAAAAAAATTGTAAAAAAGAAAAAAGAAAGTTTTGCTTGTACCCTGCAAGTAGCTGTGCTTTGCTATTATATCTGAACTTGGACAAAATGTGGCCAGTTTGATCTATGGTTTAGAGAAATTAAAAGAAATCCATTCAGACAACCATTTATTATTTTAATTGACACTCTAATTCGGGGCACTTGCACAGCTTTGGCTTCAATTCATCAAATTGTTTTAGTCATTCAACAGCTTCATATGAATATCCTCTCCGGCCAGAATTTGAAAATAACATCTAACGTAGCACAGTACTTAAACAAAATGATCCGGTTGAGATCCGCATATGTGGGACTGATTGGGGTAGACTGCAAGGGCGACACCGGAATATAATGTTATCATATTTTATCTATACCTTAAATTATTGTACATTATTACAACTTCATTTTAGATTGTATTTTATTATTACTTCATCTAAATCATATTTTATTTTGATTCTATTTAAATTGTATTTTATCAAAATCCATTTTAAATTGTATTTTACCAAGTTCCATTTTGAATTGTTTTTATCAAATTTTAGCAACAATTTATTGCTGGAACTTTGCACTTTGATATGGCCCAAGGGCTAATCAATGAAGACTTATTATATGAATATCCTCAGTATTCAGTTCCATCCATTAGAAATCCCATCTAATCAGTAATGTTCCATTTAAAAAGGAATTTTAAAAATATCAAGACTCCTTATTTCACTTTGTTTCTATCAGTGTTATATAGCCAATCTTAACTTATCTGGACTGATCTCTAAAAAAACTAAGCAGGAGGAACATCTGATTAGTATTGGAGTAGGAAACCAGAGATATAGGATAGACTGTACAGGAAGAAAACAGCTGCAAATCACTTTCACATTCAGTGCCAAGAAAATAACATGGAATATCCATATAATCAGCAGGAGTTGACCTTGACTCAAGAGAAACTTGATTTTTTGTGTACTATCAATGTCTTTGCCAAAAACCCAGTGCACCAAGAAACTTTCACAGACAATTTTGACTGATCTTTATGTCCCTGTAATTCCTCGTTCTCTGAAAGGCTATCTACCAGATCATACAGATCTGAGAAATGATAAAACCCATAAATCAAAACTTCCTTTTTCCCTTTGCTCCAGCTCCACCCCACATAAGAGAATATAACTGATTGATACAGAATAAATTCTTTAACTTCTCCCTCACTAAAGCTTCAAAAAGACCATCATTCAGAAACCTTGTTTCTGAGCAGATTATTGCTTAGCCATCAGGGTAATAGAAATTATGCCAGAGTATTTTTATGGCAACTTCAGGAATGTAAATAATGATGGTCTTTTTGCATTGCACAAAAGAAGATAGGGCTTCTCTGTGTATGATAACTACATTTCATCATATGTACTTTTTCTATCTTCAATTGCAAATGAAATATAATTCAGCACGAAGACTGAAATTAAATCTGCTCTTTTGAAACTGGTTATTTTGTATTACATATACCATTTTGTTTATCATTGCTTCCGCACCTTTAAAATTGCAGCTTCATAGAACAATAATGGTGCTCTTCATATTATGAAGAACTTGATGGAGTGATTTCCGCAAACCCCAATTTAATTGAAAGGAATCTGGGAGTAGGCTAGGACAATTTTCCTCCACTTAAGAGTCATTTACTGTCTAGCTGAAACAAAGCACTTGACATTTGCAGTTGCTTTTTGATGAATGTGTAACATTGAAAAATTTTGTACAACTACAGTTTCTTTCTTTGTTATCCAAGTAGGGAAGACAAAACAAGGGGTCACAAAGTGAAAAATAGAAGATGCTTGTTGTTGGGTTTATTTCTTACTTTCTTCCAGGAACTCAAGGCAACACATCCAGAATATACCTTACTCCATTTTTCCCACAAGAATCCTGTGCAATGCAGATTGGATTGAGAGTCCAACCCAAAGTCCAAAGTCACCCAGGTACTTTTATAACCAAGGGTGCACTTGAACATACATTTCTCCAGTCATAGTCCTATCTGTTAATCATTAAACCACACTGCTAATAAAAATGATAAAAGAGATAAATTTGTCTCCAGATATGAATGCTAGAATGAGATTACCTCATTGTCCTTTTCCATATTAAACCACTGCTGCATATATTTGATCAATTGCAATTTAAGCAGCGGTAAGTATAGAAGACCACTCATTTACTATAGGTAGTCCTTGAATTATGACAGCAATTGGGACCAGAGTTTCTGTCACTAAGCATGTGGTCATAAAGTGTGCAATGTCAAAAGATTGCATTCCTTAGCAACAGCAATCCCAGCAGTCCCAGTTTCCATCATTAAGCTAGAATTGTGGGTTGTTAAGCGAGGATCTCATATGACTATGACTTGCAACTTCCTGCAGCGAAGTCACTTGGGAAGCAGTATGGAAGTTGCAAGCCTTAGGCAGCTTGCAAACAAGCTGAAGAGTGATTAAGTACAACTGGAGAGGGGTATTCTGCATTGAGTGCATGTGGGTGGGGAAGGGGTGCTGCAGCATTATGCAGGTGTGTGCAGGTTTAGAAGGAGTGCAGTAGCATCACACAAGTGTGCGCAAGCTGGATAGTGCTGCATTACAAGTGCACTACTGATATAAGATCCCTGGGATTTTGAAACTTTAACTGCTATGTCACAATACATCAGAGTGTTCTAGTCCTTAGTATATTTTAGGCAGTTCCAAGAAGCACATTTTGGAAATGTGTCTTTGTTTCACTCAACGTGAGGAATATAGCTGCCTAGATACTGATGTTTGAATCCTTATTTTTATTGATGGATTTTCAAGATTACATACTAAAAATGATCTCAGATGCTGTTTCCCATGTAACATTCTACCATAAGATGGATTGTTTGCTTTGGGACTATTGTGATGTGCAAGCCTACCCATTTTGGCACAGCGTTCCATTTAAAACAAGCCACCATGACCTTTTCAACAAACCAAAGTGTAAGATTGTGATAATGAGGAATTTCTTCCATCCTCTGTGACAGACCTAATTGTAAAGTGACAGGCATCTACTGCAGGTGTACAAAGTGCTCAAGATTACAAATATGATGTAGAATAGACTACTGAGTTACTTTTAATCATCAGCCCAGCCCTGTACCACTTAAATTCCACATGACTCATGCCCTTGGAGCAGGTGCCTGCTGACACACATTCCAGAGGGAGAGTACACTTACAAGGTTGTATTTGCACAGTAATTAGCAGGTATGCAATATTCATCAGTAAGCAACTTTTTTAAAAAGTGGGGGGGTTATTTTGATTGGGTTCCTCTATGACAAACGTTATATTTTACCCCTCTAATTTGTTTGCTGCACACAGCAGGGGTGTAAACTAGCGTTGCCAAAGTTAGAAGATAACGTGCATTCCTTTCCGCTGACATAAATGGTAACCCACAGAAAATCAAAGTTTGGTTAACCAAAGAAACCCAATGCCCTGGTTTATACTACCTGTTTATCTACGTATACACTAGCCAAGCACATTTTAGTTTGCTACGTTGCGTGAATCTTGCTAATTTGTAGCCCTACTTTAAACTAGATGGGAATGAAAAAGGGCAATTAAGCATGCAGAAGAATGGAAAAAATGAGGAAAATAATTAGCACGATTTAGGGACATTACTATTCTGCAGACTCAGGTTGGTCTCTTGTTCATAATTAAACAGATGCAGGTTGTTTCAGAAAAAGGTGATGTATGTTTAAGTCTGAAGTTTGTTTTTAACCGTCCAGCCAAAAAGAGAATCAGCCAAATGTAGGATCTGCTAAATCAGTGGTTCTTAACCTTTTTGAAAGAATCGCCCCCTTGAGCCATTGAGGAAGTTGTCGTCGCCCCCTCCTCCAACATAACTGCCCCCCTGCCACCTCTTAGCGTCCCCAAGGGGGCCAGCAGAGGGGCGCTAAGACGCGGCAGGGGGGTGGCGTGTTGAACGCAGCCGCGGCAGCACGTAACGTGCCACTGCTTCCGCATTGGAGGCCCCGGCTCTGGAGCAGTGCTAGTCAATGGGTGAATCTGCAGGGCCAGCCAGCATCTCGAACAACCCCCTGTTGCCTCTTAGCACCCCTCCGCAAACCCCCTTGGGGACGCTAAGAGGCGGCAGGGGGGCCGGCCGCCCTGCAGGCTCACCCCATTGACTGTTGTACCACACCTGAACTGGCGCCTGTCCATCCACCCACCCAAAAGGTCTGTCTGTTTGCCTTCCTGCCTTCCTGCCTATCTACCTACCTGTCTGTCTTTTTGTCTACCTATACCAATATAGATCTCTCTCTCTCTCCCAATATATCTCGCTCCATCGCCCCATATCACCCCCATCCGTTCCTTCACCCCCACGTCGCCCCTTTTCGTTCCATCGCCCCCCTGAAAAACAAAATCGCCCCTTGGGGGGCAATATCACCCAGGTTAAGAACCACTGTGCTAAATGACTTACAAATAAACAAACCAGGACAAATGAGAGAAAGGATTGAAAGAACTGCCAATCAGCAACATTATTACTATTATGCACATCATGAAGATAACCAGTGATTTCTTGAAGTGTTTTGCTCTTCATGTAAACAGGTGTAGGAAATAGGAAATACATATTCAACCAGAACTCTCCATTACCACTTTCATTAAAGGCTAAAAGAGGATAAGAAAGATACAAATTCTAAAGATTTCATATGTCCACAGAGTATTATATTATATTCACCATAGAGTGGTAAAACTTATATGAACATTGGGATAAAAACCAGGAGACTAGTAAATTTTAGTGTTTCTTTGGGCATAAAGCCAGCTGGTTGACCTTGGGCCAGTAATTAACTCTCAGTCCTAGAAAGGAGGGCAAACCATATCTGAAAAACCTTGCCAAGAAAATTGCAAGGACTTATCTAGGCAGTATCTGAAAATCAGACATGATTGAATGAAATAAAAAAAATGAACTTATACAGCTGCCATCTCACATTGATGTCTCTATCATCAGAGATTCAAACAAAACCTTTCCCAGTTGGACCTAAAATGCTAAGAGTTGAAGGACTGAATGTAGAAATATTTTCAAAATAAGTTGTATTCTCACAACTAAAATTCTCTAACTTGCAACTGAACTTATTGGTTCAGTAATGTATTGGATTATTAATATTATTGATTGATTAAACATGCTTTTGATTTTATATTGTTACTCAGTCATTTTGGATGTCCTGCATATGTTGAAGTTCTTGCAAACTCATTGGAGTTAGTTCTACTAGAAGTTTAATAAGGTGAGAAGCAAAATGTATCTTACAATTAAAACATAAATAGTATCACAGCAATAAAAAATAAAAAGCTATATAAACAGTACAGATGTACTTTGCTGCCCTCTAGCAACCATTTGGAGTTCTGCAGCTGAGATATGTGCAAAAAGGTCTTTCTGGGAAAAATATTTCTCATTTTGCAGAGGAACAGTCACTCAAGGGAGAGCCAAGCTAAATATCTTAAGTAGTTCAGTTTAGGGTTATGGATTAAAACCTCATCTCCTCTTTACAAGAACAAAGGTACGCCAGAGTGCAACACACATGGTAGATCCTTCTGTATTTCATAAACAGAAATAAGCACTTTGTTTTGTGGAATATCCTTTTTTTTCACAAATGATTGTCTTTTCTATCTCTTTTTCCTATTCCATTTTCCCCAATGCATTGCTGAAATCTGCCTATATAGGCTGCTTTAATTTGCTCCCCTGTGCTCTGTTTGCTGACATATTATATCACTTAATATGCAAAAAGAACTTAATTGCTGTTAGAATGTAAAATACTCTGCCTTGTATTCTGTAATAAACCCTAGAGAATACCATTCAAAAGCAGAAAAAGCTAGAAGTCTCAGAGGCAGCCAAAATAGGAATTGTAATGGAAATATGCTGAGAATCCTTTCATTCCCTTGAACAAATGAACAGCAAACAAAGTGTTACACATTCTTATCAGCAGGTCTTTTCAAAAATTATACAGTTTCTAAGGAGACAAACACATTATACTCAGTTCAGGCTCGCTAACTCCAGTAGAACTTGTGACAGACATGCTTTAGTATGAGGAAACTTAGCTAGCTGGGGATGCTACACTCTTAAAATCAACAAGGACACTGGATTAAATTACACAGTGCTATGTAGTCCTTTTAAGATTTCAAAGTTTTGAAAATTTTTAGAATATATTTGTAATTACTTGTGTAACAGCTCCCCAAATATGAACAAAGGCCTGTTATCCTTCTTGATTCAGTTCAGTACTGGGTACAGATACTGATTGTTTCATTTGTTACGGTAGGCTAACTATAGTGTGGTTAAACCATAATCTATGGGTTACCATGGGTTATTGTTGAATGATGTATGAAGTCAGATACTCAACCCAAACACACAAAGAATCCTTGAGGTCAATGCAATACAAACCTAATTCCGTTGCTTTCATAATTTCTTTTAGAATGTAGAATTGGAATATCTGAAAGACATTTCATGGACAGAAGCAGATGAGCAGATGTGTGTATAATGTGTCTCATACAATGAAGGGCAAAACTGTAATTTGGGGAAGACTTGGGGATTTTTTTTTTGTCCCTTAGTCAGTGTTGACTCCAGGACACTGCGGGTAAATGTCTATAGGTTTCTCAACAAAGTTTTTTGGGAAGTGTCATTTTGCCACCCTAGGCTGTTACAAACATCCTAGAACACACAATTTCCTAAGATGATGGCATGTGAGAAAGACCTTGAGAAATGAGGAAGAAGGATGCTGTCTGGAGAATACTCAAATAATAGTGTATAGCCCAACTATGCATAATAGGCAGAGAAGGATGCTCAGAATGAATTCTCCGTAACTTCTCCAGTAAGATCGCATGGGTATACAGGAGCATTGGTGGAACCACAATTTCTTGTGCTGATGCAGGTTGACGAAAATTCTGTCCCTGCTGTTGCATTAGTTTTATCATGGCTTTCTGTAAATTGGTCATCTGTGCATTTATTTGTTGCTGGTGTTGCACAACGCTGCTGCCAGGAGCTCAGAAGATAGCAGAGGCCCTCTAAAATTCTTCTTTGGAAGAGAGCATGAGACCTGCAAGACTGATATCAGCCATACGTTAGCAGAATCTTTGTAATATGAAAGTGCAACTTTCCTCCTATCTCCTTTACAGGTGAGAAGGTAGGGGGTTTCTAGCCCAGTGCCACAAGAGGTGTACAAAACAGATCCCCCTCCCAATTTTGGGGCATGTTACTAATAATTATTGGGGGGACTGCATCCCAATTATATCTATACATTCCATCAGGTTTAGCATGGCTACATTACAGGACCCAAGAGGAGAGCCTTTTCTGTCATGGCACCTGTCCTTTGGAACATCAGTTCCTGTGAAGTTAGATTGGCTTTCATCTTGCTGGCTTGGGGATCCAGTAATATGCATATGAAGTCTGTGTACTAGTGCACCAACTGATGTATCAACTGGGAAAGCAAGAAGGGAAAACTCAGAAGAAAAAGTTGTTTTGATTTGAAGATTATTAGGCCACCCCTACATCTTTTGATTTGAAATTCATTATGAACTTCACTGACAGAAGGACCAGCCCAGTAGCCAGATCATTGTGGTCTCACCCAAGCTCTATTACAGAGACTGCAGCTCCTGAGTCACAGCTATGTAATAAATTGCTTCCTTGAAATCTGAATTGGTGCCATTTGAAATACAAGATTTACACTGGATAATGCATTCATTTTTATTGTCGTGATAAGTCCTATGCAAAAAAGTTTAAAGCTTTTCCAGGTCTTGTTTTATTTCTCTCCATAATTCATTGTAATTGTTTTGAAATATGTCTTTATTGCACCCTCTCAGTTAAGTCTTAAATATTTAGCTGGATCTTTTGCTATTCCTTAAATAGGCTTTTTTTCATAAAATATTCTTCTTCAGGAGCTAAATGCCTTGTTATTGTCTTTGCTTTATTTTTGTTGATTTTTGTATGGAGAAAAGCACACAAAATATTTGATTGTTTCCATCAACTGTTGCATAGACCTTTCTGGTTGTATAATTATTAGTACTACATTGTCAGCACAACGTATCATTTTGCATTCCTCTGCTTGAATTTTGATCCCTATTATCTGTTTATCTTTTCAGATCTTGTTGCCCAAAACTTCCAGGGCAATTTCAAATAACAGACAGTGGAAACTCCTGCCTTTTGCCTTTGTTGCTATGTGTGTTTATGCATTTCTCTCTTTTTTTCCTATTTAATAAAAAATAATAACTTGTTTGCTCAGCTGCTGATCCAAGCAACCCCTCAGTTATAAATATAAGCTTAACATATATACATAAATAAAACCAAGTGAGCAGCAATATGTAAACATGCAACTGGTATTCTTAGAAAGGTAGTTTAAAAAGACTGTGTTAGCAGTCATTGAAAAAAAGAATGAGGAAATCCTGAGCCCAGCTGACTTGCTGCTCACAAGGTTTTATTTTAAAAGGCAGAATGAAACCAGAATAGAAATGGAGATAACTTCAATGTCTCTTGATTAGGGTAGAGCCTGACAAAATCTTCCATGTTCCTGCAAAACAAAGATCTTCCTTTGCTAGAATCTCTACATGTGATTGCCTAAGTCTTAAAACAGTCCCTCTGATAAATTAGAAATTGAGGTTTGGATTAAATGTCTCCTCTTATTTATGGCTTGAATCAAGGTGCGTAGGTGTTTACGTCTGAAGTAATTTTTGACTCCTGGCAACTACCTGGTTTTGGCAAGGTTTAGATGAAGTAGCTTGCCATTGCACGCCTCCAAAGGCTGAGAGAGAGGAACTGTCCGAAAGTTACCCAATTGGCTTGATGTTTAAGGCAGAACTGGAACTCATGGTTTCCTGGTTTCTAGCCTTATTCACTATGCTCAATTGGCTCTCTTATTAAGTATCCCCTATTAATTATGGATAAATGTTCCTGCCACGATAGCTTGAGAAAATGAGACAGCAATATCTTGAAGAAATGGTTGAATTTTCATAAAACAATGAGTTTTATGAGTTGGGTTTTCATAAAACAATGACTAATAATGACATAGTGAATTAGTTTTGAGCATAGTTAAAATAGTATCCTGTTTGTTTGCTAGGCCTTTAAATATTGATTTATTGATTGATGTATTTAATTTATATTGCCGCCTATTCACCAATGGCGACTCAAGATGGCTTTCAGAATATAAAACCACATTTAAAACAATAAAAACTAACAAAAAGAAATAAATTAATAAAGTACACTATAACAAAAATATGATATTATGGGGAGGTAAATATTATGTACTAACCTAGATAAAATCAGCTATAGTATTTTTATTAATATTTGGAAACTATAGAAATGAAAAATGGCAGATTCAATTCAATGACATATGTCAGTTTTCTGCCATCCGTGCCATGATTACAGGCAGAATTATAGTGTCAAATTTCTAGGAACTCACTGCAAGTTCCCTGTTTGGAAAGTAAATAACACTCCCTTTTACACAAGAAAAAAACTACCTATGAATCATCCCTCTTCTATTTATTATTCTCTTGATTCTTTATAACTTAGAGTCACATGTCTATTACTTCATAATACAAATATATTGGAAAGCATCAAAATGACCAATGGAGGCTGAATCTGTACATCAAGTAATTAATTTAATATTTCGGTTCTCATTAATTAATTTTAGAATTATGCAGTGAAAGGCCCTCAGACTGCTTGGCTCTACATCATGAATTTATTTATGGGATTTATTCCAGAAATCCTTTAAGAATGAGTTTTTAGGAGTCTAACATTAGTATTAAAATTATAGCAGGAAGTTGAAGTAGCTTTCAATTTTAGCAGAGCATTATTTAAGCTTATTTTTGAATATTAAAAGAAATCAACTATTAGGAAAATCAACTAATATGTAGAAATAATTACCGAGTAGAAATTTGGATATCACTTCTAAAAAAACCTTTGTTCACTGAAATAACCATTCATAGCTTTAAATCAGGGGGACACAATCTAAAGAGAATTTAGATTGAAGATGAACCCAAGCACTGATCTACACAACTCCCTTCCTGATTTTGCCTATTGCATAGATTTAGCTATGATTGCTATGGACTATTGCAGTATGTAGCATGTTCCTCTTAACATCAGTCTTGAGACTACTTGGAAGCTACAAATGATCCAGAATGCAGCAGCAATGATGCTGAAACATGCATATGCAAGGTTTTGGTTACAATTTATAAAGCCCTTCATGATGTAGGGCCAGGTTGTTTGAGACACTATATTTTTAGTTTCTGCCCATCCTGTATGACTGGGCAGAGTGGGCAATGTTTCAGTTCCTATTAATTAATGTCAGATAGAAGGCTCTCTCTATTGATATGAATCTTTGCTTAGCATGTTGTATCAGCCCAATAATGATATAACAACCATTGTGACTATAAGGAAAATGCCATTCCTCATTTTAACCATATTTAATGGCCTTCCTTGGCTTTTTCCTTCCACATACGTGGGAGGGATATTTTGATGCACCATTATGATTGGTGCTGGAATTGTGTAGTTGCCATGGTATCTGGAGTATGTGCTGCAGTATCTTATTTTTGAAGTTCTTTTTGTATTTGCTCTTTATCATTCATAGCTGATCTTAGACAATGTGAAAGCTGTCTTAAAGGATGCTCAGGGTTTTTTTTGTTTCAGTGAACCTCCACATTGTAAATGTTCAGTCTGAAGATCTGAAATAACCCAAACCAATATATAAAGTTATATCTTATGTATGAATTCACAGAGACTTTTCCATCTCTTGGCAACTCATATAACAGCTGCTCTTTTTCTGGGAATGGTCTATTATGTTCAGTTGGTGGAGTATTATCTTTTCCTTCAATATCCATTCTTTCTCTGCAGTGATCAAGGGCTCTGCCATTAGAACATTGCTGAATGCTTGTCACGGGAATGTCATTTTAATTAAATCATGATTATAACTTGGTTATCATATTCGCTTGTATAGACAAAAATGGATCTGTTCATTTAAGCTCAAAGTCCAAGTTCACAGCAAGTTTTTATTTTTAAAATGTATAAAATATGTGTCCGTTGGCTACTGAGACTTTCAAGTTGTAATTCTCTTTGCTGCAACTCAACTAGTCTTCCCTCACAACTTCTATGGATAGGTTATGCATTGTGTGTGGATGTCCAGAATTACCTGCTGAAAGTCCAATGATGACAAAAAGGCAACACAAAAAGAAAGATCATCGGGAGAAGCCAGCCCCTATTGCCAACTTCTATGGTCCCACAAGGCCTGTTAAGATTTTTCCCAGCACCACCACCACAATGAGCATCTACATTTCAAGATCCCATCTTTCTTGACTAAGATGCTCGGGATATTTGGCCCCAAAGCATCAAGCCAGTCAGCACATGGCAGAAAAGTCTGTTTGTCCTTTTTTAAGTGTTTACCGCAGAGAGGAACAGAGCAGTAGCAAAAAAAAACAGGCAGCTATTGTACTTTCTCATTGTGGTTGGATTAATGTCATTATATTTGGATACATTCATTGATCATTTGTTGCAGACAGGAAAGCCTGTGTGTGTGGTGCAGGATTCATCATAAATGTAAATGTATTAATCTCAGCAGCTCCAGTCAATGTGACCAAGAGGAAGAAATATTACAAGGATGTATTTCAGCAATGTTTGGAGAACAACATTTGGTTCTCATGGCATATAAGAGTCAAAATATAGTCTGTCTTGACTTGTCTTTCAAGTTATTATTTTCTGTGTTCAAACTTTATCATTTTAGAATTATGTGATGTCTACTACTAATTTTTTGGTTATAGGTTACAAACATAGATTGTTACCTAATAGAATCTGATACATGTTTTCTCAGAAATAAAATCTACTGATTTCTAAGAAAGCACGTGTATTTTAAAATGGTGTTATTCTGTCATCATATAAATACTATATTGACATATATCAGACCAGTGACTTGCCAACTTTAGTCTTCCTGCTCTTAAATGATTATCAACTTTTTTTTTGCAATTTGAAACAAGTTGCCACTTGGTGCCAATTTGGCTGTGCATTGAATTTAAATATAGCTAGATGGCAGCACCTAACTTATTCAGCTGGTCTACATAAGTTTTGTAGGGCTGGATAAGGTTAAGCACTTTGATGGAAGACCACCAGGTCTAGTTTCTAGGACAGCCGTGGGCAAACTACAGCCCAGGGGCCGGATGCGGCCTGTTCGGCTGTTCTTTCCAGCCCATGGAGCCGAAAGAGCGGGGGGTTCTCTTGCTCTACCAGAAGGCTACGTGAAGTAATCTAACTTTGAATTTATATTACCGTGTTTCCCCCAAAATAAGACACTGTCTTATATTTTTTTTGGCTCCCAAAAACACACTAGGTCTTATTTTTGGGGTAGGTCTTATATATTTATGGTGCCAAATAGTGGGTGTGAGTGTGTAGGGGGTGTTTGCGGGTGCACGGTTGCTCCCTGAAAAGTCTTCCTGGAACTGGAGATTTACACTAGGTCTTATTTTCGGGGTAGGTCTTATATTAGGGCAGGTTTAGAAAATAGTGCTAGGTCTTACTTTCGGGGTAGGTCTTATTTTCGGGGAAACACGGTAGTTCACACAAACACTCCATCCATGCTTTTGTTCTGGCCCTCCAGTCCAGTTTAAGAACCCATTGTGGCCCTCGAGTCAAAAAGTTTGCCCACTCCTGTTCTACGAAGTTAAAAAACATCTTGGAGGAAGGTGATGGCAAGCCATCTTTACATTATTAAGAAGATGACATGGATCCCTCCATGAAGTCACCATCAGCTAGTGAATGGTTTTTTTCCCCCTCATTTACACAGGGCACAGTCCTTTCTGGGGTCAAGATACCCACAGATTGCCCTCTATATGATGGAAATGAGGGTTCCACATGGCCTAGAGATACACACTCCACATTTACCAGCTAACACAAATGTTTTTCTTTTCTCCTTTCCTTCCAAGTTTTTTCAAGATCTACAGTCGACATTTTCTTTCTCTACATATTGTTCCTTAAGTAGATAAGAAAGAAGAGTTAAGGAACTGCTATTTTTGTACAAATGGGGGAAGAAGAAAAAAGTAATTGCGGGGCGGGGAAGCTTTCCTGTAAGGTTTTTATTCTGCCGATTTTGAATTCTCAACCTCGGTTCTACCAATTCGGTTTGGCACCAGTCACACGACCGCCTTCGCTTAATACAAATCGTTGGCAAGCTGCCTTCAGTAAGGGGAGCCCCGCATTGCATCTTCTACTCCGATTTTGTCTCCAGCCCCCGTCCCCCTTCTCTCCCAGGGCTTGATGATCCCAAGCCCTGCAGTCTTGATTACTTGCACCTGAGCCTGGTTTCAGTGTACGAGTGTCTCGTCCGAAGCACCTCTGACCAATTACCCGACCCTCCCACTTACTAACGGGAGTTGACCGCACGTGGGAATCCACCCACCGCCCGCTATCAGCTTCGCTTCTCTTACTTAACCCGACTCGTTCCCTTCCCCCTCCCCGCCTCAAACAGGAGGAGGCGCTCGTCACAGACACGGTCGTGTTTATGGTAATAGCCGCCGCTAGATTTTTTTTTTAAGAAAAAAAAGTTGAGGCGGCTCTACTATTACCTGCATTACAGTAGCACCGGCACGGGGGAGGAGTGAAGGAAGCAACCTAGGAGACAGCTGTGAGGAGAGGAGGAGCAACAGCCACGGGCGGAGCGGCTCTGCAAGACTCTCTGGCGAGGAGCGCTCGGCACCGGAGCCTTGGCTAGCTGGCGGCCCTACTTTCCCTGGAAGCAAAAGCCCGGGAAAAAGAAGTGGGCTTGACCTCTCTAGGGACCAGGCTCCGCGGCAGCAACAATCCCGCCCCTTCTCGGAGGGAGGGGGTGGTCCCCCGCTGAAGAGAGAAGCGGGGAAGAAAAAGAAAGCCGCCGGCTCGCTTATCGAAGGAGGAGGAGGAAGAGGAGGAGGAGGAGGAGGAGGGACGGACGGCGGCCAACCTGGGCTGTCGCGTGTTGCCTGTTCGAAAAAGCTCTTCTCTCCCCTGCACGCTCCGCTCCTTCCTCCTCGCGCCAGCTGAGGATGCGAAGCTCCCGCCCGGTCGGCTGCTTCGCTCCCGCTTCCCTGCTCGCTGCGACCCCTCGTCCCAGCCCGCCGTGCCAGCTGCTGGGCTGGGCGGGGGGTTGCTGAACTCTCTTTGCATGGGGTGGCCGCCGCCTCCGCCTCCGGCCTCGGTCCGTCTCTCCGCTGCTTGCGCCTGCTGCCGGGAACGATGCCCCGGCAGGAGCTGCCTTTGCCCGAAGGCTGGGAGGAAGCTCGCGACTACGATGGCAAAGTCTACTACATCGACCACGCCACCAAAACCACCAGCTGGGTCGACCCGCGAGACAGGTGAGGAAGGACGGAACCCTGAGGAGGCCGAGCCAGGCGGCCCCGGGGTGGAGCCTGCCGCTCTAAGGGCGACAGGTGCCTGGAGTAGGCTGTACACTAGTGGGGATAAGACGGAAAGAACTTGGCCGCGGAAAGTATGTGTGCATTTGGGAACGCGTGTGTGTATTTGTCCGCTCGTTCGGTCTTTTTTTCCCTCCTGGCAAGTCAGGACTGCTTGAGAATGATCTCTGAAGATTGGGGCCAGTATTATACTGTTAGTTCTAGACTTACGACCACAATTGAGCCCAAAATTTCTGTTGTTAAGTGAGACATCTCTTTAGTGAGTTTTGCCCCATTTTATGACCTCTTTTGCCAAGTTGTTAAGTGAATCATTGCCGGCGATGTTAGCAACCTGGTTGTTAAGTGAATCTGGCTTCCCGTTGTCAAAAGGTTGCAACAGGCTGATCGTAGGACCTTGGGACATAGCAGCGGTCATAAGTATGAACCAGCTGCCAAGTGTTTGAATTTTGATCATGGAGATGTTGTAACAGTTGTAAGTAAGAAAAACAGTTATAAGTCACTTTTTTTCAGTGCTGTTGGAACTTTGAACGGTCACTAAATGAACTTTCGTAAGTCAGGGACACCTGCATCTGGGATGGCTCTGTGCAAAAAGCTGTTTTGAGTAGAAACGTACCTAACAATATTGGTAAAAGAAAGCAACTTCTGAGCTTATGCAGGTGCTTCCTTCTTGGCTTCAGTAAAGTAAATAGATCAACTGGACAATGAAGGGCCTGTGGAACATGGACATTATTCAGAAAGCCAAAAGCCAGACCATTTATAACTGGGAAACTTCCAGAGACTCCATCCTATTCAAGTGTATTTAGGACAAGGATCAGATCTTTCATTTGTGGTCTTATTGGTGTGTATTTTAATGTATGTGTATCCTGCATATGATCCATCAGTGTCATTCTAAACCCAAGTTGGAGGGGGACTTTAATTTTTTCACTGATTTTTATGTTTAAATGCCCTTTGCACTTCAGGCTTTCCTCGTCTCTTTCCCTACATTTTTCAATTCCAAGAAGCAGGGTAGAGACAGAATGTTCATTCCATTCCCTTTAGCAGTTTCATGTCTAAACAGAGATTTGAACTATACATTGCCAGCATCTACCTGCTTCCTGAAACCATGCAGAGATATCTTAAATATGTTGACCCACATGGTTGATACATTTAAATGGCATTGGTGGAATGCTTACACAGACAAAGGGCATCATGTCAAAGTTCAGGTGGAAAGCCTGTGTAATTTGAACATGGAAGCTGCCATCAGCTTGCCACATTGCTTCTTTTGTTACTTTTTTAATGATTCATTATGTTTTTGGTCTGGTGGGAAATACCTAAGTTGGGTGTGGGGGGAGTGTTTTGGAGTGCAAAAGTTCAATATAAATCCAGTATTCTAATCCCACTGTATAGAACAGTATTTGCTCAGGGTCTAGGGAGATCTATGAATGGATTCCACTCTCAACTTCCTTGCATGTATTTTTTTCCCTGTTATGATGACACCCCATGCTTAGAATTCAGCAAAAGTATGAAATTCAAGTGATATCCATTATGTAATCTATCTTATTTCCTGGAGCCCTGCTTCGGTGATATATTGGTAGCTGTTCAGGCAGTAAGTATCCTTAAAATCATTGACTCCCTTTTTCATTTCATACAGTGAATCCTGAAATTTGAATTGGCTCCCAGATACTTATGCAAATCAAAGGCTAACTGGAATGGTGCTAGTCAGGACTAGCTTCCTCCTCCATTTTTCAGACTTGTCAGAACACAGAATTGCACCTGCTGAACTAAAGGTGTGTCTTAGGAAACTGGTGGTGGAATTAAACAGGTGCATAAAACTTGTTTGACTCCCCAGTTACACTTGAGGCAACTCAGTTTATTTTTTGAAAAAGCTGTTTTTTAAGTAGCTACATTTGTACATCTTAAATAAATACATTTGGTATTTAACTAAAATAACTACCATAAATGGTTGTTCTTTAGACACACTGTTGTTAAAATCAGAGAAGTATTATATCTGTAGAAGTATTTAAACTACCTTGAACTTCACTGCTTGCTATGCAATTTAAAAAATGTAAACTTTCATTATACCAGTGCTTCTTTTTCTGTGCTTCTTGCTACCGTGAGTGGGGTACATATTTGCCCCTTTTGTCTTATTAATGATATACTTTCAGTGTAGGCAAAATTGTTGCTTCATGAATCCCTGAGTATTCTTTAGCTTCTTTGCTGTCTTCTTAAAAAGATACCAACTATATTTTTAATCATTATATATTTTTCATTAAACTCAAGTTTAAAGCCTTGGTATGGAAATACTTTATTCAAAATAATAAGATGCTTTTGTGTTATACTTTATCTAACAAAGAAGCATCTTTAGCTAAAATATTGGCGTTTGATCCAGAGCAACTTTTGAATTAATAGAAACGTTGATCTTCAAATATAGAAGAATGTATGTGTATATTGAATGTATATTGATACTCAAGTGTAGATTGAGAATTTATGCAACACTCATTGCTTCCTCTCCCACCAAAAATATGATAAAATAGTCAGAATGAATTTTACTTTTTCTCTGGTATAATTTACCACATCTTGATTTTGTATAAATGGAGAGACAGGTTTAATAATTTTTTACACGTTACATAAAAGCTGTATAAAAGATAATGGGCAAACTTCTAGTTTTCATGGCTTCTTTGCTAGAATATGGAAATCCCGCAAGCTGAACAAGGTGCAAAATAGTGCCTCAGGGCTAATATTAATTGCTAATATTTCCTGTGCCATTTACTGAGTTAACATGTATATTCAAATAAAAAAGGGTTCTTTAGAACCGCCTCATCTATGTTGCTTGTGTTAAACAACCAGGTGACAATTATTAGTAATGAAAAATGATCTACTAGTAAAACTACTTCCTGTTCAAACTTCTGTTGTTACCAGACTAAAATCAAGGCACCCAAGGTATAGCATAATATCAATATGACTGTAATTCAAGGGTCTTCAAACTTGGCAAGTTTAAGACTTGTGGACTTCAACTCCCAGAACTCCTGAGCTAACATGACTGGAGGAGGAATTCTGGCAGTTGAAGTCTACAAGTCTTAAAGCTGTAATTGAAGAATGTTTTTTTTTTAAAGTATTAAACTCTAAATGTCCTATTTAATAATACTATCTGTAATGTATTGTGTTAGTTTTCTAGTGTTTAGTTCTGCAAATTCCTGGTCTAGCCAGAAATCTTGAGGTTACTTAAAGTTTGTGACATCTCTGATTTTGATATAGTACAATTATTACTTTACTATATTTTGTAACAACCTTCATGATAATTTTTGGCTTTCAATATCATATCCCCTCACTTCCCTTTTCTGGTAATTTTTTCAATAATGAATAAAAATCTGAATGTATTCTTGGATTGCAAACCAGACCCAGAGATTGACAATTGACACTCCTAGATGATAAGATCAGAATGTAGGTAATTTAGTTGCCCCATGTTTCTGACTTAACAGTATTATAAATGTGCTGAAAGCAAAAAGTTATTAGAGAGAAGGGATGTTGCTTTGTGTGTGTTTTACGGATAAAGTATTAGAAATATAGGTTACATTAATTCCAGAAAATATCTGGGATATTTGATTTTAAAATGTGTATCAAATATTTTATGTGATTCTCCCTTTACTGTATTGCAGTTTTAGATAATGAACTAAAACACATTGGTTCAGACATAGTCATGTTTACTTTAAAATTAATGCTATGCTGTCCACATTTTGTGAGGACTAATAATTTTGTATTAGAAGGATATATTAAATTCTAAAAACATCTTAAATCAACGTTGTTAAGAAAATATCACTAAATATCACATAATCTAATGGAGAAGGTGGATTTGAGAAAACATGGTTGACCAAAGTCATTCAGTGAGTAAATTGAAGGGTTTAACTAGAGTCCTCTGATCTAAGCACTACATTTCTGTGCTTACAGAGACACAGTGCATTAATTTGTAACAAGTATAATAGAGTCAAATCGTTGTCTGATATATTGAGTGTGCTATATATTTAACACGGGTCGGTGTTGTGAACAGAGAACCATGCTTTTGCTAAAATGTGTTTCCTTTAGAGCTTTTGGGAGAAAAATGGGAAATATTAGGGTGCAGAAATAAGTCCAGATTGCTAAAAAATACTTGCTTTGTATGATTTGGGGGTTATGAAGTCATCACATATCTCACATCACATATTATGATGATATCATAATACCCAAATGCTAAATGTGTTTAAAATACAAGTAAGTAGACTTTATGTAAAAACAATAACTTGCTGGGTTTTTTTATGATTCTGTTCTGTATGGACATAGTACCATAACATCAGATCAAGGAACTGTCTAGCTTGCAACATAGAATTTTCCTGTTTTAAATTCATATGATTATTTTGGAATATGAAACACTTAAAACTTTTTTTGAGAAAATTAAGCCATAGATTAGAAATACACAAACTGCAGCACCAGGCCATAACTACATTGCATTCCAAGGCTACTTCCATTGTCCAAGGGTCATATTGCTTCCAGGACCAGAATGTCACTCCATAACTGACACATATGAGCAACTAAAATAGAATAGAATAGAATTCTTTATTGGCCAAGTGTGATTGGACACACAAGGAATTTGTCTTGGTGCAAATGGTTTCAGTGTACATAAAAGAAAAGATACATTCAATTTTAGATAAGGAAGGGAAATTTAAATCCTTACAGGAATTAGCGACCCAAGAAATCTGCATCAATAAATGGTCTTATTTTCAAATCCAACTAAGATATAATAAAGATGTAAACGAAGCTGCAATTGAATTGAAAGATACATACCTAGATAAGATCGTTATGAGTCCTGACAAAGGTTTGCTATCCAAATTGTATAAGTTCTTACTGGAAGATGAATTAGCAGAGAATACAATCAAAGAACCCATGCTTGCCTGGGAAAAGAATTTCGGCCATAATATAAAATTGGATGAATGGGAAGAAATTTGGCTCAAAAAGTTACGCAAACCAAATCTGTTGCTCATAAGGAAAATGTACAAAATGATGTATAGGTGGCATCTGGCGCCTTCCAGAATGGCGAAAATATTCCCTATGGCTAACCCCAATTGCTGGAAATGCAAAAAGAAGTTAGGTACGTACTTCCATGTATGGTGGAACTGCCCAAAAATAAAGAGTTATTGGTTAAAAATTAAGGAATGGATTGAAGAGATCATTAAGTGTGGGCTGGAGTTGAATCTGGAACTGTTTTTATTAGGACTTGAGAGGAGGGGAGTTTCCCACTGACGTGAGATACCTGTTGATACATCTACTATCGGTGGCAAGAATTGCACTTGCTCAATACTGGAAGAAGGCAGAGGTACTCCCACTACATGTAGTCATATTAAAAACATATGAATGTGCCCAGTTGGAGAGGATTACACTAAAAATTAATGGAAAAGAAGATTCAGATTACTATAGGATTTGGAATAAATGGTACAATTGGGCAGAACAAAAAGGGAAACTCAAAGCCAGTTAACATAATGGACTAAAGGAGACAGATTGTAACGTGCTATGAAAGGCAAAGTTTACAAGAAATATTTATATTTTTTTCTAGTTTATTATATAATAACATAATTTTAAGCTTTGATAAATTTGAGTTTTATATTATATATTTAATCTAATAGTTATATATATACAATAAATTTGGAAATTTTAGTTGTTTAGTAGGATGATGCATCAAGACAATATGTAGGAGCTTGGAAATATTTATTTGAATAGTTTATATTAGAAATATAATTTTATATTGTATCATTGTATATATATATATATATATATATATTCTTTTCTTTCTTCTTTTATGGTAAACAAACATTTGAATGTTAAGGAAAGCTCGTTAGATTTGGATTTAAGCATATACAGGACCTTTCTGCTTCGATACAAATATGGATGTTTGTTGCTTTTTAACAGCTTTTTAAAGTTTGTGTCTTTTTTGTTGGTATGATTTATGTTAATAAAGTTTATAATAAAAAAAGATACATTCATCAAGAGCAAGAATCATAAGGTACAAAACTTAATAATAGTCATAGGGTACAATAAGCAATCAAAACATATTAGGAAACAGCCAATACAAATCTTTAGGATACAAGCAACAAGGTTACAGTCATACAGTCATAAGTGGGAGGAGATGGGTGAAAGGAACGATGGGAGAATTAATAGTAATAGCAATGCAGACTTGGTAAATAGTTTGACAGTGTTGAGGGAATTATTTGTTTAGCAGAGTGATGGTGTTCGGGAAAAAACTATCCTTGTGTTTAGTTGTTCTGGTGTGCAGTGCTCTATAGCATCATTTTGAGGGTAGGAGTTGAAACAGTTTATGTCCAGGATGTGAGGGGTCTGTAAATATTTTCATTGCCCTCTTTTTGACTCGTGCAGTATACAGATCCTTGATTGAAGGCAGGTTGGTAGTAACTGTTTTTTCTGTAGTCTTAATTACTCTCTGAAGTCTGTGTCTGTCTTGTTGAGTTGCAGAACCAAACCAGACAGTTATAGAGGTGCAGATGACAGACTCAATAATTCCTCTACAGAACTGTATCAGTAGCTGTGTGTGTGTATAAAAGATCTTCTGGCTTTCTTTAGGCACTGAACCTGGCAAAAGTGTATTCTGTGTAGATGGAATGATATACCATTTTCACAAAGTTAAGATATCAGGATTTCTTTTTTTGGCTATTAACTACTGAAATAATTTTTCTAGTTACGTTTCAAAATACTCATCTGTTTCAGGAATATTTCCAAATCTATGTGATAATTCCTACAGTATCCTTTCAATGGGGAAGCAGAGATTCGAATTGTAATAATAAAAATCCAGGTTTTCTTTAAAAAATGAGAAATTTGTAGTGCATTCAGCCTGTCCTCCAACTTAATATTTTCCAGATGTTTTGGATTCCAGTCCCCATTATTTCAGACCATTCTGGCTTGTACTTTAAAATATCTGGAGCGCATTAGGATGGAAAGTAGAGGCTGTAGTTCTTTGGTAAATCTAAACTCTGAGGATGAAAAGTTACAAGCATGGCGCTGTTTTGTAGCTCTCTTTGTTTTAAGTTTACTATAACTACAGGTTATTTTCTGGTACAGTAACCAGAGAGTGCCCCGAGAAGCAAACTGTGCGAACTTTGTCTGCTTAGAGACTAGTTGGCAGTCAAAAATAGTAAGCTTAAAGCAAGGCACAAAGTGTTGTTTACAATTGGAGACAATTGGTACACACAAGTGTGTTTAATAGTAAACCAAGCCTGTGGCTGTTATATCATCCAACTAAGCTCAATATATACATCATATGTGACACATTGTTCTAGCAGTGTTAGAACCATTTCACTGCAAGCATTTTTAAAAGATTTTTGAGTTCTTAGAACATTAGTTTAGCAGATATTTATAGGAGATGATTGGTATGTATCAAAAAGTATTCAGATTATTTATCAGTCAGGTTTCTTTGAGATGTCATGAATATATTTGTGAAAAAACATTTAAATCAAACCCTAACCTTGAATCCAGTAGTTGAAGAACTAAAACTTGTAAGGATTTCTAAAACATGTTTTTCTTACATTTTTTACTTTTTAAAATGATAACTTAAAAGTTGGCCAAGTTTTTTTGGGGGAAGGAAGGGAACAAGGATGGAAAATGCATCAAAATTTACACTTATTAGCAAGGTTCCTGAAACTCCAAAACCTCTCTTAGATCAGTTTGGGTAATTATCAGGAATAATAGTTGAGGGGGAATTACCACCAGGGAAATACGACTTATTTTTGAGAGAAGTATTCAGTAAAAGTGTTGCATTCAATATCACATTTTGAATATTAGTTATTTAAAAGCCATACTTTAACAAATGTACAAAGCATAGATTTAATATAAACTGAATTGTGTTCTTCATATCTTCATATTAAAAATGACTTTCTTCACATTTCAAGATTGTCAAAAGTTTTTGCATATGTTTCAGGCTGGCTTCTTTTTATGGACAAACGCATTTTCAAACCATCTTATAGGCTTGAGTGCATGTGGGAATCTGTTTAGTGACTGAGGTGAACATTGTTTTGTTGGTGGTTAGCTATAATTTAATCTGGCCTTCACAGAAGGCTGGAGAAGTTGCCATCCTTGGTTAGTGTGCCTCTGAAGGAAAAGATTCACATGAGTGCAGTTGGCTGCCTTTGCTTCGTTACCAATCAAGAAAGGGCAACAGATTGGGAAGGTCTGCAGCTGCATAAGCTCCAATTCTGCCAAAAAGAATAATGAGAGTAGTCAAGAAAAGGAACAAAAGCTGAGGAGAGATGCCCTACATCTCTGAGATTTTTTCTTTACACTCAGGGTTTTCATTTGCAAATCAGCACTATTCTGTTTGTTGTTTGTGCTTCTCAGTGAACTTTTTTCCCCCATGGATCTTTTTCTTTGGAAATGTTCATTTTATTTAGCCAGATTTAATTGCATACCACTGAAGCATCATTTAACAGCTAGATTTGTATGTGTGTGTGTGTTAGTTTTAAGTGATGTATATAACTGCAGTTTGGTAACTCTACATAAAACTCACACCCAATGCATAACTTTTTTTGCAAATAAATGGCTGGAACAGGGAAAAAATGCTTCAGTAAAAGTGTGCTTCTCTTTGAAACTGATTATGGGTCTTAATATATAAATAGCATAATTATTATTTAACTTTAAGGTAATATGTATATATATTGTCCTTACTTACAACATGTAATATTCATGGTTTCAGAATTCAGCTCCCCTTTGGTTTCAATTTGCTAATCATTATTTGATTCTACAAGAGCAAGCATTATTTCATTGCACAATACATAATGCAACAAGATATGTATAATAACATTGTTTTGATAGTTTTACCTATGACAAGTGCCCACAGAAAAATGTTGAAAGTAGGTCTTAAAACTTAGGCTGGGGAAGGGTGAGTAAATTGCACTTTCCACCATATGTTGACCAATAGAATAATTGAACTTTTCAGGCTTTTCTTTAAAGTTTTTTTAACTGAACTTGGTTTACCTTGTCTTAATGTTTAAAAAAGGCAAATGTCTTTCATTGTACTAAGAGGTAGCTGCTGTATATAAACATGGAGTCAACCCTCCTCTCACAGTAATGATGTTACCTAGTTGCATAATGAAACCTCTGTAAGCAAGCAAGTTTAGGGAATACCAAGGGTCCCACAGTTCAACTCTGAATTAAATATGTTCTCTTCTATTGTATCTAAGTGTGCTTCTCATTGTGCTACTATCATTCTGTGTGTCCCATTATCCATTAAATTATTAATTTTGATATGAAGTAGAATGTATTGGCAAATATTATTTTTGTCTGATTCAATATTTATTCAGAAATTTCAGTCTGGTTTATAATAGTTTTATAATAATTAACTTAAAGTATCACAAAATGCAGACAAAAAAGACAAAAGATAAATTTAGTTAGAGCATATTTAAAATAATGAAATATTTCAAGCCATTTTAAAATACTTAGCTTTCTTTTCAATCAAGTTGGTATCAAACCCACTCTATAAGTAGGCATCATGATCTGAAATTCTTTTCAGAAGTACAAGCAGGGAGCATGAGAAACAGGCTTAAAGAGTATGCAACAGGATGGGATGAGACATGAAGAGTTTTTGAAGAGACAAATAGATTAATATACTGTATTAGATATATCTAATAAAAATAATTTGGGGAATAACACCTAGTGCAATAACAACTGCATCCTCTGCCCCAAACAAGCACCTTCAATAGTAAGAAACCTTGAATGATACACCTTATATTTCTGTATTGACACTTACCAGGTATTACTTGCACAAAATGATACAAAATCACCTATTCTTTTAAAACTTAATTTTGAATGACTGCTTTATCCTATATTTCCCAATATTTTCTAATGAATTTTTTCCTTATTTTTATTTCCTCTTATTTTCTATTTTTTATTGCTGATCCCATTTATTTATGTATTTATGTATACCACTATGCGTAGAATCAATTGCAGCATTGTATGAGGAAAAAAATAACTGTAAAATGACAATGCATTTTAAAAAGTCACCTATATAAAGATATATTTAACAAGGACAGGTAAAAAAGCCATTCAGAGTCTTCTAAAACCATGAGATGGGTGGCATATAAACTTAATAAATAAATAAATAAAATAAGCATATGTATTATCAGTGGGCAGGATTAAATGAAAACTTTATCTTACATAAGCATTAATCTGTTTTCACAAATGTTCTTCCCAGTCTTATAGCCACCAATATAAGTTATTTGGATTAGCAAAGAGTCAGGCAACATATTCATGTATGTTCTCTTGTCCCTAACTTTTGGTTAGGGCAATGATATGAGCAAAGAATATTGAAATACAAGTGGAATGGTTATAGTTTGCATAGGTTTTGTAAGATGGAAAATGTTCCCACTCTCCTGCTACAAAAAGTTGGCAAATCAAAGCTGTCTTTGAATTGGTTTCCAAGTAACATGCTTACTTTGTCCAAAACTGCAAATTGGAGAAAGGAATGCTTCCTATAAACTGCCCATTCACCAAATTGTATGAATTATAATGCATCCCAGGCTTCTTGAGTTAGTCCATTTCACAGGAGTGAAACATGCTATTCCTTAAAGTTTAGTACAACAAACATTCATCCGTTCAGAGTACATAATGCACATGTATTTCCTTTACGAAAGAATGCAAACCTGTCTGTCCACATTTTATTATTGTATTATACTTCTCACTGACCCAACCAATACATTGCTGGAATTCAATATGGTTATTGTTTGAAAATCCTGAGTATTTCTTGAGACCTTTATCAGAGTGAGAATGATTTTAGTATTCGTATTCCTTCAATTATTTCAGTTTCTCTTATTTCAGTTTCCTATGTATATTTGTTCTCTTCTATTGCGTAGATGCTATGGCAATTGTTACAGCAAAAATGTAAACCTTAGAAATTATAAATTTGTGAGGTGTTCTCATCCACGCTGCATCAAGAGTCCAGGATGGGTAAGACTCCTCCATGTGATGTCCTAGAGCTGAGTCTGTCACTATATAAAAAGCCAGCCCCTAGCTTTGACTCAGCTCCTTGTCTTTGAGCTTGTTTCTAGGAAGCAGTGGTTGGTCTAATATTTAGAGAAGCAACAGCAAGGAAAGGGACAAACTGTTCTTTTTGCACAGCTCCCAGGGATCCGTTGGAGCTGTGCCACCAGGAGAGTGGGGATCTGCTCTCCTGCAGTGCCAAGGACTTGGCACTGCTATAGGGAGGCTGCGAGTAAGGAGAGCACTCGGATTCCTCCCACGCAGCCTTCCCCAGCATGATTGCATTGTCGCTCGAGCCACGAGTTGCAGTGATGTATTTCGGCGCCTCTCCGCTGTTCGAATCAAGGTGATCATTCAGCGCTGGTTTTTCTCCTCGTTCAGGGCTCCAAATAGCCTTAAGAGTGAAAACGCCTCTGTGGCCTTCCCCCTGGGAGCCAGAAAATGTGTGAGTGGCCATTTCGTGGCAATCGGCCACAGCACACATGGAGGATAGCCATTTTAATTTGGCCCAACTGCAGGACCGATCTCCCTAAGAGGTCTTTCTTTGATTCCTGAGCACCTGGCCCAGTGGTAGGAGGCACATATATGAGGGTTGCTTCCAGCACCTCTTATGCCCTTCCTATCTCCAACATGGATGAAGATAGGGCCCAAGCTGAGATCTCGGGTCTAACAGATTATGGACCACAGGCCCAAAAGAGAAAGAGGAAGAGACAAAGAGGCCATTCTACACAGAGAGAAGCTGCAGCTAAAATGAGGGCCAAGGCCCTAGCTCCACAGAAAACTTCTAAGGCTGAACTCAGAGCTGAAAAGAGAAAACATGCTGCTCTGGAAAGACAATTCCAAAAGACCCTGGAGCAGATGAGAAGGCGTTTACAACAGGCTTCCCACCCAGGGGAAGTGCAGTGTCCAGGGGTTAGTCCCAGGGAGGGGGAGGCTGAGGCCAGCACATCCATTCTTCTCCAAGCCTGGTCCCCTGAAAGGATTGAGGAAGACTTGGGGCCCCAGGACTTAAGCAGGTCTGGGCCCAACTTCACACAGGCTCCTTGGGGTCCCCCTCCTGGCCAGATCTCCCAAGATGCCCATAGACCTAGGCCTGAAGCCACCTTTATTCCTTCAGCAGCAGGCCTACACCCGTCTGAAACCTCCTCTAACAGTGGGCCCAGTGACATCAGAGATATGGTCTCTGTAGCCATAAGGCAGGGTCTTGCAGAAGGATTCCAGTAACTCCTTCATGCTTTGGGGGGGGGGTCAGGCCTTGTTTCCTGCTGCCTCCCAAGGGGCCTCTATTCAACATAGTGGATACCCCTTCCACCCAGTCTGACTGGGGGGATTATGATGATGGGGATTCACCAACCCCACTGAGCAGAGCCACTCCTCAGGATCCGAGATAGAAGAGGGTGAGATCAAGGACCCTAATTTGTCAGAAGAAGAGGGGTTTCACCTTGAACAGCCCCCTTCAATGGCTGTTTTTAAGCTCATCTTATTCAAGCCTCTCCTGCAAAAAGCATTGGTCACCACCCAACTATCACAGCAGGAAGTGGCTCTAGAACCCCAAGGTTTGCCATGGGAATTTCCTTTTCTCCAAGCCATACTGAGGTCCTCCAATCTCCTCTGTTGTTCCTGGACCTAGTTAAAGAACAGGGTGCCTCCCCTGCTGCTGGAGCATGGCCTTCGTCTCACGACAGGCATTTTTATAACGTGGACCCTTCCTTGGCCAATGCCCTTGCAGTGCCTTCTGTTGGTGTTCCAGTCGTAGCCTCGTTTTCTTCCTTGGGCACTCCCACGGACCAGAGGATGTGCTCAAGGCCGAGGATAAGAGGTCAGAACAAACATTCAAGTGCAATCATCAATCTGAGGCTTGGGTTGTCCAGGCCTCAACAGCAGCGTCCTTTTTTACAAGGGCCTCGCTCCGCTGGCTGCATCAACTGCAAGATTGCCTACCACCCTCTAACTTCAGATCTCATCAGGGTCTGAACAAGATCATTGCAGCGGCTGAATTCATGGCGGACGCCATTTTAAATTCAGCCAAGTTTGCCTCTAGGGCCATGGCCTCCTCGGTGACAGTGAGACAGCTACTGTGACTGCAGAATTGGCAATCTGACTCCCGCCAAAAGTGGAAGTTGGCATCAGCTCCTTCTGCTGGAGGGAAGCTCTTCAGAGAGGCCCTGGATCCATACCTGGTCGAAACCAGGGATAAGAGAAAGGTCCTCTCTTCAACAGGAAGGAGGGCAGATTATCATTCAACTCTGTACTTCTGTCCCTCTGCCTTTTGGGCCGAGTCCACCTCTCCTCCTGTAACCAGAGGACATTCTCTGAGCACCAGGAGCAATGACCAGAGATGGCGGGCAGGCAACAACAGAATACGCGTAAACGGCCCTTTCGAGGAGGAGGAGGCCATTCCTTCCGATGCTCCAAGTAAATGCCCATTCTCCCCTCCCATTGGAGGTCATTTGGCCTTCTTTGCCTCCAAATGGGAGGAGTCTACATTGGACACCTAAGTGCTCAGAATGGTGACATCGGGTCTGCAGCTGGAGTTCCTCTCACCACCCCATGTTTTTTTGTGAACTGTCCCATTTCTCGGGATAGTGCCAAGCAGGCCCTTGTGGAAGCGGCCATTCAACACCTTGTAGATATAAGGGACATACAACTGGTTCTGGTTGATCACTGAGGGCTTGGTTTTTATTCTAGACTCTTTGTGATTCCAAAGGCATCGGGGGTGGCAAGCCATTCTCGACCTCAAGTTTTTGAACAGGCTCATCCCATACAGGCATTTCAAGATGCAAACCTTGCATTCGATCCTAGAGAGCATTCGGGAGGGTGACCTCCTCTCTTCCATTGACCTCACGGAGGCTTACCTCCATATCCCCATCTGGCACCATCACCGCCAGTTCCTTCATTTTTGTTACCAGAATGAGCATTTCCAGTACCAAGCCCTTCCTTGTTACATGGATGAGCATCTTTCCAGTCAATGTTCCCCATTCCCGCCAGGAGATCCAGTCAATGTTGCCCCATTCCGCTCAAGGAGACCTCCATACAAAGTTGCAGTTCCTACAGCATCATGGTTTTTCTATCAATTTCAAGAAAAGCCACCTCTCTCCCACAACCAGACTACTCTATTTGGGAGCAATCATCGATACATCTCTTTGCGAGGTTTTCCTCTCCCCAGATTGTGGGGAAAGCCTGAACGAGATGATCCTTCAGATTCGAGGACAACACACAGTTCCCTTATCTCATCTTTCCAGACTGTTGGGAAGATGATCTCCTGCATCGGCCTTGTCTCGTGGGTGCACTCTTTGACTCTTCAATGGTTCTTGCTACCATATCAATGAGTGGGAACCAGCCACACATCCTCCAGAGTGCAAGTCCCACCACAGATTCTTCGATCATTCTGCTGGTGGCAATCCCCAGCACTCTGGAGGGGACATCTGTTCAAAGAGCCGATCAGAATCCTGCTCATCTCAGATGCCAGTCTTCAGGGCTGGGGGGCCCTTCTAGCTGGAGAGATAGCCCAAGGGTGTTGGTCTCAGGTAGACAGGTCTTGCCCTATAAACTGGCTGGAACTCAGGGCCATCTTGCTGGCACTCAAGCATTTCCTGTCCAGGGTGGCAGGGGCCCATGTGTTGGTGATGACGGATAATGTGGCCACAAAGGCACATGTCAACCGACAGGGAGGAATGGGGTCCAGAGCCTTGATGATGGAGGCCGAATGCCTGGGGCGGTGGGTGGAGAGGCACCTTTTATCCATCAGGGTAGACCACATTTCTGGGGTCGACAACACCCAGGCTGACTGGATGTGTTGGAGCACTGTCGACCATTCGGAGTGGAGTCTCCATCCCACCCTGTTCAGGGATCTTTATCTCATGTCCAGTACTCACCACTCCCCTGAATGCCCAGGTGAACAGATTTTTCACCAGATTTCCTTCTCAGGGAGCGGAGGGGACCAATGCGCTTTGGAACAGATGGCCCCCAAGTCTCCTCTACGCCTTTCCCCCTCTTCCGATCATTCCAGTGGTCATTTGGAAGATGTTGGAGGAAAAGGCAGAGCTGATTCTCCTGGTACCTCATTGGCCCAGGAGACCCCGCTTTGCCGATCTGGTGAACTTGTCTGTAGCCCAGCCATGGAGGATCCCAGCCCATAGGAACTCCCTTCATCAGGGGACCTTGATACACCCAGACCCTCAGTGATTCCACTTGACCGTGTGGCACTTGAGTAGCAACATCTGAGAGACTCTAGCTTTCCTGATAGGGTTATCCACACCATTCAGGCTTCCCATAAACCTTCTACGATCAGCATTTATAATGCCACCTGGACAGTTTTCTTCAATTGGTGTTTGAAGGACAACCGTGTTCCCATCTCAGCATTTGTAGCTGACGTATTACTATTCCTTCAGGATGGGTTGGATAAAGGGCTCTCACCCAACACTCTCTGCTGTCAAGTGGCGGCCCTGTCATCAGTTCTGTACTGGGAAAACTTCTCTTCCCTGTCCCATCATCCTTCAGTTTGTAGGTTTTTAAAGGGAACATCTAATCTCCATCCCCCAGTGGTTCATAGGTATCCTACGTGGGAGCTCTCTAAGGTGTTATAGGCCCTTACAGGTCCTCCTTTCGAACCACTCAGATTGGTGTCACTACAATTTATGACCTTTAAGGTAGTCTTTCTAGTGACTATTACATCAGCCAGAAGAGTATCAGAACTGGTGGCACTCTCAGTTAGGCAGGATCTCTGCACCTTTCATGGGAATAGGGTTTTACATCTAGATCCTACTTTTGTCCCAAAAGTCAGTACCTGGTTCCATAGGGTTCAATACATTGTGTTACCAGATTTCTGCCCACATCCTAACCATGAGTTGGAAGACAAAAGGCATAGATTGGATGTAAAAAGAGCATTATGCATCTACATCAAACGTACTGCTGCATTTCAAAAGACTGAGGCTATGTTTGTGTCCTTTTCTCCAAATTCCTTGGGATGCAAAGCCTCTTCTCCTACCCTAAGTACAGGTGAAACTCGAAAAATTAGAATATCGTGCAAAAGTTCATTTATTTCTGTAATGCAACTTAAAAGGTGAAACTAATATATGAGATAGACTCATTACATGCAAAGCAAAATAGTTCAAGCCATGATTTGCCATAATTGTGATGATTATGGCTTACAGCTCATGAAAACCCCAAATCTACTATCTCAGAAAATTAGAATATGACATGCAATCAATAAAACAAGGATTTTACATAGAACAATATTGGACCTCTGAAAAGTATAAGCATGCATATGTACTCAGTACTTGGTTTGGGCCCCTTTTGCAGCAATTACTGCCTCAATGCGGCGTGGCATGGAAGCTATCAGCTTGTGGCACTGCTGAAGTGTTATGGGAGACCAGGATGCTTCAATAGCGGCCTTCAGCTCTTCTGCATTGTTTGGTCTCATGCCTCATCTTTCTCTTGGCAATGCCCCATAGATTCTCTATGGGGTTCAAGTCAGGTGAGTTTGCTGGCCAATCAAGCACAGTAATCCCACAGTTATTGAACCAGGTTTTGGTGCTTTTGGCAGTGTGGGCAGGTGCCAAGTCCTGCTGGAAAATGAAGTCAGTATCCCCATAAAGCTTGTCTGCGGAAGGAAGCATGAAGTGCTCCAAAATCTCCTGGTAGACGGCTGTGTTGACCCTGGACTTAATGAAGCACAGTGGACCAACACCAGCAGATGACATGGCTCCCCAAATCAACACAGACTGTGAAAACTTCACACTGGACTTCAAGCATCTTGCAGTGTGTGCCTCTCCATTCTTCCTCCATACTCTGGATCCTTGGTTTCCAAGTGAGATGCAAAAGTTGCTCTAATCTGAGCAACAGGCCAGGTCTGTTTTTCTTTAGTCCAGGTAGGACGTTTCTGATGTTGTTTGTTGTTCAGGAATGGCTTGACAAGAGGAATATGACATTTGAAGCCCATGTCCAGGATCCATCTGTGTGTGGTGGCTCTTGATGCACTGACCTCAGTCCACTCCTTGTGAAAGTCCCCAACACTTTTGAATGGCCTTTTCCTGACAATCCTCTCCAGGCTGCTTGTGCACCTTTTTCTTCCACACTTTTCCCTTCCATAACTTTCTATTAATGTGGTTTGATGCAGCACTTTGGGAACATCCAACTTCTTTTGCAATTACTTTTTGAGGCTTTCCCTCCTTATGGAGGGTGTCAATGATGGTTTTCTGCACAACTGTCAGGTCAGCAGTCTTTCCCATGATTGTGATTCCTACTGAACCAGACTGAAAGACCATTTAAAGGCTCAGGAACCCTTTGCAGGTGTTATGGCTTAATTAGCTGATTAGAGTGGGACACTTTGAGCCTAGAATATTGCACCTTTTCACAATATTCTAATTTTCTGAGATTGTGGATTTGGGGTTTTCATGAGCTGTAAGCCATAATCATCACAATTATGACAAATCACAGCTTGAACTATCTTGCTTTGCATGTACCGTGTTTCCCCGAAAATAAGACACTGTCTTATATTTTTTTGGCTCCCAAAAACACACTAGGTCTTATTTTCGGTAGGTCTTATATATTTATGGTGCCAAATAGTGGGTGTGAGTGTGTAGGGGGTGTTTCGCGGGTGCATGGTTGCTCCCTGAAAAGTCTTCCTGGAACTGGAGATTTACACTAGGTATTATTTTCAGGGTAGGTCTTATATTAGGGCAGGTTTAGAAAATAGTGCTAGGTCTTACTTTTGGGGTAGGTCTTATTTTCGGGGAAACACGGTAATGAGTCTATCTCATATATTAGTTTCACCTGTTAAGTTGCATTACTGAAATAAATAAACTTTTGCACGATATTCTAATTTTTGGAGTTTCACCTGTAGATGGATCAGGGCATGTATTGCCAAGGCTTACCAGACTTTGTCCCTTCCAGTGCCCAAGAGCTTAACGGCTCACTCCACCAGAAGCGCAGCTACATCGGCTGCTTGGTCAACTCAGGCATATCTGGAAGAGATCTGTAGGGCAGCTACCTGGGCATCTCCATCACCCTTCATATGGCACTATCATCTGGACTCATTTGCTTCGGCAGATGCAGCCTTTGGCAGATGGGTGCTACAGAGGGTTGTTCTGCAAGCAGAGTAGGCAGACCGGACAATGGCCCTCCTGTGGACATGCAGGCTTTGGTATGTCCCATCCTGGACTCTCGGCACAGCGTGGATGAGAATGGACGTTGGTATAATTACCTGAGAATGCCCTTTTTATCTACTTTGCAAGAGAGTCCAGCCCCACCCTAGTTGTGTCCGGTTCTGGTCGGGACTGGGATTGTTTCTAATTGTGTTTTTGCTTCCTAGACACTCTATGTCTGTCGAGTATCTTCGCCTGAAGCTGGGGAGCCAGCTAGGGGCTGGCTTTTTATATAGTGGCAGACTCAGCTCTATGACATGACAGGGAGGAGTCTAAGCCATACTGGACTCTCTTGCAGTGTAGATAGAAAGGGCGTTCTCAGGTAATTATACCAACACCCATTTTATGAGAAAACATCAATTTTGAGATATAATTTTTAAAACTTTTCAGCCTTTTGATGAAGACCAAGTGAAGTGATTGAAATCAATTCTATGTTTTTTTTTCATTGTAATAGCATATATTAATGTAAGTCCATGTGTTTATGTTGTTTCATGAAGTCAGTTGTTATTTATAAAATATAATGACACAGGAAAAAAAAGTTCATTAAAGTATCTGCTTTTGTTGCATTGAACTCTAAAGCTGTGAAATGCTTTGGATCACCACAGATCTTAAAGTACATGTTTTTTTCAGACATCAGTGCCAGGCTGACGTTAAGATGTTGCTATGTAAGCGTGGCTTAAAAGTTGTACCACTTTAAATACTTGATGCTTGCTTTTGTATGAGAACTTGCCTAAACATCTTTATAATTATTTAAGCATATTCTAACTTATTTTTGGAGTTCTACAATTTTTAAACATTAAACATCTTGCTAATTAGGTAAAAGTCATTTTAAAGATTGTAAACAAATTGTCTTTCATTGTTTAATGAAATGATATACAGGAAATCCTCACTTACTAATTGCAATTGGCACTGGCAACTTGGTTGCTCAGTGATGCAGTCATAAAGTGAAAAAAATAATGTAACACTGCCTATCTTATGATAGCAGTTCCACAGTTGTTAAATGAATCGCCATGGGTCATTAAGTGTGATGTCACATAACTGACTTGTCACTTCCTGCCAGTTTTTCTATTGACTTTGCTTGTTGGAAGCTGGCTGCTAATGACAATTCAGAAGACTGCGGGACTCTGTGATCATTATAAATGTGCACCAGTTGCCAAGAGCCTGAATTGTGATCACATAACTCTGGGGACACTACAACTTTGACAATTGTTCACACGTTTCTCTGAAACAGTCACTGAATATGCAGTAAGTGAAGATTACTTCTATATCAGGATAGGTTATTTAGGTAAAAAAAATAAAGTTGTAATTGATAAAGTATCTAACATTTATAGAATATATTTTGGTGGATTAATGTCCAAGATGTGCCCCCTCCCCAAAAACCCCTAAAAAGATTAACGTTTGAATTTGAAGCCATTATAAACTCAGTGTTCTATGGGCCTCCATGAAGTAGTTCCTCAGAAAGGAGGCAGAAAACAAAACAAAAATGTAGGGAAAAAATATTTCAAATGCTACATCAAAATAAAATAAGATATTGGAACCTGTGTCATATTTTTGTAAGCCATAGATCTTGTGTGAAATAAATACCACTCGTTGCAAAGAAAGGGAAAGGCAGATTGGTCTTGCATACACAGATGGCTAGGAAAATGCATAAAGAATATTTTCTTGGTGGTCGAAAGACTGGAAGGATCCTTCAAAGTAAAAATAGCTTTGACCAGTATCTAATTGTTAACAAAGTCCAAAACATGTACTGAAACAGTTTCAAAATTTGCCTTTATGGCTAAAAGAAAATGATATCAGAAAGTTGTTCTTCCCAGGCAGGAGGTTTCTGAATGCTTTCTTTTTCATCTTTTTACAATCAGCTGCATATTGATTAGGTCAAAACTTCAAAAATGTTTATTTTACACATGCAAATACTTATTTTTATGCAAGTCTTTAATGGAACATAATTAGACTTACATACTTTATAAATAATATTCCTTCCTTCTTTCCTTCCTTCCTTCCTTCCTCATTGGTGATTATTTTTTAAATGCCCAACATTAGAAACAACCTTGGATTTGAGTAGAAGTACCAATTAATGGTAGCTATCAGCAGCCAAATAAAACATTTCTGCATGTAACACCCACATAAGGCCTTAAGGCTGAATAATGCTGGAAAAACTGGCTTCACAATATTTTGTTCCCAGGTTCAAAGTTGATTCTCACCTGGTAGTATGTAGCTTTTAATACTTTTATTAAAAAAAACAAGCCATATTTTTTAGAAGAAGTATTTGGTTTAACACAGTAATTGGATTAAATATAAAATCTTGGTTTGAAATTGGCTATCATTTTCTGGTTCTACAAATTGGACAGTGATTTTACACTAGAGGAATTTGTATAATATCATTTATTTAACTACTAAAATTTAATTATGAGTCCTTTTTCCAATAGTACATTCTAACATTTCCCAGTAATTGAAATTGAGAAGAGCAGTACCTGTATGAACTACCTAGAAAATGACTTCCCTGTTCATCATAGCAGGTATAAATAATTTTAGTAATTTATCACCTCCTAAAATACAACAAATGATCTCTTCTTCCCAAAACCCAACTCTTATCTATAAATATATCCTTAAATCCCTTGTTATTCCAGTCCTGGTGTCAGCAAAAAATCATTAAGGGTTACCAAAGATAACATATCTATTTTAATCTTAATCTGATAAAACAATCTTATATTCCTTCCTTTTACTTCTAACAATCTTGATTTGTGGTATCTTTAAAAAGTGTTGTGGAACTTGATTTCACTTTCTTGATTTGTTATACCTTTCAATTATTAAGGCATCAACCTGTTTTCTTTGTATCATTGTAGCACTTTTTCTATACCAATTTTTTTTTGCAGCTCTCATTTTTAAATCTACTTTCAAATCTATCTCAGTCTTGTTAGATATATTCCTCTTCCATAACATCTTTTAAACAAAATCTAGCTATAGAGGCAGACACTCTTAAAACTAACTTCTGGGTCCATTGTTTGAAAACATCTTCAATGTGTCCAGTGTTGACATACCTTCTTCAATCTGTAATTGTAAGTCAAGCTTGTGTGTTGTTTGCCTATAATTGTAATTAGTTCCCGTATGGTCCAATTTTTAAAATTCTTATCTTATTGTTTTTTAAAAAAATTCAAAACAAAAGCATTTTTCTATGGGAAGGATACTTATAGTTAATTCCAAAATATTATTTCAAATTTGCCTGCAATCTTTGCTCATTTATAAGTTTTAATACCTTTTTGCTGTTCCATATACATAAATTGATTTCAAACTTTTACTAAGGATTGAAGGAAACTCACCCAATATGATAAAAATTATCAATCCAAAGGTTCCTAACAGCTGAATAGCAATTTCCATAAGTGATTAGAAAATAAAGTATGTGGACCCAGGGTCCTTTCAAAGGGCCAATTACAGTATGTATGAGATGTTATTCCCTCATTTCCAATGTTCTAAATCTATCAGAGACAATTGCCTTGAAGTTTCCTCATGAAGAGCCTGAAGCATTTGGATGATTTCAAGTCTTTTCCTTGCCTGGAAAGAAATTATGAAGGGCTGGTCTACTTCATTCCATCACAATCATCTGTGTGTGTGTGTGTGTGTGTGTGTGTGCACACACACACACACTCACACACACAATGAAAGATGGGTCTTCCATTTTTTTCCCTGGAAGTTCTAAGTGAAATATTCAATATAAGCTCTATAATGATTCATAACAGTACAAACCAGCAGTGATATGTGCACTAAGGTATTAAGAATATAAGACATATGTTGCTGAATTAGACACTTGGTCCTTCTAGTCCAGGGGTGTTAAACTGGCGGCTCGTGAACCAGATGTGTCACAAACAGGCCATGCCTACTCCAGCTCTACAAAGGAAAAAAAATGTGATGCTGCGAGTTTGACACCTGTGGACTAGTTCAATAGTCCAATAGTCTGTTCCCTCAGTAGCCAACCACAAATAAGCCAACTAGTCTCCCAGTAGGAGTTGCCACACTGCCATTAATGGCTAATAGCCATTGATCCCCGTGACTCCCATGAATTGGCCCAACTCATTTTTAAAGACAGCCAACAACCACACTATGTGGTAGAAAATTAAAAAAGAGATAAAGTTGTTTGCAATGAATCAAAGTGATCTTATATAACTGATTAATAAAGATGATATAGGAATGTTATATGGAATAATTTATAAATAACTTGTTTTATCAAGAGATAATATTTAGAATTAATTAAACATAGCCAGAAAACATTTCTCATAAAATCTCTAAATATGCTTAAATCTATAGAACATTGTATAATTTCATTGCAATGGGCTGCTGAAGTATTGCTTGCTCCCTCATATAATCAACCATCAATTGAACATACTGCTAACCAATCAAAAAGAATGCAATGATTTTATAACAGAAGCCCATATTAAAACAGAAAACCTTATTTCTTCTCTGCCATCACAATCAAACTTTCCAAAAGACAATGCTGAACTTAGCGAAAGAGATACTATGTTTTCTGATGCAAATTATCAGTTTCTCCTCATAGCTATATTGCCTCTTTGTTCATTCATATCTGACTCTAGAGTAGAGTCTTAATATTTTTTGCAATTCCCTATATGATAGTCAAATTCATTCAGATATTAATGAAAATGGCTTATGTTACATTTAAAAATGTGTCAAGGTTAATAGAATGGAACTGAAATAAAGAACTTCTTAGAGAGAAGCCCATCATCCATGAGTGTTCCTGGACTCTGCTTAAAAGAATTGACTAAACCATTAGATGTGAGGTCAAAGTGACATTCTTCATGGTTAAATATTAGTTATTTATGACTACAAGTAACTGTATGGAATGCAAAAAATGTTTGAGTTGCTATTTGGCAACAGGTATGCTATTGTTCTTTGACCCTTAGGTGCTTGAAACATAACATTGTGTTCACTGTTAGTGATCCTACTGTTTATTCACTAGAATGTTAATTTTGTCTTCTGCATCTGTACCAATAACTTCTTTAATTTGGAACAGAACAGTCATAAACAGAGATGGAGGAATAAAATAGCCTACAGTATGTTATTTTCAACATCCTTGTAATTTTCATTGGTCATGATAGGAACAGAAACTGTAGATGGAATAATTTTTCCCCACAAAATATGCTAGTACTGTTATTCTTAATTTCATTTTTTTAAAAATCCAGTGATAACAGAGGGCATAATCTATGGCTATACAACCTGGCATAATCTACAGCTACTCCAAATTGTTGTGCCCGGTTGGAAGGAATCCAACTCCCTTGGGACTATTTCTGAGACACCTGTTTGGAGTGATGCTGTAATTGAATATTTCTTGCCTGCAGAGATGACTTTACCTGATCTTCAGCAATGGATGTGCATCTTTATTGGCAGAGCACTTTGCTGCTGGGAAAGAAACATTTTTGTCACATTCTAAAAACTTTTAGGCAACTTCAGAGATTGTTTACTGCCCCCCTCCTGCATAAATTGAGAATTAACTTTTAATTAACTGTTTCTTACAATAGCTGTCTAGGCAACTTTTTCTTGTTGATTTTAGATTTAAGGCAATTTCTATTTCTTGAGTCAAATATCTGGAAACATTTCTCTTTTATAAGTTCTCTTTTCAAAGATAATTCAATGTGGTATGTTTGCTAAATGTTCAAAATGTTCAAGATTTTTCTGAAAAAGTTTAAAATCCTCTTAAAATCCTCTTAGACAGTTTTTTGGGTTACATAAATTTAATCTATTGTCATTTTCAATAAATAGATAATGTAAGCAATATCAAGACTGAAAAATATAAAAATATCATCTAATATTAACAATGCTAAATGTAGATATGGTAGCAATTAGTCTGCCACCTCAATTAAAAAAGTAATGTTAATGAAGAGCTTAAGCTTGATCTGATTCTGCTCTAATTGAGTGTTCTGTATTTTTATTTTTTCCATTGTTCGCATCTTGCATTTCAGGAAGGATGCTGTAGCTTTCAACAACTTTTGGTATTTGTATCATGCAGGACTTACGTTTTGCTACAGCAAGCTTCACTTGCATTGACGGGTATAGTCAAAACATTATGAGGGATACTTTTGTGATTGAGAAGAAAGACTTCATAGTAACGTGGAGTGTTCTCTCAGCTTCAAATGGGGTGTCATGTCCTCAAAAGGTTACATTCCCAGGCTGGTTTGGAGAATACTGATACAACCAGAATAGTGTGTACTTTTTAAAATATGTTGATTGGCCCATACATGCATTTTTTGTTAAGCACTAGTCCACCAGGATGTTTGCTTTTGGTGAATAAACATCAGAAGTCTTATACTAGGTATAACTAAAGTATGTTGGCAGCTAAGCCCTTAAAAATGACATCACTTAATCTACTGGTTTTTGAGTTGCACTAAAGATTTAAAAAATCAATTATAAGTGTTTTTTTTGTTCACATTAATTCAAATAATTGAATTAATTCAAATAATTAGCAGCATCCTACTGAGTTATTTCAGAGTTGATCATAGATTTGTATGTATAAATAATGTTTCACTCTACCATAGTCTGTTATAATCCTTGGAATAGTACTTATGGTTTATGGTACATGCAAATGCTAATGCTACTGCTATAAATAATACTTCACCCATTCTAAAAAGAAGCATGCGAAATCCCTTATAAATATATATAAATATATAAGGGCTGTGTTTTTCAAAACTGCTATTTGATTTATGTATGTTGCTACTTCTAATGTGTTAAGTACTATATAGCAAATCAGTTTACTGACTAGGGATTTTGAGTTTATTATAAAGCAGGCATGATGCTTCAAGATAGAGAGGGAGGGAGAGGGAGGGAGGAAGATTATATATAGATTTAGAAAGAGTTTTTAAAAAATAAGCAATATGTTTTAAAAATAGTGACACTATTCTATAGATCATGGTAGCTATAATGTAAATAATAAAAGGATTATTGAGAATAAATTTGTTCTTTAAATATAAAACATCTGCTTTTGTTTAATTGTTCAGTCTAAAAACTTAAAAACTCAGGGTAATTCAGTCATTTTTCTGATAATTTTGGCATATGATTAATCACTGGTTAAATAGAATTATACTCAATACCCAGTGAGATACTGCTGAATCTGTGCATACAAACCCCATGCTCTGACAGCATTACTCTGAAAAAAAGGGTTGATTGTATAGAGGACTTCTCTGTGTTATCATTCTGTAAAGATACAGAATCAGACAAGTAGCTTATGACTCCATTGAGAATTGGGGCGGAAAATCCACAATATACTATAGGATTTCTAAATGTTGACTGGCTAACGAATTAGATAGGCTGATAAATATATCATCAGTGAATGCCAGATAAAAGGCTCTCCATGGCTGTTGCTGTGCTTCCTCTCTGTGAAAGCAAAATCTCTGGGGATTTTAGATCAGATTATGCCTGAATGGAAGTAAGACTAGATGCTTCTCTACTAGTGTATTTTTAGTTTCATTCAAGGTTGTCAGGGTTTAGTTATGAGGTGCAAATGCATCTCTAATATTGCAGGCAGCTGGGTTTCATTTTTTTTATATTGCTCAAACCTGCTAGTGCTGTTGTGCCAAGGTATAAAAGAGAGCTGGGATGTCTTTAAGGTGCCTTGACTTTGTTTCTTTCTAGAAGCCTGGCATCCACCATCCAGACCCTGTGCAAAACAAAAGAGGAGGGAAGAGGAAAGATGCTTTTGAATTGAGTTCAACTCCTGTTCCATGCAGTTTTCTTGGCAGGATGGTAGAAATAGCTTGCCTTGTCTTTTGGGGATTTGCTTTTAATTCCCACTTTAGTTAACAGCCCTGAAATTCCTTACTAATCTTCTATCCAAGTACTACTAGGATGAACTCAAAGCATACTTTAAAAATTATAGAATACGATGCCTTTGAAAACATGCACAGATATGTATTTGTGATTTATACATCCTTTCATATAAAAATCAATTCTTCTAAACATTCTTTTTCAACAGCCTAATTTACAAGAAAGGAGACATTTAATTATTGTCAGAAAATAGGTGTCATTTGCAGATCTACTGCAAATTGCAAATGCATTATATAAACAGCACAGTTTAATCTGTTCCATATCCCCCAAGCCCCCACCACACCCAGCCAATCTGCTGTCAGTATTGAGTTAGATTCTGGTAACACTTTAGTTAGCTACTATTCAGGGAGTCAGGGAAGCATTATGAAACTTCTCTTCAGGCAGCAAAACATAAAGATTGCAACTGAAGTGGAATGGAATTGGGGTTTTCTAATTTCTGATTCAGACAGAAGATTCTTACTGTAGATTTGTTCTTCTTCTTCTTTGACACCTAAGGAAGCAGATTTATCTGAATTAATTTTATTGTCCTATGTATAAAAACAGAAAACAACATTTATGTTACAATATTTATTACCTTTACACATTTAAACAAAAACACATCATGTTATAGAGTGGGGCAAAAGCTCTTATAAGATTTAATGCTCCTTTGCCCCACCTTTTTTTAATCTTGCACACTGAAGAATAGAAATTGGAGAAGCTTAGCCTAAAACCCCATTTCATATGTAAATGCCTGTTCCATTTATGATATAATGTATTTGTTGTGCTGTTTTGTTCAGTGATCAAGCTGAAATAATGTTGTGGGCAATGGTCTTGAAACCACTTTACCTCATTAAAATGTATTTGCAAGAATTCCAGTCCATCTCAACAATAAACTATACAAGCCTTGAGATTAACATATTTATTTATGGGGTACAATTTTGGTAATGTAAGCTCTGGTCCATAAAAATGTGATATAATCCTTTTTCGTATAATGGAATTATTGCACCTTTCCTTCTCCTACATATTATCAATCAGTGTTAATCCTAGAAGCATTTTGCTTATTTTGTAATATCAGTGCTTGGGATGGAGGCTTGATAATCAGGTGCCATATTCTAAAAGGACTCTTATTTTACATAGTATTGGCTTAGTGGAATGTGACAGGCTGATCCAGTTTCCAAGATACATGGGGAGTGAGAATGTAAACAAGAACCCATGGCTACATTCTTGGGATTTCACTTCAGCTAAGAGGAAGGAGGAAAATAAGTGTTCGAGAGTTTAGTTCAAGATAAAAGGTGTTGTGGTTGAGTACACTCTTTCTTTAGAAAATACAGCTGAAATAGAACACATCTAGGTATATAATTTGTTATTTTAACATGTATAGATACACAGGTTCTTTCAACATATCCTACATTTCTATGGAGAAAGAGGTTTCTCTCACTTCCTACTTCTGAGGAAGCAGCTATTTAACCAAATTTTCTTAGAATAAGTTGATTGTTTAACTGTTGTTCTTGACAGTAAGAAAGAAAAATGAAGAAAGGTCATTACTGTGAAATAGCCTATTTGAAAACTGGTATTCTCAGAAGAAGTGATTTAATAATTAAAGTGCTGAGCTATAGTTACCCAATAACACGGCGAGATATGGAAGCAGACAATTCCACAAGTCAATCAGAAAAACTATAAAATCAAATATTTCTATTTCAGGAGAGTCAGTCAGTTGGTATATGGTACACTACTATTCAGTGACATGCAAATTTTGAATTTTCTCAGAGTGGACATCTAGGTCTATATCTAAGATTAGATTTCAGATATCTCAGATAGCATATTTCTATATCAAGTAAAATAGTAGTTTTAGAAAAGATACAGGTTGGATCCAGAGTAATCCTTTCTTTTGCTAAAAGAAAGCTGAGTGACCTTGAGCCAGTCATTTTCTCTCAGCCCTAGGAAGCCCTAAGAAGGATGCAGTGGCAAAGGATGGATGCACTTCTGAAAAAAATTGCCAAGAAAACTGCATTTAACAATCTTCAAGAATCAGACATAATTGAACAGAAAGAAAAAATGCCTCATCTTAATGTAGTTAAAACTGATAATAGGTAAAGGGTGAAACCCCTCATGTTACAGACAGTATATATACTAAAGTAACCTTGTAGGTCTTGGTGTATTCGGGTCTTGTCCCATGTAAGATTGAGAATACCTTGGCAACGTTTCGACGAAATCTCATCCGTCATCTTCAGGCTGGTGTCTTCAGCTTCGTTCTCCTGGGAGAAGTGTGTGATCGTGGCTGTTTTTCCCTTTTAAACTCTAGAGTTGGCTGTGTTGTTACTTCTTGATTGGTTTGTGGAGTTGATGTATGCAGATTGGATGGCTTTTTCCTGAGACCCTGTGTGGCTGAGGTGCTGGCTGTGTGTCTCTCAGCCTTTTGTGTTGTAACGACCTGGGTAATGGGCTGTGTGATGACCTTCTGAGTTCTATTGTTGTGACGTCCTGGGTGTGGTGCTGTAATCTCCTGGGTCGTTGTCTGTGCTGCAACCTCCTGATGTTTTGTGTTGTGATCTCCTGAGTTCTGTGATGTAGTATCCTGGGTGGAAGGCTGTGATGTGGCATTCTGGACCTTGGTTTGGCTCGAGTTTGAGGTCTGGCTATGTGTTTATAGCGTGTGTCAGTTTGCTTAGTTTGGGGGTTGGAGGGGTGTAGCAGCTGGTGTTGCAGCCATGGTCTGGTTTCTGGATGGTGGTTGCCTTTCATCTGTGGCATGGGCTTGGGTTTGAGTCTGGTGAAGGAGATTGGTGGTGGCATCCTGTGTTATTTTGGGTCCGGTGTTGGTTTTCGTGGCTGGGACTCGTTTGTTGACCAGGGCTAGTTTCCAGATGTCTGGTAGGTGGGAAGTATCATCCCGTTTATTCATGTTATGGGGGTGTTTCTCTATTTCGATGGCTTCTCTAATTATTCTTTTGTTGAAGTGTTCAGTATTGGAGATAAGTTTGGATCCCTCAAAATCAATTTCATGTCCTGTGGCTTTAAGGTGCTGGAAAGGGGAGGAAGTTTTTTCTTCTTTTCTGACTGCGTTCTTGTGTTCTGCGATGCGTGCATTTATTCTCCTGTTGGTTTGTCCAATGTATGTGGCTGGGCAAATTTTGCATGGTATTTTGTAAACTCCTTGGTTTTCTAGCTGGATCTTGTCTTTGGGGTTTCTTAAGATGTTGGCTATTTTTTGGTCAGTGCCAAAGGCTGTCCTGATATTGTGCTTGTGGAGAATTTTGCTGATTTTATCTGTTAAGACAAAAGTAACCTTAGCTCAATACTGAAACTATATATAAAGTTTTTTGAAAAATTGAGACAAGTTGAATAAGATATTAGTTATGTTTTGCAGATTGTGACAGTGAAACTGTCCACAAAATCCCCTTATTCTGTGTTCTGACCAAGCCTTATTGAGACACTAACAAACCCAAAACCCTTTTTCTTTATTTCAACAGCTGTGAATTTTATTCATTCACAGCTCATAATAGGTCTCAAACAGTTTGTAAATAGTCCATGGAAGTCTGCCAAAGTCCTTCAGGATAAGTATGATAAGCATTCACCTTTATCTTCCTTGAAATGCTGCCAACGACTAAATGTCCAATTAGTTATACAAGGCCAAACGGAGCACAAATTCGACACAGAGCTTCAGGTTTCAAACTGACCAGTACGAACAATGTTGCTTCCTGCAAAGGTTCATGTCCCTTTGCTCCTCCATTATGACTTATGGGAGAGCCAATCACCTCCAAACCTTACTCCCAAGTCACCCCTTTTGTCTTAACTGTTCTTGCCTTCTGGCAGCTCTGCGCATGCATGCACTGGGAACAGGCTCTCCTTATTCTTCTGCCTTGCTGCTGTCAGATTCTGGAGGCTCCTGCGCCAGCACATAACTCCCAGATGGCCCTGGCCCCATCTCTTTGTCAGATGCAGGACCCTCGTCTGAGTCTTCCCCAGACTCCTGGACTGGTCCATGTACCTCCCTACTGTCCGCCTCTGCTGCCATCTCCGCAGGCTGCCAGCAGACCACAACATTCATTAGAAAAGGAGGTGGGTGGTGTTGGAACAACACAGTTTGCAAATATATATACACTTAGATTAGGATGTTGGGCAGCAAATTACAAATTGGAGGCATGCTATGTTTCAATATAATTTCATGGCTTGTCCTTGTATACCTAGAAAAAGGCTGAAATTGAAAGATGTAAGCCAGATGTCAATAGTTTTCAAAAATTTCTATCGTTCTATCACAGCAAATGTCTGGACAAGGAAATGCAAACTGTAAGTTTTCTTCTTCATTTCAGCAGGTTTGTAACACTACTTATATGAACATAAGCAATATGGCAAATATCTGTTTATTTCATTCTGATAAAAAGGTCCTGGAAGCATTAACTATTTGAGTAAATATTTCAACAAAAATGAGTGAAACTCTGTTGTGTTACTATGCTTTTTCTATGCTGACATGACTGAAATTTAAAAATTGACCATACTATCAATTAAATTACATGGAGGGTGTCAAAATGCAAGAGATAAGCCATATTAGGTGTCCTCTTGTTTCTGTGTGTGTATGTGTGTGTTTGTTTTTTATAAATTCTTACCCGGATGGAAGTAGTTTAGGCTGGAGGCTCAAGAGACTTAAAGGAAGGTTGGACTGAAATGAAGAGTAGTATACCTGAGGACAGTTGTGTTTGTGGCTTTTCTCTGTTGGTGGCTTGCTTGCTTGCTTGTTTTCTAGCATTTCCCAGATTTTTTGACTGTTTGCAGCATCTTGTTGGCTAAGCCTGCTGAGCCACTTATGGTTAGCTGCATTGTATCATCTTGTCACAAACTGGGCAAAGATCTTTTGGTCTGAGCAGGATCAGTTTTGGATTCAGTTTTTAAAAGACCAGCTGTTGATGTTGTTGAGGACTAGACTGCTACTGGATACTGAGGGCAGGCTGCCATGGGATTCTCTGGGACATCTCTATCAGACGGACCTGTCATAGGCATTTTTGCTGGGGACTGTGCTGACAGATGCCTTTGTTGCTACATATTTCCTTCTCCATTACTACTTATTTCCTTTGTGGGATACTGGAGCTTTGGCATATGGGTGGTGGCTGGACTGGTGTGTGTGTGTGAGAGAGAGAGGAGGGGGAGAGAGGAAGAGGAAGAGAAAGAGACAGTAGAATGATAAGCTACTATGGACTCTCTCCCCCTATAGAAGACACCTTGCCCACCCTCTGAATAGTCCCAAGAAGGTAGGAAAGAAGAAGTAGAAGAAAAATGTGGTTCTATCTGCATCCATCTTTTATTATTTATTCATTTAAAATATTTATATAGCTCCCCCCCATCTTAAAGCCAACTGTGGGCAGCTCCAATCAAAAGTAAAAACAACATAAAAACCATCATAAAACTATATAAACACATTAAAACTTTAAAATCTTGGCACAAGACATATAGTCTCTTAATCCAGCACTTGAGGGAAGAGCCAGTCTTCAAAGCTTTACAGAAGGCTAGCAGGGTAGAGGCCTGTGAATTTCAGGGACCAGAGTATCCTATGGGGAGGGAATATCATGGAAAAAGAACACTTCCTAGCTCCCATCAGATGGCAATATTTAGAGGAAGGGAAAAGGAGTGTGCCCACTCTATCTGTTAGGCCTGTTAGGACAGACAATTGATCTTAGGAAAAGGTGTTTCCTTGGATCACGTGGCCCTATGCCATGTAAGGATTTTAAAGGTTTTGACCAGCACCTGAAAAGAAACTGGAAGCCAGTGCAGCAGAGGTGTTACCTGGACAAACCTAGGTTGGGCCTAGGAAAGAGAGTTGCCCTTTTGCAAATGTATCCATCTTGAGTATGGCATTAGCTAGGAGATGATGGTTACAATCTGGGAATTCATTATGACCTTCAGGGGCACTGAACTCTGGGTTTCTGAATATGAATGTTGAAACTGTTGCTTCTGTACTAGCCTCTCTGCTCATACTGTAGCTACTTGAGGTGGACAGGTTCCTTAAGACTGTGAGGTTAGCCACCTGATCTTTCAATCCATATCCTTTTGGCTTGTGAAAGTGGCCCGAATTTTATCTTGTAAGTGATCTTGGCAATGGTTAACTCTTCTACTATGTGCCACACTCAGAGACACTTCTCATGTGATGGATGATTATATAAATTAGATTAAGAAATAAAATAAACAAATTAATCTTTACAGCAACTAATTCACAAAAATGCTCTCTTTTGGTAAGATCAGTATTTCTTCTCTGATAATGCTCCCCATTTTGTTCCATCCTTCTTTTTGAAATGCATAATCTTTTAGAAATGCAAATTGGCCATTAACTTGTTCATTTACAGTATGTGAACATTGAGTCTTTCACATACACACACACACACACTTTGAGCCTTCTGTAACTGACACTTTCCAGTTACAGGTATGTTGGGACTGAATTCACAGCCATGGCTGACACTCTGATTTGGAAACATTATTTTATTTTTTTAAATCACATATGTTAGATATTTAATTTGTGATAGCATTTAGCACTTTCTCCCATCTTATATGTTATGATTATAACAACTGCTTTAAAATTAGGTATCATTTCTAATTTAATGTAAACATAGCTAATAACTTTTCTTTTTAGAGATTGCACATGGAGAAGTAAAATCATGCTGCTTTGTTTAAAATTTACTATATTTTCAGCCTAATGAGTATCTGAAAGACAACCCTGCAATAAACAATTTAATAATTAAATATTGGTCAATGAAGTAATAAGCCAGGAATGTTTAAAACAAATGAAACTACTATAGTCAACAATATTTTTAAGTTGATGGGACATTTTGAATTTTTAGAACACATTATGACTCCTAATGATAATTCTTTTGAGGAACTTGATAAGGGGTGTAGTTTTTTTCTTCCCTTTATCACAAAGCAACTTTTACTGTGTGAAAACCTAAACTTTAGTTCCTTTTTCCATCTTAAAAATGGAGCAACAGAGACTTCTTTGATATTGTTTGTCTATTTATTCATTCCATATATGTATGTGTGTGTGTGTGTGTGTGTGTATGTGCATTAGATGTGTATCATATAGATAACACACACTCATACACAGAGACATAAAACCCATCTCACTTTGTGACTATAGATGGTTATGTTGTCGAGAAAACTGCATAGACTTGTCCAGGTAGTTCATAGGAGTTCAGCTTGATTTGAAGACACTGCACAAACATCAATGGAATATGTATCTGTAATTCAGTTACCTGTAAATATATGATTTGGATTTGCTTATGTCTCCATTTCAATATACAGTATACTTTTGTGTATTTGTATTGTTCCAGCACCACTTTCAATAATTGAAAGAAATACAACAATTGAAAGAAATACATCTTAAATGCTGGCAGACAAATACTCAAGTTTGCACACCTTCCACCCAACAATGTCAAGACATTACCAGAGTGCAGCACAAAAGTCAAACTTCTGGCAGTATATAGTATGTATCTAGGAATTGAGTGTAATGCTCACCTCATCATGGGGGACTGGGCGGAAGAACCCATCTCATACTATGGGGGACTTCCCCCAAAAATACTTCTCAAATGTTGGACAGAGGAAATAGGAATGTTCCAAACACAAGGAGAAAGCTACATGTATCCCTATATCCTTTTTCATTTTCAGATATGCAATCTTTTGCATGTAATAAGAATCTCCTCATGGAATACTCTGGAAAATTGATTCTCTGGCTATACTTTGAGAGAAAGAGAGATTTTCCTTTCCTCAGAATAAAAAAGAAATAAAGATCTCTGGAATCAAGAATCATAGGGATGTGCTATGGAAAGGGGGGATACACATGGTTTTCCTTGCTGTTGTTAAGAAGCTACAGTACCCTAATGGTAAGCAACAAAACTTATGCAGAGGAGCTATGTAACTTCTAGAATATGAAATATCTTTTTTTATTCTGAATGACTATATTACTGACATGTCCAAAGAAACATATAGACATTAGTAAACCTAAACAAGACAGAAAATATAGATGCAAACTGTCCATTCCAAGAGGAAGCACTTGACAACAAAGTCTTGGGTAGCTATACAGTTGGATATTGTTCATATATTATCTAAGTGTATAAACTATATGCTGACTATCAGTAGTTTATCTCTTTTCAGATAAGCAGAATACAAGTAAGATTTCAGTTCCATTCATATTATTCTACCATTCATACTTATGGAACAATATGTGAATCTATTTTCTTCCTGTCTAACTTGAAAAGATCTCCAGAGAAATTTGAAACTGCTTTAAAGTATTTCTCAATGACTCTTTCACTGCTTAACCCCTAAAGCATTCACAGTTCTTTATCCCAGAGAAAATCTACAATGAAACACACGGAATATCATTATTTTATAATAGCATAAGTGATAAATCCTGAATAAACTTTTCTTGCACAGACATGTCATTAATAAAACTGGTTGGAAACATCCTCAAATTTCTTACAGTAAATGCAATTTCCCTACACTAAATAGAGGGAACAGATTATATATATTATAAAATTGCTTAAATCTGATTAACCTATCATAGTGAAAGTCTAAAATATAAAATAATGTATTATTATGGCCCCAATTAAAATTTCTTATTATTCAAATAATCATCTGCTAAAGATCACATTACTGAATTCATAATATAAAAGGTGTCCTCTTAAATTGCTGAGCACACTGGGTTGTATCCCAAAAATTGTATCAGGAGTGTCAAACTGCCAGCCTGTGGGCCATTTGCATCATACACAGGTCACGCCTACCTGAGCCCTATGAAGGGGAAAACGTCATGAAATGTCACATGATGGCAACGTGACGTGGCAAGTTTGACACATGTGGCGTAGCTCTTTAGAAATTAACTTGAGTTTTTTGTTCTTTTGACAAACTACAAGTAGCAAAGCAGGAGTGTCCACTTACATTTTCAATCAACTAGGTTTGCTTAAAATTGGTTTAAATTAGAAAGATTTTACATCAAGGTTGTTATGTGCAAATAGTATTAAGCATACCACACAAGCCAGACTGATGCTTCTGAACTTCTTTCAAAGTTTCTCAGGGTAATATGTATTACCTGAGAAATACATTACAAGACAAGATTACAAGACAGACAAGATTACAAGACAAGGTAGAAAGATCTGCATATGGATTAGAGAACAAACAAAAGTATACGATATCATCCAGAAAGTAAAATAATTGAAATGGAAACGGGCTGGTCACATAGCAAGAAGAACTGATGGCAGGTGGACCAAGGTAGTCAGAATAGATCCCACTTCATAAAAGGATCCACAAAAGAGACCTAAAACAAGGTGGATCAATGACATCAGCAAACATTGCGGGCCCAATTGGCAAAAGAAAGCTCAGAATTGTATTAGTTTGAACCATGTGAAAGAGGCCTTCATCCTGCAGTGGATAGACAATGGCTAAAATGATGATGATGTATTATATTCAATACTTAACATATTTCATTAAAATGGGCAGATATCTATCAGTCAGTAATGGTTTCTTTCCTTACAAAGTGTTTCCAAACATCTTTGCTATATTGAGACAAAACAGCACTTATTATTTAGGAAAGCAAATGAGTCCCAGCCATATAACAATTTTGGCTGAAGGGAAACCATTTCTCACATTCAAGGCATTATCAATGCATTCAGCTTTCTCACTACAAAGCAGTAGCTATCAAAAGCCAAAAGCCCATAAGGCCATAATACACAGTGAGCCAAAATACATAAATGATGACTAAGGTCTTCATTTATTATCTTACAATAGAATTGTGATCACAAGATTTACAGTTCATCCAATTATACAGGCCATTTCTCTGCACCCAGTTTGCATATATTTTATGTGACATGTACCTAATATGTAAATCCTAAACAGAAGAATTGATTTCCAAGTGCAGTATGCTTAAAAGCTGTTCTTCCTGATAAGTGTATCTCTATCAGGGCAAACAGCTTTAAGATATCATATTGTCACCAAAGTTTCCTACCTGCCAAGATTATAACACAATAAGCAGGCTAAATTCATCTTTAATGTTTATGTGATTTTTATCATAAAGGAAAATGTATTTATTTATACCAAAAAGATAGTTCAAATTTACCTCAGCACTTCTGTATCTCTTTTGCATTAACAAAAAAAACCCATGTCTTAACAACAAGATACTGGATTTGCTACACTAATCCTAACAATTTAAAAATTTTAATATTTCAGTGTAAATTTGTTATAAAATTAAGCCACGGCTTCTTTAAAATTCTTAAGGCAATTCTTAGTTACATGCTCATTTTTCTACTCTCCCACCAAAGAAAGGCTTTATCATGTCAATTCCCACAGGTATCATTTCTTAGTCTAGAGGTCCCCAATATGTCACCTTGAATTCCAATGTGTTTATGGATGGTAGTGTTCAGCAGACACCTTGCACTTCTGCCTCTCTGCAATTTTTAAAATAACCCTCAAAGTTAGCTGTCATGCTTCAAGGGCAAGCACTGAACCATTGTTAAACATATATCTGTAGCTGTGTGGTGAGAAGTATTTCTACCTATCAAATAGAAATACTTCTATTATGTATTTGCATAAGAAGAAAACCCTTGTATGAATATGGCAATCATCCACAAAAGTGTAAAATACCTCCCCCGTGGAAGTTGAAACTTGTGGGGGTGGCAAATAGCATTCTGGTAAATTGGCATATTACAAAAGGATATATCTTCCAATTTTTTGCATGGTTGTGGAATGACAAGCTCACAGCTTGATTTTTTTCCTTCCCAGACTTTAAGGCAGTAAGGGTACTTACTGAATCACTCTGTGCTCTGTCTTTAAAATTGTGAGGCTTTATGTTACATTTGAGATGCATATGTTACACTTGTGCAGGAGAGCAGAAGAAGATAAGAGTGTATATAATAGAGGAGTAAGCACCAGGACAACAATGGCTTACTACAGAATGCAGTGGGTGACTGGTGGTGAGGGGAATTTGGGTGCAGACAGCCATTGGGATGACTTGGGCTATTCACTTTCTCTCTGCTGTGGGAGGACAGAGTGGCAAACCACTCCTGAAAACCTTGCCAAGAAAACTGCAACTACTTGTCCAAGCGATCACCAAGAATCAATGATTGAATAGAAAAAGAAAAAAATCAATAGTAAAAGACAAGCGATCGTGAAATACGTGGTAGACTAAAACTTGGTAGAGCATTCATAAAGGTCCCAGAAAAGATATTCAGATGTTATGATACATCTGTACATACAAAGGTGAGAAGAGCACCAATAACGGTATTTCCTGTGACACTAGGTTTCACTACGGAAGTGAAAATTGGATCTTGAAAAAGCAGAATAAAAAAAATATTAACACTTTTGCAATTTGGTGTTAGAGAAGACTCCTGAGAATGCTATGTACAGCCAAGAAAATAAGCAAATCAACCCACACTTCTAACCTAAAGCACAAATGACCAGATTTAATAACCACACTTTAAATACATTTATCTAACTTTTGGAGATGGCTGTAATGCCAGGAGAGGTGGAAGGAAAGAGAAGATGAGGATGATTAACAGCAAATGTATGTACTTAATGGCAGTGGCAATGAGTCTGTAAAGATTCTCAGTCATCTAGGTCATGGTTGTTCCAAAGATGCTTTTTCAGGAGGCAACTGGACTTTGTTTTTTTTTCTTTGAAGACATTTTGCTTCTTCAGCTCTGACTGGATGGTGGGGAATGGAAGGATTTCTGCAAGGAATATAAATCCTTCTATTCCCAACCATCCAGTCAGAGCTGAAGAAGCTTCTTGGATGAGAAACGAAATATCTTCAAAGAAAAAACAAGAAAGTCCAGTTGCCTCCTGAAAGAGCACCTTTGGTGCAATGGCAACGGGTGTACCATTGGAAGGTCTGAACAACCAGGTTATTGAAAACATGTCTATGAATAAACATCACCTAGATGGCACATAATCCTGAACTGTTATTTTATCTGTTCCTAGTTCAGTGCCTTAACTACTCAACCAAATAGATTCTCCATTGATACAAAAAAAATTGCATTGTACAGACAGCATGGACAATGGATCTTGTTTGGAACATAATGTGCATAGAAATATGAAAGGGTACTTCAACAAGGTGAAAAATATAGCTATTTATAACTAACTTAAACTACTCTTGAGAAAGTAATATAAGTGGATATAAAATATAGTTGGTCATGTTTTAATAGAAGTCAAGGCTTCAAACTTTTGCACAATTACTAAGAAGCCAATACCATTGATTCCAAAAACTCCATAAACAGGGCACAAACAATATTGTCTCAGATCTCTGGTCAATGAACATTTGCTTCGTTTAAGCTTTAACTTTGCAGTGCAGTACATAAGCAAATAAATGGTCTGCATTGATTAATACACAGAATTCTGCCAAAATTTATTTTTAAAACAAAATTGATAGAAATGCTCATATGCTTTTACTATTTCAGATGTTCTCAGAATGTTCTAGAAGCCAAGATTTTCTTGTAAGGAGTAATTCGTCTGTCACCTTTACATATGTGTAAATGACCCAGATTTTTTTCTCCAAAAGGGAAATGATTTTCTCTAACTGGAAGCATTGTTTTTTCAACAGGCTGAAAATATAATTTGTGTTTAGAAACTCCCCAGAGCTCAGAAATACTATATGTAAACAAAAGAAGCATTTTGTACATTAGCAAATAGCTTTCTGGTGGCCTTTTCTAAATGGTTTACTCTTTTAGAACTATGAGTAAGTCAAATAGAACATAAAAAAATTACCTATGGCTGATTCAGAGCTGGCTCGCATATACCTATTAATCCATGACTGAAGCATAAAATAATGATTTGCATGTATGAGTTGTTAATCATAGATCAAATCTTTCTATACTGAAACATTGATTTTTTTCAGACCTCAGTTTTTCCAGGTTTGTACACAGTAGATAACATTTTGTTACAGTATACATTTTGTTACAGTGAAACAAAATACACAGTGTATTTGTATCTATGTATATGTGTATACATTTTGTTACAGAACATATAATGTATAACTTTAAGCTTTCACAGTTACATTAATCATTCTTCTTGTGTTGTGCATTTTAGTTTCCTAGTTCATCTTCATTGCTGTTTCCTGAACCAGTTTTAAAGACTCCCAAATAATTTTCAAAATACAGCGTTCAGAAGTGGATATACTCAAGGAATGATAAACCCAGTTAAAAATAATGCAGAACCATACATTTCTGTGCTTTGAAATTATACTTCATCTAAAATAGATTTACATTTTTTCTAGATCTATCACTTTGCTGCTCCATAATCAGTTTGTAGAGGTAGTAGTAGGTAGCACATTACTATTTTAAGATCTATTATGTAAGTTCTATTACTAAATCAGGTATCTCTAATTGCATACCTATGCATTTGATGTTTGTTTCCTAGCTGCAGAATATTGCAGTCTGTAAAAATCGTTTTTTTGATTAAGATCTTTTGGTTTTGTTGTTCTTCTGGGCATTAGCTATACAGACCAATTTTCTTTTGCAAATATACATTTTGCATTTCCTTTTAGCTTCTTCCAAATCATTAATAAAAATATGGAAGAGTAGAATGTGCAGTGTGATCTTTGTGGCACCTCATTCAAAACTTTTCTAATCTTTGTTTAAGAAACCAGTAATGAATACTCTGTACAAACAGTTTTTAAACTACTTATGTATTCACTTAATTGTCATACACCACAACCCACCCTCACAAGCTTTCTTATCAGAAAATGATGGGATATTTTATCCAATGCTTTGCTGAAATTAGAATACCTACAGTACCCTTGCAGTCTATTATGCAAGTTACTGCAACAAAAAAAATGGAACGTGGCTTGGCAGGCAAGATTTGATCTTGATAAATCAGCACTGATTGCTAGTAGTCATATTTTTTTCAAAGGGCTTACAGAATAATCTTTTAATGATCTGAAGGTCACTGATCCCCCTTTTCTGTATTTTGAAGAAAAGTCATTTAGCTCTTCATTCATTCTCCAGGACTTCTCACATAATATGTTAAATTTTTCTCAAAGCATCTGCAGGTACTTTCAGTACTCCAGCATGCAATTCATTTGAACTTTAAAATTCAAGCTAAGTAAATTCCCTGACAGAGGATTGAATGTCAATATAGCCTCACCTTGCGTTCTTCTGCAACATTTACCTGGCTATTCACCTATTAAAGATATATCTATAGAGAAATAGGGGGAGAAATATAATGGTATTGAATTTGTTCATCCTTTCTATAAATGTTAAATCAAATGACTTACAATGGACAAATAAGACTTTTATTTATTTCAAAAGTGAAGCTCATGTGCCTGTAATACCGAACTAAAGAATTCAATGAATGATTATAGATTATTTTTCTACCTCATTTGGGAGACTTGAGTATTTTGCCAGTTCTTCAGATAATTCATAGCTGCTAACAAATACATAAATAAATCTAACTACTAGTGCTGGAGGGATTCTTTTCTGCTTCAAGACTGAGTCAGGAAGGAAAAGAATCAGTTGTTAAGCATGTGTGAAGGTTAACTACAGTGTAAGAAATCTCCTTTATTGAGGCCAGTAACCTTCCCCTGGTATTACAGTAGTCTGTTACTTTAGTAGTTGTGTTCAACCATGGAGGCTGAAGCATTTCATTTCTAACTGCTCCAGTGCCTGGACTGAAGGAACCAAGAGATAAATACACAGTTCGTGTTCCAGGAGTGAGGTATGAAGTCTCATAGATGAAGTGTCTGATACAAATAATCTGTGATGGTTTTATTTCACCTTTAGTGCTAGCAATACCTAATCCTTTAGTACCTTCAGTGGGCATTTAAGTACAGCAGGAATGATAGTTTCACAGAAAAATGACAGAAAGGGAGTTTTTCCCTTTGGCACACAGCAAACAACCATGAAAAACTCACATAAGGTGCAGTGAAAACAATGGGATATGGGATGGCCATTTCCCCTAATTTTTTTCACTGAATGAGGGTAAGCAAGGATATTTTATTTGACTAAATGATGTTTTCTGCACAATATTGTACAGTACAAAGCCAGATTTGGGAGTTGGTACAACAGCAATGAAGATGATTGTAACTCATTTTTCTTTCTGAAAGATTGGAGAATAAAAATAGCATTGAGACTCCTCTCCAGCCATATAGTATGCATTTAAACTTATGGCCATATAAACATACTGACCTCTAACTGAGTTTAGGGCTATAATTAGTTACAGTTAACATATTTATTGGTATATGTTACCCTAGAACAAGGTAGACATTCCAAGCTATAAAACTTAATATAAATGAAGGTTTGTTTATTCATGTAAGCTGTTTGCTTTTGCTTTTATAATGAAGACTGCACAGACCAAGAATACCTGATCTTTGTGTGATATTCAGATTAAGTTACTGTAAAATTAAATTCAAAGTAATGACACCATTAAACCAGAATTCATTGTGGAGTTACAAATCGAAGTTGCAAATTAACATAATTCTGTACTTGAACATCACATGAAGTGGTTTCTTCTTGGTTTGTTAACTTGATGTTATGAAAGAAGAAACAGAAAGGTACCCAAAAGAAATTGATTTTTGATAAGCTAAAACCTTCAGAAAATATTTGTTACGATATACGAATCCAGAGAATTAAGACCTAGGGTCACAAATACTGTCTCCAAGCATAATAAAATCTATGCTATCTTTAATTCCTTTATATCATGGGTGTAAAATTCAATCAGATCACATAATGTATCATGACATATTGTGAAGTTTTTTGCATCTGGAGAGTTGGGGTGAAAGTGACCTGCCAATGATGCATCTGGCCCACGGGCTGCCAGTTTGACAGGCCTGCTTTATGTTCTCACTTTTATAATAATAATAATAATAATAATAATAATAATAATAATAATTAGACTTGTATGCCGCCCTCTCTCCCTGAGGATTCAGGGCGGCTCACAGTATAAAAACAATACAATAAGTTATTTAAAAAGTAATTAAATAACACAAGCCTAATAATCAAACTAATAAAATTAAGTTAAAATTACTTAAAAATGCCCACCCACCCCTTATTTCAGTCCAGGCCAGCCTGCTGAAACAGCCAGGTCTTCAGGTCATGGCAGAAGGAGCAGAGATCAGGGGCCAAATGAAGACCAAAGGGGAGCTGGTTCCACAGGGTGGGTGCTCCCACAGAGAAGGCCCTACCCTTGGGCACCGCCAGCCGACAATATCTGGCTGACGGCACCCCAAGGAGGCCCTGCCTGTGGGAGTGTACAGGGCGATCGGAGTGTAATGCCAGCAGAAGACATTCCCACAAGTACCCCGGACCCAAGCCATGTAGGACTTTGTATGTCATCACTAGTAGTTTGAATCTCACCCGGAAGGCAACTGGCAACCAATGCAGGTCGTGCAGGAGGGGTGTAACATGGGAGTATCAGGACACTCCCATCACAACCTGCACAGCCGCATTCTGCACCAGCTGCAACCTCCAGGTGATCTTCAAGGGCAGTCTCATGTAGAGAGCATTGCAGTAGTCAATTCAGGAAGTGACAAGTGTGTGGGTGACTGTCCGTAGGGCATCTTGGTTCAGGTAAGGGCGCAACTGATGAACCAGACAAACCTGGGCAAATGCCCCCCTGGTCACAGCTCCTACCTACTCCTCCAAACTGAGCTGTGTATCCAGGAGGACACCCAGGTTATGTGCCCTGTCCACAGGGGGCAACACCTCTCCCCCCATGACCAAAGATGGAATGTCCTGAATAATCCAAGATGCTGGTATGTACAGCCACTCGGTCTTGGCCGGGTTGAGTCGAAGCCTTTTCCTCCCCATCCAGATCCGCACTGCATCCAGACAACGGGACATCATGGAGATGGCATCACTGATATGGTTTGGGGTGGAGATGAAAAGCTGGGTATCATCCGCATACTGATGATACCTCACCCCGAAACCACGGATGATCTCGCCCAGCGGCTTCATGTAGATGTTGAACAGGAGGTGCGAGAGGACCGACCCCTGGGGCACCCCACAAGTGAGGGGCCTCGGGCTTGACCTGTGCCTTCCTGCCAACACCGATTGTGAGCGACCCGAGAGGTAGGAGGAGAACCACCATAAAATGGTGCCTCCCACCCCCAGCCCCCCGAGCCGCCGCAATAGGATACCATGGTCGATGGTATCAAAAGCTGCTGAGAGATGTAATAGGACTAGGACAGAAGAAAAACCCCTGTCCCGAGCCCTCCAGAGATCATCCACCAGTGCAACCAATGTCGTCTCCATGCTGTGCCCGGGCCGGAAGCCCGATTGGTATGGATCTTGGTAATCAGCTTTCTCCAGGAACATCGGAAGCTGCTGAACCACCACGCTCTCAACAACTTTCACCTCAAAGCAAAGGTTGGAGACAGGACAGAAGTTGTTCAAAATGGCTGGGTCCAAGGCAGGCTTCTTGGGGAGGGGACTCACCACCGCCTCTTGCCAAGATTAGATTTGTGTGTGTGTGTGTGAAAAATGAAAATTATGTAACATTAAAGAGTTTTTGATCTATTCTCATTAAAAAAAATTATGGTATAGCAATAGCAATAGCATGTAGGCTTATGTACTGCTTCATAGTGCTTTACAGCCCTGTTGAAGTGGTTTACAGAGTCATATTGCCCCCAACAATCTAGGTCCTCATTTTACCAATTGAGAAAGATGAAAGGCTGAATCAACCTTGAATCAAACTCCAAGCAGTCGGCAGAATTAGCTTCAATACTGCATTGTAACTACTGTGCCACCATGGCTGTGATAACACAGATGAGCAGGACATTAGGACGCTAACATCTATATCCTACTCACTTACTCAGTGTTAAAGAAATATTTTAAATTCATCTAAAAAGAACAATGAATTTCAGCACTAGCACAAATTATACTGCTAGAAACCAAAGATTATACTAGATTATAGACCTTTGTATTTATAAAAGTATTTATAAAGGAATACTATGTGTTCTAATTTGAATTGAAAATACTTTTAGAACTTTTTTATATTAATACAATTCTAAGCTTTAATCAATATGATCAGTACTCAGTTAAAATTGTAACTAAATAATTGGAGGAACTTTTTCATTAGTGACTACAGAGTTTTGTTGTAGAGAAGCAAGTTTTCTTCTAATTGATGCAATAACAAATTCAGCCTTGGAAGCCATATTTTTCTTAGAAGCTTCGAGGCTGCCACATTTAGTGCCTGGAATTTGGGAGGGGCGATTTCTTAAAAAGTTGGAAGATTAGACTTAACAACATTCTTTTTATATGTCAAGGACATGTTACCCTGCACCTGGAGAGGAGTGTCTGGAGGAATGTCTCCAGTTGGGATGATGTCTGATTGGACCATGTGATGGACTAGTGGATGCAGGGGATGGATTTTGATTTTCATTTGGGAAGGGAAAACCTAGAACTTTCAAGATTTGGGTTTTCTCAGATGTGCCAACAAGACTTCCCTAATAAATTCTTACTTAGATGAACTTTGTTTCTGAGTGCTGAATAAGGATGGGGAGTTTCACTGGAACGCTGACAGTCTGTTGAGTGGAACGATAATGTTCATCCATCGTTTTGGAAGAGAACCTTCACATCTTAACAGGTGGCTGTCCATGATGGGTCCACAGATGGCTGGAAAGGCCTGTACAGGCATGGAATGCTCTGCCACATGTCGGGCAGATATGTGTGGGCACCACTATTGCACCATTTGCAACTCTGGCTTTGCGGAGTGCTTGCATCTCTTGTTCTATGGTTGTCCTTCTGTCTTCAAATGTCTGGCAACCTTGGTGGATCAACGTGTGCCATGTCAATCCATCATGTGCCAGGATTTCCCAGGAGGTGCTGTCAATATCCAGGGACTTGAGAGAGGCTTTCAGCGTGTTTCAGAATATGGCAAAGATAGTTGCTATTTATGATATTCAGTGTTTTGTTTTGAATACACAGATGTAATTATTTAAATATATGTTGTGGAATTTGAAAACATTAATAATTTATACCCATATTTAACTCTTAGTAACAATTATGTTTAACAAGTGAAAATGCAAATATATCTTTTGTCTATCCAATTTATTATTTGACACAAGGTTTTATGCAAAGAGATATTACTTAGGAATGGTAATTTCCAGCAGGTTCATATATACAATATCTCTAACTGTTGAGATCTTCTATTTATACCTTGAGATAAAATCTGTAGTGCTCTTAAGTTGTAGTCTGTATCACAATGATTATGACTGAGGAGGCATGATTTTTTATTTATCAAATTTATACAGCTGTCCATCTCACCAAAAGTGGCTTAACTATGCTGAACTTGAGAACAGTTATATTTTATTAACAAACATTTCTTTATGATATAGATTTATATGGCATATATTGTGGGTGACTAAAAATAAATATAGTAATATATTGATTAAAACTAATTAAAACAAACATGCTGCATGGTATAAAACCCAACTGATACCAATCACCAACCCAAACTAGGGTTGCCTATTATTTAGGCCCAGTGCTTGAGGGGTAATTCCAAGTTTTTGCAATCTTATAAAAACCCTGCATCGGAAAAATCTGAAACTCAGGAACCATGTTTTCCATGGGGGATGTACCGCAACAGAAAATGTATCTGCTACTTGATTTTAAATAGCACATGTTCTCAAATGAAATGTGACCTATGATGGCTACTGCAGCATTGAATTTACTGTTAAGAACAATTCTATAGTTTCTCAATTTAAAGACCTTTGCCCCAGTACTTTTAATATATTCATTCAAGGTTTTGGTATTGACATTCAGAGTCCTATGAGACATGGGTCTGGGCTATCTACGGGAACATCTACTGCTGGCATCGAATACCAACCGCCCTGTACGAGCTCACAGGCAGGGGCTCCTCGGCGTGCCATCTGCGACCCAGTGTTGTTTGGCGGTAACACAGGGGAGGGCCTACTCTGTGGCGGCTCCCGCTCTGTGGAACCAACTACCTCTGGGGCTCCGCCTGGCCCCTGACCTCCGCACTTTCCGCCACGACTTGAAAACCTGGTTGTTTGAACAGGCTGTGCTGTGCTGACTCCTCGGGGGGGTTGGGTTCGTTTTTATACTTAATTATAAATGGGTTTTTAGTTTAATTTGGCTTGGTTAGTTTAATTCTATTTTAGATAATTAATTTATTGTCTCAGTTTTAATTGTGAGCCTCCCCGAGTCCTTTTTGGAGAGGGGCAGCATACAAGTCAAATAAATAAATAAATAAATAAATAAATAAATAAATAAATAAATGCTGAGCCTTATTAGTTGGGGTATTGTGATCAGTGCTAATTATTTTGCATGTTTTGGCATTGTGTATTGTGTAAATCTAGACACATTACTAAATCAAACATAGGGACAGGATTATTTCAATGTGTGGTGTAATGAACATTAGCAACTGAGTACAAGAATTTTTTTCCAAAGCATTGTATTCTACTTTGCCTAAGCAGAATTTCAAGCTAAACCATGAAGAAACTACACTCACTTTTTTATGTTGTGCAAAAGACTATGCATTCATAAAACCATCTAGGAAAGGTAACCCTTAATATTGCTGTGAAGCAAGTGCTTGTGATTTCTTAATATGTCATGATGAGATATAAAGAAGTATGTAAACAGTTATGGCATCTAAAATCAACATATTATAACATTTTTTTTTTTATTTTTAATTACATTTATATGCCGCCCTTCTCCGAAGACTCAGGTGCTTACAATTTTGGAGCACAATCCAATGTGCTCAGCAATAGCCTTCATTCCATTGTATATGCCTGCTTATTACTAAGCGGCATTTTTACAAGGTCAGCTAATTGCCCCCAACAATCTTGGGTCCTCAATTTACCTACCCCGAGAGGATGGAAGGCTGAGTCAACCTTGAGCCTGGTGGGATTCGAGCCTACAGTAGTTGTAGACAGCTGGATCTTAAGAGCAGGCATTTACAGCCTGAGCCACCAAAACTACTTGTACAGAGTGGTTATAATGCACAAAGTAATATATACCTCATCATATAGAAACTTGCAGAAGGTTTTGAAAACTTTGGATATACTAGACTAGACTAGTCATTGGTAAACACTGCTTCAACTATAGTAAGCTCATGCTCCCAAAATTCTCTTGGAAAACCAGAAAAGCAAAATAAATAAAAAATCCAAAAGTAACCTAGTCTTGAAATAATTGTAATTTACAAATTTCTGGATGAATGGACATATCCTCCATTCTTTTCTGAACGAAAACCAGTCAAATGTGCCTTGGAAGCCTCTTAAAATTGAGCACTAAGCATTAAGAAAGTCCTATTCTGGGCCACCAAATAAGAGACAACCCCTCACAAGGACCACCTGCAGGGCCTCTTCAGCTGATCTTAATGCACAAGTCTTATAATGATCTTTTAAGAACCTGAGTAATAAGCTGTTTATGGTTTTAGAAACTACAGTAATATACTGTAATTATATTTGCAGTAGCTCACAAGCAATCAAGAGCAGTGCTTTAGGGTTTACATGGCATTAAATTGTCCTATTTAAGTATTCCACATCACATTCTGCTTCTTGATATTTTCAAAGGTAGCCCCATGGAGAATGGACTGAAGTAATTTATCAGAGTGATTATTTATATATAGATCATCTCTATATATAGGCTATGATCCATGTATGGTCATAATGGAGAGACCCATCATTTTAAAATTCATGTTCATATAACTTAAGGTAGCAAAATTTCTAAGCCAAAATATTGCCCATCTCTATCCCCTTTATCATAGGGGAGTGGCAGAATAATTTGATTTAATGATCAGATAATAGTAGCGGAAGAAAAGCAAGCTAGGTACTGATGCTTCATCTGATTCCCAGGATTTACTGAGATATTTTGTAGTAGGCCTGAGCCTACTTTTTTTTTTACTGTTTTTTAACAGAACAGTCCAAAACAAACTCATTGACTTATCTGCTCTTATGGTTTATAAACCAACCATGCAAATGAATTTGCATCACACACTAAACTGCAGTTGCAATTAGTAAGCAACAATAAGAAAATGTTACTTTATTCATTCACAAATGCAGGTAGTTCTTGGTTAATTATAGCAATTGTGACTGGAATTGCTGTCCCTGAGTGATGTGGTGTGGTGTCACGTGCCCTTTGTAGCGACAGCAGTTCTGGCAATCCTGGTTGCTGTTATTGAGGATTGTGGGGATTATTAACCAAGAACTTAGTGTGTCCATAGTTTCTGACTTATTGCCAGCTTCCCTATTGACTTTGCTTGTGGGAAGCCAGGGAATGTTGGAAATCATGATCACATGATTGTGAGGCTGCTGTAATGGTTGGGCAGAAGCGATTAAATTTGTCTTTTAAATAGGTTTTATAAATCATCTTATCTCATGACAAGTTTCTCAGGTTTGACTTTGTTCCAAGCTATAGTTAGGCAAATTTGGTGAAGAAAAGAGTTGGAAGTTTCAACAAGTTTCCAGTTGCGCATATCTCTAATGTAAGATCTGAATTTCACCAAAGGGAAAGTATTGTATGTACATGTCTATAGCATAAACATATCCACATAAATTAAGAATTATATGCTCTGTAGAAACAATATGTAAAGTTTATTCATGCTAAATAGTTAATTAAAATAAATTGGTTGCAATGTGCACCTATTGTAGCTCTTGCTTGTCTACATAATAAGCCTCATCTTAAAGCTATATTTTAAACTAATATACATCATCTTGTAGAAATACTTGTTAAAAGTATAGAATGAACTACATTCCCTTATTTAAGATTTTATATATTTATTTTTTTACTCTTAGATTGTTTTGTTTTATTTCAGTCTTTGCTCATCAGCATTTCAAAGAAGCTGGCTTTGACTGTTTTTCACATGATTCTTTTTTTGTTGCTCATAGCTCCCACTAACTATAACTGTGACAACTAATGACAACAAAGCACTCTTTATATTTGGGGGGAATATTCTAAAGAAGGCATTTAATAATGAAGAGATCCTTACCTGCCCCAAAATAAATCTTGTCTACATCTGTGATAAAACCTAATGTACCTTATAGCTTCCCACCCCGTAAAGTGTAATTGTGGCCATCAGATGTTTGATCATTTTGGTTGTGTACATTAAACTGGCATCAACATATTCTGCCAGTTAGCTTTCCTTGAGCCAGTCACACTCTCTTAGCCCCAAGAAATAAGCACTAGGGCTTATTTTTGAAAAAAACATAATTTCAGGGTGATCAGCCCAGCTGGGCACCCTGCTCCCTGTCACATGCACAAGAGGTGGCAAGCGTGTGGGGACTGACAGTATCTGGCAGCAGTTGCAGCCTACTAGTCCCTTGGTTGGCTCACTCTGGGACTGCAGAACCCCTGCAGCTCATGTGAGTTGGGCTTATATTAGGCGCACACTTAAAAATCAGGCTAGGGCTTATTTTTGGGAAACATGGTGTTATGAGGTATGGATGCAAACATGACTATACATTTCAGAGAATTCAGGGTTTAATCTGGGAAATGGGTATTGGAGGGAGCAGTAAATCAATGGTATCTCAGTTCTTAGATGATCAAGAGCACTTGTGCTAACATACACTCCACTAGTTGCATCTTATATTTCTCCTGGATCTTTCAACATTTTTTTTAGAATCAATAACTGTGTGCCACTTTAATAACTCCATCCTCTGTCTTTTGAGAAGTTACTAAGATTGTGCCCTGATCAGAATCTCTGTGAACATAGTATTTTGTTGGGGTTATCTTTTTTAATCACACAATACTGTTTTACAGTGTTTTTACAGTATTGTTTATTTATTTTAGGATAAAAATTGGAGGAAAACGATGCATTATCTGTTTCGCTATGAAAAAGCTAGATATATTTATTAGATCAAGCTTTATCTTCTCCTGGAATTTTATTGTCACTTTTTTTAGATGTGAATGTTGATGAGTCCAAAGTCCATAATATTCTCTGGAAAAGATCTAGAAGAAGGCTATACTTACTTGCATCTCATGAGATGTTTTTAATACATGATTTTAGCCTGGGGAAAAATATGGAAGATTTTGGTTGTGTTTTAAATAGAACTTGAATTAGCAGGCAATTGGAATAAATGACTCTAACATCTGTTCTAATTTTCTGATTCTGTTACTTTGACCAAGTAGCAATGTGGTGGTACAGGTAAGCTATACATTACAGTATGCAGGATTTTTTTAAAAAAAGCAACAGTGTTGATCAGTCCAAAGTTGAGAATAACTGAGTTAAGGATAACTGCATATTTCTAGTAAAAATTGCTATGTGATACAAATGTTTAAAATCATATCTTTGTTCAAATCACAATTTACAAAATAAGCACAAGTTTCATATTTATTCCACTAGACTGTATTTATATTTATATTCAGCTGTACAAAATCTCATTTGCTAGGATTATGCATACATTTTAAATATATGCACATGAAATAGATTGTATGTTTTTGTTACAGTGAAAACTACTGCAGTTTTGCTTCTGAAAATCACATTTACCAAAAACATATGAGTCTTTTTAACTGTTTAAAATCATGATTATATCACCTATAAATAAGTTAGTATTTCATTTATTAAATTATTCATGGTATGCGGTGTAAAGTATATAAGTCACACAGGCATATATATAATTCATTATATAAATTTTAGATGGGAAACAACAAGTGACAATGCAATAATTACCATGTCTGTGCTGCATATTGAGAAAAGTGTAATAAAAATACCCTAAGAAAAATTATGCTGTTTGATTTATGCTGTATTGTTGAAGAAAAGCAGGAAGAGGAGATAAATTAAAGGAAAATAAATTGTTGCTGACTCAATTGGTCAGTGACTTGATGGGAAGGACTGAAATGGTTAAATGAAACACGAGTCTGAGTATTTTTTTTAACTGAGAAAGCACAGAGGTTGTATGAAAGGTGCTGCAAAAATGCAGTCTGTCTTGGTTGTATTGTTAAGATTTGTTTGATGCTAGTCAATTCATCATAGGTAAACAGAAACTAAAGAAAGCTTTACAGTTTCTATTATATGTAATAATATAAATATAAAAATATATTTTAAGAAATGGTTGTACTATTTTGATTAAAAAAACATAGAGACTACTGTCTTGGTTAGTGTCCTCAACAGTTTAGGAACTGTTGCATCAACAATTTTCTCTTTAAGTCTTCTGTTGATTTGAATTTAGCTCTATGGTGGTAAATCATAGACTGAATAATGAGAAAAAGAGCAGATGAATTTTAATAAGGAGAACAGAGGAGAAAATGATGTTGAAGACCAAGGTTTTACACTTAGGCAGGAAAAACCAAAGGTATAAGTACAGATTAGGCAAAACCTAGCTCAAAAACAGTAACTGTGAGAGGGACCTTGGAGTCCTACATGTGTTATTGAGTGTATGGATAAACATGACTATACATTTCAGAGAATTCAGTTTAATCTGGGAAATGGGTATTGGAGGAGCAGTAAATCAATGGTATCTCAGTTCTTAGATGATCAAGAGCACTTATGCTAACATACACTCCACTAGTTGCATCTTATATTTCTCCTGGATCTTTCAACATTTTTAGAATCAATAACTGTGTGCCACTTTAATAACTCCATCCTCTGTCTTTTGAGAAGTTACTAAGATTGTACCCTGATCAGGATCTCTGTGAACATAATATTTTGTTGGGGTTATCTTTTTTAATCACACAATACTGTTTTACAGTGTTTTTACAGTATTGTTTATTTATTTTAGGATAAAAATTGGAGGAAAATGATGCATTATCTGTTTGGCTATGAAAAAGCTAGATATATTGACTAGATCAAGCTTTATCTTCTCCTGGAATTTTATTGTCACTTTTTCTAGATGTGAATGTTGATGAGTCCAAAGTCCATAATATTCTCTGGAAAAGATCTAGAAGAAGGTTATACTTACTTGCATCTCATGAGATGTTTTTAATACATGATTTTAGCCTGGGGAAAAATATGGAAGATTTTGGTTGTGTTTTAAATAGAACTTGAATTAGCAGGCAATTGGAATAAATGACTCTAACATCTGTTCTAATTTTCTGATTCTGTTACTTTGACCAAGTAGCAATGTGGTGGTACAGGTAAGCTATACATTACAGTATGCAGGATTTTTTTTAAAAAAAATAGCAACAGTGTTGATCAGTCCAAAGTTGAGAATAACTGAGTTAAGGATAACTGCATATTTCTAGTAAAAATTGCTATGTGATACAAATGTTTAAAATCATATCTTTGTTCAAATCACAATTTACAAAATAAGCACAAGTTTCATATTTATTCCACTAGACTGTATTTATATTTATATTCAGCTGTACAAAATCTCATTTGCTAGGATTATGCATACATTTTAAATATATGCACATGAAATAGATTGTTTTTGTTATAGTGAAAACTATTGCAGTTTTGCTTCTGAAAATCACATTTACCAAAACATATGAGTCTTTTAACTGTTTAAAATCATGATTATATCACCTATAAATAAGTTAGTATTTCATTTATTAAATTATTCATGGTATGCGGTGTAAAGTATATAAGTCACACAGGCATATATATAATTCATTATATAAATTTTAGATGGGAAACAACAAGTGACAATGCAATAATTACCATGTCTGTGCTGCATATTGAGAAAAGTGTAATAAAAATACCCTAAGAAAAATTATGCTGTTTGATTTATGCTGTATTGTCGAAGAAAAGCAGGAAGAGGAGATAAATTAAAGGAAAATAAATTGTTGCTGACTCAATTGGTCAGTGACTTGATGGGAAGGAGTGAAATGGTTAAATGAAACACGAGTCAGTGAGTATTTTTTTAACTGAGAAAGCACAGAGGTTGTATGAAAGGTGCTGCAAAAATGCAGTCTGTCTTGGTTGTATTGTTAAGAGTTGTTTGATGCTAGTCAATTCATCATAGGTAAACAGAAACTAAAGAAAGCTTTACAGTTTCTATTATATGTAATAATATAAATATAAAAATATATTTTAAGAAATGGTTGTACTATTTTGATTAAAAAAAACATAGAGACTACTGTCTTGGTTAGTGTCCTCATGGGCCACTCAGTTTAGGAACTGTTGCATCAACAATTTTCTCTTTAAGTCTTCTGTTGATTTGAATTTAGCTCTATGGTGGTAAATCATAGACTGAATAATGAGAAAAAGAGCAGATGAATTTTAATAAGGAGAACAGAAGAGAAAATGATGTTGAAGACCAAGGTTTTACACTTAGGCAGGAAAAACCAAAGGTATAAGTACAGATTAGGCAAAACCTAGCTCAAAAACAGTAACTGTGAGAGGGACCTTGGAGTCCTAATGGACGATCACATAAACATGAATCAACAGTGTGATCATTAAGTGTTAATATTAAGATCACACTGTGATCATATTAAGAGCAACTGTGTTCTTTTCACTGATGATGTAAAGCTATTCAACACCACAGACAATACTGCTACCCTTCAAAAAGACCTCGACTATATGTCAGAATGGTCAAACAAGTGGCAACTTCAAATCCAACAAATACTCTGTCTTACATATTGGCAAAACAAATCAGAAAATAAAATACAAGCTGAATAGTCAAGGCCTTGTTGATGACCCCCACTATGTCAAGGACCTTTGAGTACTCATCTCTAATGATCTAAGTGCTAGAGCCCACAGTAACTACATAGCCAAAAAGGCATTAAGAGTTGTTAACCTAATCCTGTGTAGCTTTTTCTCCAGTAATATCACACTACTAACTAGAGCATACAAAACATTTGCTAGACCAATACTTGAATACAGCTCATCAATCTGGAACCCACATTACGTATCTGATATTAATACAGTTGAGAAAGTCCAGAAATATTTCATGAGAAGAGTTCTCCACTCCTCCACTTGTAACAGAATATCATATGCCACCAGACTTAAAATTTTAGACCTGGACAACCTAGAACTATGCCATCTTCTGTCTGACCTAAGTGTAGTACATAAAATTATCTATTGCAATGTCCTACCTGTCAATGAATACTTCAGCTTCAACCACAACAATATAAGAGCACACAGTAGATACAAACTGAAGGTTAACCGCACGAAACTTGATTGTAGGAAATACGACTTTGGCAACAGAGCGGTCAATGTCTGAAATACTCTACCTGACTCTGTGGTTTCTTTCCCAAACCCCAAAAACTTTAACCTTAGACTGTCTGCTATTGACCTCACTCCTTTCCTAAGAGGCTTGTAGGGGGCATGCATAAGCGCACCAATGTGCCCACCATCCCTGTCCTAATGTTTCTTTTTTTGTATCCATTTCATGTATTCTTAACCATGTTTATACTTATACCTGTTATCTAACACTTGCTTGACTGACTGACTGACTGACTGACTGAACGAAGGAAGTGTGCGACAGCAACCAGAAAAGTTAATACGATCCTTGGTTTTATAAACAAAGGTGTAGAATCAAGATTGCATGAAGTATTAGTACCACTTTATAAAACCTTAGTATGATCACACCTCAAATACTGCATCCAGTTTTGGTCACACATAACTTTGGTGACCAAAGTTAAGACTTTGGAAAAAATGCAAAGAAGTGCGACTAAGATGATTAAGGGCCTAGAGACAAAAATGTGTGAAGAATGGTTGCAGGGATTGGGTATGGCCAGTCTAGAGAAAAGAAGGACTAGAGGTAATATGATAGCAGTGTTCCAATATCTAAGGGGTTGCCACAAAGAAGAGGGGGGTCAACATATTTTCCAAAGCACCAGAGGGCAGGACAAGAAACAATGGATGGAAACTAATGAAGGAGAAAAGCAACCTGGAATTAAGGAGAAACTTCCAAACAGTGAGGACAATTAACCTGTGGCACAGCTTTGCCTTCAGAAGTTGTAGGTGCTTCATCACTGGAGGTTTTTAAGAAAAGACTGGACAGTCATCTATCTGAAATGGTATAGGATCTCCTGCTTGGGCAGGGGATTGGACTAGAAGACCTCCAAGGTCCCTTCCAGCTCTATTCTGATTGAAATAATGAGATATAGTTATCATTTGTAACAGAATTGCATCATATTATTTAAGAAACATATAGTTAGATAAACTGTATTTTAAAAAGCCATGAAAGTAGGTATAATTTTTTTCAGAATTGACCTACCAAAGAACCTCACCAGGCTTTGCATTCTGTCTTCAGACACCAGAATAAAACTTAAAGTTGTCTTATGAATTGTGAATTTTGGCCATTCTGAACCTAGTGTCCACATGTTTTATTATTTCTTATATTTATCAGTTATTACAGTTTCTTCACATGGTTCATATAGACATACATATACCCCTCACTTTTGGAAGTGATTAATATTATATATATTATAAAGGGACATGATGGCTCAGTGGCTAAGATGCTGAGCTTGTCGATCAGAAAGATCAGTTCAGCGGTTCAAATCCCTAGCAGTGCATAACAGGTTGCACTCCCATTTCTTGTCCCAGATTCTGCCAACCTAGCAGTTTGAAAGCATGTAAAAATGCAAGTAGAAAAATAGGGACCATTTGGTGGTAAGGTAAGGTGTTCTGTTCGCCTTCGGTGTTTAGTCATGCTGGCCACATGACCACGGAGACGTCTTCGGACAGTGCTGGCTCTTTGGCTTTGTAACACAGATGAGCACCACCCCTAGAACTGGAAATGACTAGCACGTATGTGCGAAGGGAACCTTTACCTTTAATATTATATAAAGCACAGATATGCATTCTGATATATCTATATATTGCTTATACATTATAGTTAGAGAGATGGGAATAAGAGTATGTTGGCTTGAAAGGTACACAATAGATTGGGGTAAAACTGGGCTGTAGTTATACTTGTGCTTGCAGTCGTCGAACTATTCATACTGGGGCAGGGATGTCTGCTAGAGTGGTGAAAAAATCAGTATGATGGCTATAGCCATGAAGCTAAAAGAGAACCACTTTTTAAAATGTGCATCACATGTGGAATTTCAGTTATAACTGACATTTGATATATGACATTTTTTAAGGTCACTCCCTCCCATGGCCACCCCAGATTACTACAGCCAGTTACTCTTGCTAGACTTGAATCAAAGCCTTTTATTCTCCATCCAGCCTTCACAGTTTTCAGGTATTCAGGCACTGTGATGGCATCACAAAGGGCAAAGTTATACACCTGAATATCATTACCATATTAGTTATTCCTAACTTAGTACAAATAATTGAACTCACCTAGTGGCTACAGATAGGTAGTGGGGAGAGAGTTGAGCCCTGAAGTCTAGCATTGGATCTTTGTTTCCTAACAATATTGTCTGGAACTGGCTATTCAGGAAAGAGGATTACTGTAAAATCATGTTCGGCATTCCCAAATCCATGAGCCTATCCAGAAGGCTACAATGGTTGATAATGAAGATTGCTAAAGATTCAAGAGAACAATAACAGATACAATACCCACATCCTGTTCCTACCAATGACAAGAGTGATTGATACCACCTCAGTGCTATAATTCAGTTTATATCTATCTGTAATCTATTCACTCCAGGGCTCTTCGAAGCAGCAAGCCTACTGTCATTTCTACAGCCTTCCCTAAAACAGGATGAGTGGAAACCAAAGACAAGTTACCATCTAGAAATAATTAAGATTCCATCTTCAGCAAAAGAAGCAAATTCATACGTTTTTAAAAAAATGAAAAATAAGGCATTGACGTGTACAGACTCATTACGTGTGTTTTTTTATTGATGAGTACAGGAAGACTGCCATTAATTTTGTTTGTTATTTCTTGTAACCTAGGTTTCATGTGAAGCATAATACATTTTCTATTTCAGGTATACTAAACCACTTACCTTTGCTGATTGCATAAGTGATGAATTGCCATTAGGATGGGAAGAGGCCTATGATCCCCAGGTTGGAATTTATTACATTGACCATAACACCAGTAAGTGTAACATGATTTTATATTTAATGCATAAGTGGCTTTGATACATAGCACTCATTAGTGCTCAGCATACATTGAAAATTATAAAGAATAGATGATTCAGAATATGAAGGGGAACAAACATTTTAAAGCAGATAAATATTTTTTCAAAGTTCTGCACAAACTTTAAAGTGATGTAATCTGATATGAGTTTTTCTTTGTTATTATTTATGTTATGAAATGTGGTTTTTCTCTAAAATTGTCTTTACTGCTTTTTTAAAAAGTCTAATAAAATGTAGCTTCTTTATTGGATCATTGTGCAAATTTTAGAATAATTATGGAATGATATTAAAGATTTACTTAAGTGAGATATTTTATTTAAATGTTAATTGGTTTAATTTTAAAATATTTTATGACATGCATTGTGATCTGCCTTAGAGTAGCTTTGGTTTTTAAATACTGATTTCTTTTCCAGTAGGGAAAAATATGCAGAGTACAGAAAAAGAAAAAGAAGAAATAATGCAAAGAAATTAAATTCAAGGAATAAGAAAAAGAAAACTTAATTCAGTTTAGGTTAACACCACTGTCACCCATTTCCTTCTGTCCTTGTAAACCAAGGGTCCTCAAACTTGGCAAGTTTAAGACTTATGGACTTCAACTCCCAGTATTCCTGAGTTAACATGACTGGAGGAGGAATTCTGGGAGTTGAAGTTCACAAGTCTTAAAGCTGTCAAGTTTGAAGACCCCTGTGGTAAACCATCCTAGCCTCCATTACATCCATATATACCACATCATGCATTGTTTCTGGTTCTTTAAACTTCTCGCCTCTTAAGGGTTTTAGTAGGTGCATACAGTCAACACTTTTTCAGTCTCCCAACCTGTTTGTTCTTCCTTCATATATTCTTGGGGATTGGATCCTCATTCTTTCTGTCCATATGTCCAAATCTCCTAAATGTACTCTTTTGTACACTTACTAATTGTTTTAATTTATTTATTTATTTATTTATTATTTGGACTTGTATGCGGCCCCATCTCCGAAGACTCGGGGCGGCTCACAACTAAAACAACAACAATAAATAATTAAAAAGAGAATTAAACAAATCACAAGCCCAATAATAGCTAAACTAAAATTTGAAATTTAAAATAAGTTAAGAACCACCACCACCACCCCCGGGAAAGAGTCACAGCCCGGATTGGTCAAACAACCAGGTCTTCAGGTTGTGGTGGAATGAATTCTCATTCATTCATTCATTCATTCATTCATTCATTCTTATTTGTATCTCTTCTGATTTTATCATGCATAATTTGTAAATACCCATTTCCTGCCAGCTTCTCTAACCTTCATACCCAAATAATATGCTACTTTCAGGAACTCTGGTTAATTCTAGGTGATTAAGCAAAGGCACCTTATCATTTGTGTTATTTTTTTATAAAGTCTTTGGTTCTGAAGGCCATATTTATTTTTCAGAGGTAAAATGCAGCCTACGAATCTGAGGTACTAAGGATATCATTGCAAAATTATCAGAAGCTTCAATGGCATTTATTTACAGGATCACAGACTATAAGGGTGGATGATCTCTTGTGATAATAAAAGACAGGAACTAATACAGGAACTCATTTCTACAACATCTTTGACAGGTGGTCATTCAGAGTCCAGCAAGGACTACAAGGAATTATGTTTCTTTTTGCACTGAAGAGTTACATTTACCAAAGAAACACTTGTCAGGAATTGTACAGTTTTCCTTCCAGAAAGAGTAATACATAGAACTGAGCACATTAGTCCAAGCAAATGTTGATTAACTTAGCCAAGAATACAGTACAGCTTTGTTACAGGCTTGGTATTAGTTGCTGGGTATATTTTTCTGAGTATAGCTTGATATACCTCAAAGGTATTAGTTTTGATCCAATACCTTGAAGTAGCCTGTTCAATATCTTCATCCCGAGAGAAAATCTTGCGTTTTGTCAAACTAGGGAAGCTGAAGCCAGGATATGCTGTTAATTGGTTATAGCCTCAGCCTCACTGAATAATATGCCCTTAGAAATGAGGTTTACATCACCATTACAGTCTTCTGGAAGCTGATTAACATGAGTTCTTCCTGACAGCATTTAGCTGCTATATTTTTGCTTAATGTTTGCTCTGTCGTCGTTAGATTTTGTAATACCAAATTTTACTTTTTTGCTTCTTTGTTATCAACTGTGATACTTCATTATTGATTATGGTTGTCAGCAGCTGGTGGTTTTTGGTGGATTCATTTTATGCAAATGAAATTAATAAATTCTTAAGCCCCAAATCTGTAACCTGAATTAAAATTAAAATTCATTCTATTTTGGAAAGGATTCCAGCATTTATGTAGATACAATATCCAAGAAAAACTATTACTATTGTGTAAGTTTTTGGTACTTGCATTGTGTATATGTTTGTTAAAGATAAGACAGGTTGTTTAAGATACTTATTTTATTTATTTATTTATATCCCACCGTTATTATTTTTCTCAATAACTCAAGACAGCAAACACATATTAGGAAGCCACTAATAGTTTTCAATGAAAATAAAAATTAATGCTGCCATTTTTTCCTAATGCAGGCCAGTGTTAAAATCTACTGTTTTACCTATGATATATAAATGTTACATAAAAATATCACAAGGGAAGTTTTAACATTAGCAACTATACTGAAATGGATATAACCTATTACAAATGGGACATGTAATTCCCAGAAGGCTTTGTGGATGTAAATCTCATTACTCCTAATAGGACTCCATAGGCATTGTGTTTTAACACCTATTTTTAAAATAAAGCTAAGAATCTAGAATTATTGTATTCTGACTAAACTATTAATGAATATTCTTATTAAGTACTTTTTTAAAGTTTAAAGGATATGAGAAGAAGCAAAAATTATTATCTCTTGGCATTCTCCTGAATATGTGAAATTGGATTTGGTAGTAAGAATCAAAATAGTCTCAGCACTCTTTTAAATATTTGTAAATTTAATGAAAACATTTTTAACATCTTGTCCTGTTTCAGCTAGGTATGGGTTGTTTTTTGGGTTTTTTGCAGAATCTAGTGGAGCAAAAACAGTGTGCAGTACAGATAGTCCTCACTTACTGATAATAATTAGCACTGGGAACTCGGTCACTACACAATGGGGTCATGAGGCAAAGAACCATATGACTGCACTGACTTATGAAGGCAATTCCATTGTTCCCAATTGCTGTCATTAGGTGGAATTTTGTGCAGTTTCATTGCCCTGCAGTAACATGATCATCATTTGAGATTTCCTACTAGCATCCCCATTGACTTTGCTTGTTGTAAGCAGGCAAGGAAAGTTGCAAATGGCAGTCACATGCAAATGGAGAACTATGACATTGTCATTGCAAGCCTTTTGCCAAGCACTCGCTTTATAATTACGTAACACTAGAAAACTTTGACAGCCACAACTATGAGGACCTATTGCAAGTATCTTTTGTTCAGCACTGTCATTAAGTGTGAGGATTACCTGTACTTAAAAAGATGGTGTGTTGTTCATATAAGCTAAACAAATACTGTAATTGATATCTTAGATTTAATAATAATTTAGTAATAGCACAGGATCCTTCACTAACTACCATAACACTAACAGTAGTTATGTATAAAAATTCAACCACTTTCAGTGTGGTAGAATATGTATTCTTTGAAAACAGTCTTACTTGTAAAACCATAATACTGTTTTATTAATCTGTCACTGCATAACATTTCAAAGTTATGCAAAACTAGCACTATGAAAATATGGAAGGAAAACATTCCTCTTTTAATTCCATTTAATTCCATTTTAACTCTCCCCTCCCCACCAAAAATACTGATGGGCAGAATAATTTTGTTTGATTTTGTCGGATTAAGAAGAGAACTACCACAACTGATTGAGAACCTTGAATTACCACTAAATGGAAGATAAAGAGTTTTTTGAATCTCTTTATGATTCATAGATCATGAATTCATAGTTTTTATGATTTCAGTCTGCTAATCCCAGTTCTGGAAGGCTAAAACATGATCTACTTGAAAACAGCTAATTCAGCTTTTAGCAAACTGGCACCATTTCCAGAATTCACAGACAAGCTATCAGCAAATTTTCAGCAATAATTGAGCATTGTTTATTTTAATAAAACTGAAATGCAGTGAATTAGAATTAACCATAAGTAAAACTCAAGCTTCATGTAGAAATGATGGGAAAGGCAGTACATTATAGAATGCTGAATCTTCACATCATTTATAGAGCCTGACATACACTCTTCTTTCTTAAAGTCACCATACCAACAACCTCCAAGCATTTGAAAAAGTAAATGCTTTGGCCTGAGTCTATGGTAGATGTCTTTCTTTATAACAGACCATTTAGTCCGAGACAAAATCTCTGGTTTGCTTGAGTCCTTTAATGGTTTCTTTGTGCAAGAGTTTTCTGTTAAATATTAAGGAACTACTAAATTATGTAGATTAGATTTCTTTGTTATTCTAGAGCCCAATCATATTAATGATTTATTCTGTGGTAGCTAGGCAACTCATGTATAATTAGCCTAGAGCATTTAAAGCTGACAAAGGAGCAGAAATGTATGTTTCTAACTTTTCAAACAAATTTTATCCCATAGACTTTTCAGAAATACACAATTTAATTCACCCCACTTGCTCACTAAACAGAATGGAATACCATTTCAATTATTTCTTATATGCATCACATACATATTTTTCCTAATAAAACTACTGGAATTTCTGTCTATCTCAAATGAGAAGTTTATATTAGAGATTCAGGAGATAATCCAACTTCTTTTTGTAGTCGTCACAACTTCATTTTCACTTATTCTTAACTATTCATATTAAATAAAAGATTCAATAAATTAATACTGTGTATACTCCCAGATAAACGTATCCGTGTATAAACTGGACAAAATGAACCCAATTTGGGGTCATGCATTTTGGTTTATCCACAGTACACATAGTACATGCGCACAATACATGAACACACATATCTAAATCTTAAAAGTTTTATGTCTGAGAGATAATAACATATAATGTATGTATGTATGTATTATATATTAAGCTATATATAGTCCTGAAATATATAACATTGTATTGAGTAGGTTGGAATCATAAAGTAAATTTCTAGAATGCAAGATATCATACTTGTGGAATGCAACATATCTTATGGTAAATGGCTAGGCAGCTCAAATCTCTCTGCATAAAAGTTCTCTAAGAGTCCTCTCAATTCCTATTTTGGATGTTCCCATTTTTCTTCTATGGCAGCAGTCCCCAAACATTTTGGCACCAGGGACTGATTTCTTAAAAGACATTTTTTCCACAGACTGGGGGCAGATGGTTGCTCACTCAGTGCTCACCTCCAGTCACGTGGCCTGTTTCCTAACAAGCCACAGAATGGTACTGGTCCATGGTCCAGACATTGGGGATTCCAGTTCTGTGGAATGCCTCATCTGGCAATTTCTTCAATTCTGATATATTAAGAGATTGGACTTTCACAACCTGTGCTGCCTTTTTGGCATTTAAAAGATGATGATGATGATGATGATGATGATGATGATGATGATGCCCCCAGGCCATGTAGCCTAGAGGCCTATGACGAATGTTTAAGCTTCTTCCATTTCTTGGAAGATAGACCAATATCATCAGAGGTACACAAAAAGTCCCCTTTTTTAAGAAAAAAGGAAACATAGATTATAAGCACTCTTTTTAACTTTCAGTGTTAGAGAAATAAGCTAAGATTGCTTTAAAGATAAAATATGTAAGCGAAATGGTATCCTTTTGCGTCACCTCGAGGGGTTGGGAGTGGGGGGCACTGTTCTGCAGTGGTTCTCCTACCTCACGGGGCATTCACAAACAGTGTTGGCAGGGGGGCAGAGGTCGACCCCAAGGGCGCTCACTTGTGGGGTCCCCCAGGGGTCGGTCCTCTCGCCCCTCTTGTTTAATATCTACATGAAACCGCTGGGTGAGATCATTCGTGGTTTTGGAGTGAGGTATCACCAGTATGCTGATGATACCCAGTTATACATCTCCACCCCAAACCAGGTCAGTGATGCCCTCTCCATGATGACCCATTGTCTGGATGTGGTATGGATCTGGATGGACGGAAACTTGCTTCGATTCAACCCAGCCAAGACTGAGTGGCTGTACATGCCGGCATCTCGGTCCAGTCAGGAATGTCCATCGTTGACCATAGGGGGAGAGGTGTTGCCCCCTGTGGACAGGGCGTGGAACCTGGGGGTCCTCCTACATGCGCGGCTCCATTTGGAGGAACAGGTGGGGGCCGTGGCCAGGGGGGCCTTTGCCCAGGTCCTGCTGGTCTGCCAGCTTCGCCCGTTTCTGGACCAAGATGCCCTGCATACAGTCACTCATGCCCTTGTCATCTCCCGACTCGACTACTGCAACGCTCTCTATTTAGGACTGCCCTTGTATACCATCCGGAGACTGCAGCTGGTGCAGAATGTGGCCACACGGGTGGTGATGGGAGTTTTCCTGTACGAGCACACAGGCAGGGACTTCTCGGGGTTCCGTCGGCAGGTCAATGTCGGCTGGCGGTCCCCCGGGGACGAGCCTACTCTATGGCAGTTCCCGCCCTATGGAACCAGTTACCCCTGGGGCTCTGTCTGGCCTCTGACCTCTGCACCTTCCGCCACGACTTGAAGACCTGGTTATTTGACCAAGCCGGGCTGTGATGACCTTCTGGGGGGGGGGGGATTTTAAAATCAATTTTAATAACGGACAAATATTGGGCTTGATTTTGTTTAATTCTCTTTTAACTAATTAATGTTGATGTTTGATTTTAGTTGTGAGCCGCCCCGAGTCTATAAATAAATAAATAGTTTATAAGGAAAGTGTGATTACTGATATTTTGACAAAGAAACTATGTACATTATAATTGTCAGCACAAGATATATGTACCCAGTCGACACACTGTTTAAATGAAAGATGGACTTGTTGTAAATATAAAATTAAAAACTTAAAAAAAAATTGCTATATTTCACCATTTTAAGGAAATAAGTACAGTGTTAATTTAATCAGAAATACAATGTGTTTTATTTGGTTTCAATTAGCATATTACATTAATGCCCTCATTTGGGATTTTTAAACTGATTTATGACATAGTTACTATATAAGAATCCATATGTATAGCTTATCCAACAAACTTTGCTATAATAGGTAAACCAAGTATCTGACCATAATCACAAATTTTTCTTTAAAAAAAAACCCTTACTATAGTGTGCTATACATGTCATCCAGATCAGTGGTCCTATAATGCTTTAACTTTTGAAAGTCTGAAATTTTTATGTGTCATTGGCTTACAGCCATGGTTTTCCTTGTCACCTGAATCCTGATTAATGACTGATCCTGATTCATCAGCCTGACTGTCAGTTAAGAGATGCTGCTTCTTCAGAAGTATTTCTGCTCTTTTGTTATCATTGTCCACTCCCACAGGGATGAAGGAACTGGATTAGCCTTGCTGTCTTGTCTGATACGTCATTCATGTATAACTTAATTATTCATAGTTAACATAAAATACAGATCATCGCGTAATAGGAAGCTGGTTCATTCGTCCAAAATTATTATCATTTTCTGCATGGATACTTGCATTAAGCAATATAAATATATAACAAAGGATATCATTTTAGCTATTATGTTGGACTGTCTTGATCTGGAATAAACAAGAGACAAACTGGTTTCTCCTTTCAACATATGGCAAAACTTCATCTTCAGCAGATATTATGCTATGTGTATCAAATAAAAATCATAAAATGCTATTATAGGTGAAATAGTTTGTGTTGGATTTATCTCTAGCTTGTTGTATTCTTGTTTAAAGAAACTACCCAGATAGAGGATCCTCGGGTGCAATGGCGGCAGGAACAGGAACATATGCTGAAGGACTACCTTATAATGGCCCAAGAAGCCTTAACTGCGCAGAAGGAGGTTTACCAGGTCAAGCAACAGAGACTTGAATTGGCCCAGCAGGAATACAAGCAACTTCATGATGTCTGGGAACACAAACTGGGGTCTCAGACCAGCTGTACGTATCTTAAATTATAATTTATTTTTCCTCTGAGAACCAAGTTTTGGATTTAATGACTAGATTTTTTGTTTTCAGAAATGGGGGAATAACATTTTTTCTTTCTTTCTCCCTTCTAACACATCTCGGAAAAATCTTTCATGCTAAGAGCATTTCTTCCCCAATAGTTAATTTATATCTTTGCAGTCTACATTCCATATGCAGGTTTCATTCCACAAATCTTTGCACTTCCAGTCTTCATGTACAAGTAGTTCTCACTTAGCAACTGCCTCATACAGTGACTGTTCACAATTATAATGGATGAAAAAGTAGCTTTGCAACCCACATTTATGACCTTTGTAGATCTGAAAAGCAAAGGAAATCTGAAGTGAGATCATAAGGACAGTTGGCATTTTATTTAGTGACCACTTAAGTAACAACCATGTTTCCATTCCCAATTCTGGTCACTATACAAGGACTAACTGTAACACTGTATTTTGTATAGTCACACCATCCACTGTATTTTTTCCCTGCATTATGCAGATGTTTTTCTTTTTAATATTCAATTCTACTATTCTAATGAAAATCACTTGGAAGGTGGAAGGTACTCCAGATTTTAGTTGAATTACCTGGTCTAATAAATGAAATACCTCTGTATGTTTTTTAAAAAAAACATAGCTCTGAAACTTCAGAATTGTTTAAAAGGAGAAAATAAATGAAACAGCTTAATTTTGATAAAGCTCCTTCCCATCTCTTCTATTTTGAAATGCTTAAAATGTCCAACTAAAAATGTGGTTTCTGGCAGTTTAATTACTTTTACATTTAAAAAATACATGTTTTGTTTTGGTTTGCATTTGTTCCTATTTCCTTAACATTTTGCTGTTTTTTTTCCATTTTCTTCTCTTACTGTAGTAGCCTCCAGTTCATCCTCTAGCTCAAAATATGATCCAGAAATTCTTAAAGCTGAAATTGCTACCACAAAATCTAGGGTAAGATAAAATGATTTTTAATTTCTTTTTAAGTTATTGAAATGCTTCTAGAAAAATACCCCACATATTCAGTTGCTGTATAATATAATTCTTCCTTTTGCAGATTTGTACATAACTAAGGAACCAGAGCTTTATAATGTTGATGATTTACAAATCCCAGCATATTTCACTGTTACCCATGCTGGAATATATGGCTAAGCAATATCAGGGATATAGGTTCCTCATAACCATTAAAAAAAAGTTAAGATTGCATTTTACTAATAATATAATATCCTCAAAGAAATGTTTTACATTGTAAGATATTTATTCAACTTATTGTTGGTTGTTTCCTTCTAAGTGAAGTGCCATAAGGATTCACTTTATTTTGAATCTATTATTTATATAGCATTCACATGTTGTTATTAAGTGGTGTAGTCATTGAAGCTGTTGGATTCATACATTTAAAAACACAAAAACCTCAACTTCCTCTTTACATTCCATAGTGATATGGAAACCCTGGACTGAATTAAAACAAGTACCTTTTTTATATCTGTCTGGAATTCTGACTTTGGATCTGTCAGCAGCTCGTACAACTAGTTAAGATCAAACATCAGTGATAAAGAACTTGACTAAATACAGTTTCATACAGGCCTGTGCAAAGCTTCCAAGGAGTGCTTCACTATAATTGCTTTGACAAAGCAGATATTTGATGCAGTTCTCGTCTGTTGAATTTTGAATGTCAGCAGTGTTTGTTAATATATTTATTAAAGTGAAATGCATAGATACTGCCGTCTACCACAACATATCTCAACTGGAGATGTCAAGATAGGGCACCTTGTTTTTCTGCATAAGCAATACTTCAAAGTGGATCTGATCAACAGGTAGAATAAAGGCAGTGCCAAAAAGTATATGGTGTCACTTTGAACTTCTTTAGCCTGTGTATTATTACAAAAAGAACAAAACTAATTATATTTCAATATGATTTGTTTGAAAATAATCCATAGAAATGTTTTACTTTATTTAAATCCCCTGAAATCTATTTTATCTGCATAGGCGAACAATTAATCATTACAGGTAGTCCTTGATTAATGACTGCCCTGTTTAGTGATCATTCAAATTATGACTACAGTGAAAAAGTAACTTTATGACTGGTCCTTCTACTTAGGACTGTTGCAGCATCCCTGTAATCACATGATAAACATTTGAATGGTTTGCACAAAAGCCCTGTGTTATATAATCACTATCTGCTACACTCACAATCCGCTTCCAAAAGCAGAGTTGAGGGAGAAATCAGTAAAATTGGAGTTATGTGATATCTCTCTTAATAACTGCGTTGTTTGGCAGTGGAGATGCCAGCCCTAATTATGTCATCAAATGAAATTATTAGAGAATGATACAAACAGCTAGGGGAAAAAGGGAAATATACTAGTAGCTAAAATTGCAGGAGAGAATCCTGGTACTTGGTATGGGGACATCTGGTGTACTAATTATGATTTCAAATTGAAAGCCCCAATACATGTTTTATCAATGAATTGAAAGAAGTTAATCTCTAATACTAAGTAGATAGACAGATAGACAGCAGAGCACTATATCGGCACACTATTTTCTTTGAATCTTGATGGTTTTTTGAAAAGAAACATAGTACATGCTGGATAAAATAAAACATTTTGTTTCACTTATCTATAGGTTAATAAACTCAAAAGAGAAGTTGCTCACATGAGACAGGAACTCCAGTATAAGGAACATGGTTTTCAAACACTGAAGAAGTAAGTGAATAGCAGCGCCTCCTCATCCATCTATCTATCATCTATCTGTCTATCTGTCTGTCTGTCTGTCTGTCTATTTATCTATCTCTATCTATCTATCTATCTATCTATCTATCTATCTAAATAATAAATAAATAAAATCATATATATATTTCGGACTAGTTGAAAAATGTAGATTCTTGTCATTATTGACTGGAGAATTGAAATTAAAGAAATTGTGAGTATGATGCAAAGAGATCAGCCTCTGAACACAAAAAATGGTGAAAAGTTTGAAGAAAAGTTTGAGGTACAGGACTTAGAGAAGTATGCAGGCTTTGCATGTTATATGATTGGCTGCACTACAAAACAAGAGTAGAGATAATACAAATAAGGTAGAATAAAGGTGTCAGGTTCCGTCACAACCCCGAAAGAAACCACAACAGCCTTGAAGTAAGTCATTCTTCCAGATAGTGCTGGCACTTTACTGACCAGCAAGCAAGTGGTACAAGCTAGCCGTGATTAAAGTTAGGGCTAACTCCAAATCCATCCCATCACCTTTATTTACCTGATGTGCCCCGCCCCAACCATCCCGGCACCCATGCACATGCCCAGTCACCCTTCCCAGCGGTCCACCTCTCCTGTGCCCATCAGCTGCTTGCCATGTCGCTGCAAAGTTCCAGGGCTTTGTAGCTGTTGAGACGCTGTAGATGGAAAATCAACGGCTCAAAAATCCCAATTTCAACCCCACTTTAATAGATGTATTCTTTTCCTTAACTCTCTTACAGTGAGTAATGGTTTTTCTTTCCTTTTATCTAAAGAATTGATATGAAAATGTCTGATACCCAAGGTGGATATAAACTTGATGAAGCACAAGCCATTTTAAATGAAATGAAAGCTATCAAGAAAGCTATCACTTCAGGAGAGCAAGAAAAGCAAGATCTTATTGAGGTATGTAATCAGTTTAATGAAATAATTAAACATACATTAAAAACTATCATAATAATTCTCAGTTTCTGCAAGTAGAGAAATGTTTATTTCTAACCTATTGATAAAATTAACTTTATATAGAAATGCTGGTTAAAAATCAACCATTGTTGATAATTTTCTGTAAAGTAAGATAGGTGAAATAATTGCCCATCTGTAGCCTAACTTCTGCTTTGATAAAAGAGGCCCATTTTAAAATAAATAAATAAATTTAATTTTAAATGTCCTTTCAGTTTTATACAATTCATTAATTTTAAGTGTTTATTCCTTCGTTACATTCTTTACTTTTAAGTGTCTCCTTCAAAACAACAATGCAATTAGAAGGTAATAAGATGACAGGTTTTCTTTTTTCTCATTTCAGAGTCTTGCCAGACTAAAAGCTAATTTTGTGGCAAATAAAAGATCACATTCAGACTTGTGGACCAATAGCACTTCCTTGGGAAGTTCCCATTGCTCTTTACCTAGGACGTACTTGGATGCTGGCTCCCAAACAGATGTTTCTGGAAATGTATGTATCTCATCTTTAAGCATATTCTTTAATAGCCTGATGATTTTTCATAGATCCAGTGTACAGATGTTTGGAATATATTTTTGTAGCATTTATCTATATAAATTTGTTTTATATAATACTTCTATGTTTCTTGAAAACAAAGTTAATGAATGAAATGTGTCTTTGAATTCTTGTGAATTTTGGCTCTGACCTCCTAATGATTAACATTTTCTCTTGTCAGTTTTTTGTGAACTGCAATAATCACTTGGCTGAGAAAGTAAGAGTGCGTCTCCAATATGAAGATGCTAAGCGAAGGTAATTAGATTTTTCTTTATTACTCTTGGCAATTCAGAAAGCAGCTGATATCTACCATAAAAGAATATATTTCTGGCAACATTTCTTCAGCAAAGTGGTCATTTTCTAAAAACAGATCACTTATTTATTTACCTACATCTATGCTTTAAATGCTGTTATGCAATTATATGCTTTTCATACATTTTTCTCAGTTGCAATTAATCAATTGTAAACAAAGTGCCTTTATATTGTAAGAATTGTGAAATAATAGTGACCTGGTAGCCTTTTCTTTAACGTTGATGTGTAGTTCCACTCTGATTTTAACAACAAGAAAATATTTCCACTCTCTTAATTTTTAAAAATAAAAATAAATCAAGCAGCCTAAATTGACATGGTGTATTTGGAATAGCAGAACATCTGTCTTATAAGGATTAAAGGGCATGGTAAGCAATTCTTATACCTTTGTCTTTTTGCACTTTTAACTCATTTTCTCTCTCTCTCACTCTCTCTTTCTTTCTAAGTAACTATATTTTATAAAACAAATTTCTAAAGTCCCCACAGTACTTTCCAAAAAGAAAAGACATATAAAATCTGGTAACAGGATCTTTTAAGTTCCTTTTTCTAAGAATAAGTTTCAGACGCTGGAAGTATTATGCCAATATTTCTGAGATGTCCTGACCAAAATTTACCATTTTTTAAGTTTTGAATAAATGTGCACAATTTTTCCTATAATTTCATCAACAATATTTGGCCTTTCTTTAAAAAAATCATAAGTGAATAATTGGTGTTAGGAAATTTTTGACATAGAAATAATTTCTATTGTTGCAGTAGCCAACTCACTTTGTGCTTCCTCCAACTGACAATGTTTATTAATTCATTAATTTTATTTAGAAAAATTTATTGGCCACCCATCTTATCTCATGGCAACTCTGGGCATCTATTCTAATATTCTAACATAAAACATACCATTTAGAAAAAAATATATTTATTAGAAAAAAATATATTTGAAACACCACCAAATCTGATGATAGATGATAGATAGATAATCCAAGAGCACTTGTTTCAATCATATACGAAAATAAATTACACCTTCATAGTTTTGTTTCTATGAAAACATCATTCTGCAGGACGTATAGCATAACTCTTTAATTATAAGCAGGGGTGGGATTCAGCCAGTTTGGGCCGGTTAGGTGAAATGGATGTTAAATTTACATCTGTTCGCTGAACTGGTAGTTGAATTGACCAGTTGGCCCAGCCCACCACTCCCCTCCCAGGAGTCTCCACACGGCCCATTTTGGATGCAGGTAAGTGCAGGGTTTGTGCAGAGACTCTAGGAGGGTGAAAAACAGCCCGTCCAGAAGTCCGGAAACGGGCCTGTTTCTGGCTTCCGGCGGCCCTCCAGAGCCCAGTGGAGGCCATTTTCACCCTCCCAGAGGCCCAAGGGAAGCCTCCATATTCTGGAGAAGGTGAAAAATGGCCCTCCCAGAAGTTTCGGTAAGCCATGCCCACAATGGCCATGCCCACCCAGCAACTGGGCAGAGAACAAGTTATTGGTATTTTTGAATCCCACCCCTAGTTATAAGGTTGTGTAAGGCATCAGAAATAATCTAAAAAAAATGTGTTTTAGATATTTACATTCAGGAAAGTCAATTAATCATCTGTCTGCAAGTCTTTAAATGAATTTTGTCTCTTCCTGGGATCCTATATATGTCCTCCCCAATTTCCACAGGGAGAATACCATGTATAGCAGGAAGGAAGGAAGGAAGGAAGGAAGGAGGGAGGAGGGAGGGAGGGAGGGAGGCTATCCTTGATCCTTTTGTCCTTGATACAAATATCAATTCACATTTCTCAGTGAATTTTTCACTGATTATCATATTAATCAGAGTTGCATTATCATAGATTTAGGACATTATCCGAAAACCCATCTCTCTTGAGTTACTGCTGGAAAATCTAGTTCTTCCTAATTTTCCCAGTTCTTCATGGCAAAACTAAAAAGAAATGGAAAAAGACAACAAACAGTAATGAGTTGAATGAGTGCAGTCCATCGGAGCACCATTGGAAGACCTGAAGGGTCAGGTGGGGAAAACTCCTCTTGGAGAAAATATGTGGTCAGCAATTCCAAATAAGAACAAGATGATATCATGCTTTCAAATATCAAAAATACAAACTCCGAAAATATGTGTGTGTCTACACACTTTAACAACAAGGTGTTTCGGTACACCTGGAGTACAGTTTAGTACCTGTTATGTATGCAGGTTTGAATGTCAGAAATGATTGGTTTAAAAAGTGCGGGAAAATCCTGCACTCTGATTGGCTGGCAACTGCGGCTGCTGGCTATAAGTAGCAGCTGCAGCCCAGCCAAATCGGCTCTGTTATGAGCTGTAGTCACTAATAAACTCTTCACTGAAGCACTCCGCGTTTGACTCTTCATGCAAACTTAACACTGGCGACGAAGGTGGGATCCTTCCTGAAGAGAAGATGACGTGGAAAACAAGCTGAGAGAGATGGCTGCACTGAACACCCCCAGCCCCGCTCGATCCGACGGCAGAAGACTGGGACTGGTATGCGGATCGTTTCCAAATGTATTTGTAGGGAAATGATCTCACCGACATTTCCGAGAAGCGGAAGAGGGCGGTCTTTCTTATGCACGCGTCCGCAGTTTTCAAGTTGGCGAAGGCATTGGCAGGAGCTGCAGACGTGAAGGTAAAGGAATGGCCTGACTTAGAAAAGCTGTTAAGAGCCCATTACGCGCCACAAGTATCGTGCCTCATTAAGAAACACGAGTTTTACCGTCGCGATCAAGGGGAAAGCGAAAACGTAAATGACTTCGTGGCAAGTTTAAGGGACATTGGGGGTGCATGTGAATTTAACAACTTAGAAGAGGCCATGCACGATCGATTTGTTCTGGGCCTTAAAGACAAGGTATTACAGAGCAAATTATTAATGGGACCTAAGATCACGCTGAAGGAAGGTATAGAAGAGGCCTCTTCGGCAGAAGCCACCAAGTCCTCAGCAGCAGCCATGAAGAAAATTAACAAGGCCTCCAGCCATCCTGATGTGGAAAAGTCCACAACAACTCATTGCGAGCAAATAGATTCTGAGTCAGACTGTAGTGAGGTGGAGGAAGGAATTTATAGACTCAGAATGGAGAGGAAAAAGAAAGACCCAGGGAGAAAGAGGCAAGATTTTTACTGCAGAGGTTGTGGGGAAGCCACCCCGACTGAATGCAAGTTTCTTGATACCATCTGTCTCCATTGTGAAAAAAGAGGTCACCTAGCAAGAGTCTGCAAATCATCCAGAACTCCACCCCACAGAAGAAAGTTTCCTGATAAAGAATTCAAGTCTAACAACTTCAGTGAGAAAACGGGGAGAAGCACAGAAGCAAATGGGAAGAATGAAACTCATCAAACAGTCACCATTGGTCATTTTTCACCCTTAAGAAGCAGAAAAGTACATGTAAAGGTACTAATTGAAGGAAGGCCTTGCCAAATGGAAGTAGACTCAGGCTCCTATTTATCTATGGTGTCATGGGACACTATTCACAGGCTACTTCCCAACATTCAGAAGAAACATTTCCAGAAGCAAGCACTGACTCTTAAAGACTACCAAGGGAACAAGATTCCAGTAGTTGGAACAAGAGAATTCAACGTGAAGTTCAAAAGCCACACCAAACGTTTGCCCCTGACCATCGTGGACAAGGATCGCCCAAGCATGCTGGGACTTGAGTGGTTCAATCCATTAGGCATCGAGGTGACTGGCATCAATCACGTGAGCAACACTGAATGGGAAGAGACTTTGAAGTCTGAGTTTCCAGAGGTCTTCAGCAATGGATTGGGCAAGTATATGGGGACCCCTATCACTTTCAACCTAGATCCAAAGGTGCCCCCAATTCGTTTAAAGCCCAGAAGGGTCCCATTTGCTTTAAAGGAAAAAAATTGATGCACAATTAGATAAACTAATAGCTCAAGGAGTTTTAGAGCCCACTGACCACTCCAGATGGGAGACACCCATAGTCACACCAGTCAAGACTTATGAGTCAGTAAGAATCTGTGGAGACTATAAGGGGACATTGAACCATGTGCTTCAGCAGAGCACATATCCAATTCCAGTGGTGCATCATTTATTACATTCACTTGGCAGGGGTACAGTCTTTGCCAAATTGGATCTGGCCAGGCATATCAACAACTAACAGTTGATGATGCCACTGCAGAAGCCCAAACCATTGTGACTCATAGAGGTGCCTTCAAATGTAAAAGGTTACAATTTGGAGTAAGCGTGGCACCAGGCATCTTCCAAAGCCTTATGGAAAGGATGCTCCAAGGACTGCCAGGGGTAGTGCCTTACTTTGATGATGTGTTAATCTCTGCTGAAAATGACACTCAATTACAAGAGAGACTCAGAGAAGTCCTTACCAGATTCAAGAAAGCGGGGTTAAAAGTCAAGGAAGAAAAATGCACTCTTAGAACTGACAAGGTTGAGTTCTTGGGCTATATGATTGACAAGCATGGCATCCACCCTGAAGATGCCAAGGTTCAAACAATCAAAGAAGCCCCTAGACCAAAATGCAAAACAGATTTGCAAGCCTTCCTTGGACTTATTAACTTTTATCACATGTTCCTACCTCAGAAGGCAACCATTGCAGAACCATTACACAGATTACTGGACAAAAAATCTGTTTGGGTCTGGGGCAGGAAGGAACAATCAGCATTTAACAATATTAAAAGACTAATCACGTCTGATGCTGTACTGATACAGTTCTCTGAGAATTTGCCTGTTATACTGACTTGTGATGCATCCCCTTTTGGAGTGGGGGGGGGTTTTGAGCCACAGGCGTCCCAGCGGGAGGGAAGCCCCTATTGCATTTTACTCTCGCACTTTGACCAAAGCAGAGAGGAATTACAGCCAATTGGACAAGGAAGCATTGGCAATTGTTGCAGCTGTCAAGATATTCCATGAGTATCTATATGGGAGAACATTTACCATTGTCACAGATCACAAACCTTTGTTAGGCATTGTGGTAGGAGACAAACCTACACCCACTATCCTGTCACCAAGAATGCTGAGGTGGACTGAATTTCTTGCTGCTTATTCATACAAGCTCATCCACAAGCCTGGCAAAGACATTGGCCATGCTGATGCTTTGAGTCGTTGCCCACTTCCGTTTCACACTGAGGACTGTGAACCTGAGGCACACACCTTCTTCCTAGAAACTGTTGCCAAGCTTCCAGTACACGCTGCTGAAATTGCCAGAGAGACTGCCAAAGACACTTTGTTGGCTCCTGTTATAGGCTGGATTAAGAAAGGTTGGCCTTTTCAAGACCTACCTCACCTTGTCCAACCTTTTAAATCCAGGCAAACTGAATTATCTGTATTAAGAGCACACTGTATTGCTGAGCACACTGGGTTGCATCCCAAAAATTGTAAGCCGCCCTGAGTCTCCGGAGAATGGCGGCATATAAATGTAATTAAAAAAAAGAGGATGTATTTTGTGGGGTAACATGGTGGTTATTCCTGCAAAACTGCAAAGGGAGGTTTTGGAAATGTTACATGAGGGTCATCCAGGTCTTGTAAGGATGAAGGGATTGGCCAGGAGTTATGTATGGTGGCCAGGTATTGACAAAATGGTTGAAAACTGGGTTGTATCTTGTCCCAACTGTCAGGTAGTCAGGCCTGCCCCACCTCTCACCCCCACACAGGAATGGGAATGTCCTAGGGGCCCATGGTCTAGGATTCACATTGATTTTGCTGGCCCTACCAGAGGGCACACCTTCCTTATTATAGTAGATGCATATTCCAAATGGCTAGAGGTCATCCCTATGGCATCCACCACAACTGATGCTGTCATCAAGCAGCTTAGAAAGCTTTTTTTAACCCACGGGTTACCTGATGTTCTTGACTCTGACAATGGCCCTCAGTTTACATCCAACCTTTTTGAATCCTATATAGCACAACAGGGTATCAGACATGCCCTGACTGTCCCTGGGCACCCTTCGGCTAACGGCCGGGCTGAATGCATGGTACGTTTTACCAAAGAAAAGCTTCAGCAATTGGGCCCTGGGGACATCACTAAGAAAGTTGAAAAACTTCTTAGTGTTCAGCACATCACTCCTAACCCATCAACTAACTTATCCCCAGCAGAGTTGTTGATGGGTAGGAAACTTAGGTCTTCCCTTGACCGCCTTCATCCCACTTACGCACCCAACGCACCACTTGATTCCACTAGCAAAGTTCGCACGTTCAGTGTGGGTGATTCTGTTTATGCTAAGAACCTTATGGGTGAACCTTCATGGATTCCTGCTGAAATAACTCAAATCACAGGCCCTCGTTCTTACAGGGTGCAAACAGAGGATGGAGTCCTCTGGAGCAGGCACATTGATCAGCTTAGATCCAGATTACCTCAGGAACATCGCAATTGTTCCTCTCTAGTTCCCATACCTAATGCCTTTTCTAGGGGAGGGGAGGAGCATGAGGATAATCAGCAAGCAAGAATCAACCCCATGTGTAACGAGCCATTACGACAGGAACCATTCCAAAACCTGTCACAATGCCAAAATCCATCCTTACAAGTGGAAGATTGCACATCACTACCTGACTTGGGTGCTGACATTGGGTTGGAGATGGGTTGAGAGGAGAGACCAGATTGTAACAATCAAACAGGGTCTTCTTCCACTGGAAGCCCGAGTAGGGAAATGTCAACAAACACATTTCCTCTCTCACTGGGTGAGAACATTGAAACTTCTGAACCACGAAGGTCTCAACATACACATAAGAGCCCCACCTATTTAAAAGATTACATTAGATAGGTTGGGGTTTGAGTATGGACTGAACCTAGTGGGGAGGGGTGTTATGTATGCAGGTTTGAATGTCAGAAATGATTGGTTTAAAAAGTGCGGGAAAATCCTGCACTCTGATTGGCTGGCAACTGCGGCTGCTGGCTATAAGTAGCAGCTGCAGCCCAGCCAAATCGGGTCTGTTATGAGCTGTAGTCACTAATAAACTCTTCACTGAAGCACTCCGCGTTTGACTCTTCATGCAAACTTAACAGTACCTATCTGCAACTCCTTTAAGGCAACTGTGTTTTTTGCCTAGGATCACATGGTTCCCTTTCTCGGTGCCATGCACTCCTGGGATGAGATGCACTGATTAAATAAATTGCAGTCAGGTTCTCCAGAAGACATTTTCTGACAGTTAGAACAAGTAAACGCCTCCTGCCAGCATCACTCTCCGATCGCCCTGTTCGCTCTCATAGGAGGGGCCTCCTTGGGGTGCCATCAGTCAGACATTGTAGGCTGGCGGTCCCCAGAGCTAGGGCCTTCTCTGTGGGAGCACCTGCCCTTTGGAATCATCTCCCCATGGATCTCCGTTTGGCCCCTGACCTCCGCTCCTTCCGCCGGGACCTGAAGACTTGGTTGTTCCAACGGTCCGGCCTCGAATGACCCGGGGGGGGGGGTTGGGTCTTTTTTAACTTTATTTGGCTTGTTTACCTGTTTAATTCTGTTTTACTGTAAATTTTTCTCTGTTTTAATGTTCGCCGCCCTGAGTCCTTAGGGAATAGGGCGGCATACAAGTCGAATAAATAAATAAATAAATAAATAATCAGTGGAGCCTCCAGAAGTTCTGCCTCCAGAAGTTGTAAATGCTCCAACACTAGAAGTTTTTAAGAAGAGATTGGAGAACAATTTGTCTGAAATGCTATAGGGTTTCCTGCCTAAGCAGGGGATTGGACTAGAAGACCTCCAAGGTCCCTTCCAATTCTACTATTATTCTATTCTATTCTTCTCTACTCTACTCTACTCTACTCCATTTCCCTCCTGCTCATGCGAAAGCATAACTTTGTAACAGAACTATATGCTGTGTGCTCTTTTCACAAGTCAGAGGCAATGAATGAAATAGGTATAATGGAGAAAATGACAGTTGCAAAGATAAAAAGGTCTGAAGAGTAAAGTGAATAATGTTAGTGTAAAAAGATTTAGCTGTATTTTATTTTTTCCCCTTTCGTACTTTGATTTATTTATCAAATAATTTTATACTCCTGTTCTGAGCTTTTCATAATACTCCTTACCCTGAAAGAATACAAAGCTGATATATTATTGCATACAGGCTGTAAATGACAGAAGTTATCAAATTGCAGCTGAGAAATCCTCTTAGAACATACTTTTTACAAATGCAGTGAGGAATTTGCAGATTATATACTAATGCCTTTAATATTTATTCACTAGAGCCCAGTGTTGAGCTTAGCGAGACAGTTAACTGTTAAAATAGCTTCAAAGAAGATTTCAGTGGATAAATTTCTATTAATTACAAAATTTAAATTAATTAAATGTATCATATAGGAACAAGGTCACTTGTTTAGAGACACATTTTTAAAATACAGATTTTCTGCAAAGCACCAGCCAAAACTTTGACATGCTGCAATATGTCAATAAAGATCCAATCTGCAATTCTGGTAAGAATAATAAATTGCAGTCTGCAGAACAAATTGTAGAGGCTTAAAGTAGTCAGTGATTTTTATCTCCTAAGTTTTACTTTGTATTATTGTCCAAAAAGAAAAAAAAAAGGAGTTTACGCTAAAGAGTATTCTTTACTCTTCAATATATTTTAATGATAAAAAATGATGTAATAATAATTTTTCCCCTTTCACAGAATAGCAAACTTAAAAATACAGCTGGCTAAATTGGATAGTGAGGCCTGGCCTGGTGTGCTTGATTCCGAACAAGACAGATTAATGTTAATAAATGAAAAGGAAGAACTTCTCAAAGAAATGCGGTTTATTAGCCCAAGAAAATGGACTCAGACTGATATAGAAAAACTGGAAATGAAGAGAAAACGTCTAGAAGAAGACCTTCAGACTGCAAGAGATACACAGAGCAAAGCTTTAACAGAAAGGTATGGGAATCATTTGATATTGGAATACCTTGTTTACTGTTAGCATATGTTGCTTTATGAAATGAGTCTCATAAATTAGGGCTTTTAATCTGTGGATTTCAGTGATGGCAGTGAAACATTTCTTTGGTCTGTAAAAGAAAAGAAAGAGAAAAAGAGTTGGAAACTGAAAGAAAGTAAAATGTAGACACAGAAGACATTGTAGACCACGGATATGTGAGATAATAGAACATTGCATTTTTTAAAAATGACAGTTAAATTTTGGATGGCCAAGAATCAAGTAAAATTTATGTAGATGAGAATATAAATTTTAAAATTAAGAAACAGTTGTAAAAATCTTCTAATAAGATATAGAAAAATATGAAATATGTGAAAAAATATATTAAAAAATCAATATGTTGAACCTGTGCATTGAACGCCTGCCTTTGTAAACTAATATTATTTTAAGAAATCTAATTAGACTAAAAAAAAAGAATCATATATAACTGAGAAATGAGAGAAGTATTAAACATGAAAAAGGAGTTAATCTGTATCATAGAATTATCTGTACTACAGTTGTATTAGAGTTGAATTCATGATATTCTTCTTTTCATTACTTATGAGTTGGAAAACACTAACTCAAACATTTTTCTTACTAAACAATTCAGTAAATTGTTGTATGGAGGTATGTAAATCCAGGCAGATACAGTGCTTCAGAACTGCAGAGATACTAAAAAGGTAGCTGTATTTCAATTTATATTACTCTTTAAATGTTATCCCCATAGAAATTGAAGTTTTGGATGAATGCAATTTGACAGCTGGGTCATCAAGAACATAAAAATCCTATTTATCCTCTGTTCGGTAATTCTGTTCGCTACTAAATTGAATTGTCATGATTGCCTGGATGTAGAAGTAATACCTTATTGATACAGCTCTAATGACAGTCCCATGGCAAAATGCAATAGTAATAAGTTGGACATTCTCAGTGTAATTGCTGTTTTTAGACTTTATATGCAGGTGGATATTGCTAGAATCGGTAGTGATAATTTTGACAGATTATACTCACTAAAAGCCATTTGAACATGTTGTCCTTTTTATTCAATTGTTATGCATGGTTTTATAGGCCAGGCATTTTCTTGTGAAAGATCATCAGTCATCTCACACAAATAATCTAAAAACAGTTCTCTGTAGAAATTGAAGTGTTCGGACATCTGAAAATATTTAGAATCTAAATCTCAGGTCATTTGATATTCATTCTTCTTTTTGCTACATTCTAGTGCTGGAATGCCTTACCTAGGCTAGAAAGAAATTTAAATATCCTAACTTTCTTTCTAAAATTACTGCATGTTTTGCTACTTATCAAAGTGACAGTGAGTGGTTGAAGAAACCTATTTTCTCACCCATTTTACTTTATGTCTTTGTTTGGGTTATAATAAAATAAAGCAATTTAAACAATCAGCTACCTTATTGTGGAAGAGATTGTCTCATGGTATCTTGGCTATTTATGAGGCTCACTGACATGAACGCTTAAAAGCAAAGAATAAAAAATCATTCTCTGGTGCCAATATTCTGCAATATTTAACAGAGTCCTGAAGATTTCTCAGGTCTAAATATTTACTTGGAATTTTTAGAATTTGGAATATTCTGAGCAATTATTTTTCAAATTAGCTCAAGTGGATTCACCCAGTATATTTTTATTGAAAGGTTTCCATTTAAATAACAAAGATTCATGATACTGACAGAAATGTTTATCAGGTACTTATTATAAAGAGAGAGATTTAATATTCATTTATTTCAATTACTATCCTGCTGCCTCTGATATTTGGAGCAAAATTGACAGTAGTTGATAACTTGTATTAAAAATAGGTGGATAATCTAAGTTTTTAGGCAATACATTCAGGAGTACATATGATAAGTCTGTGTTAATTAAAATAATGTATTATATATTAAATATCTGAATATTTTATAGCAGTATATGGGTTAGTTTGAAATTGGATAAATCTTGCATCTATTTTGAAAGATAAGGGAGAGACAGGTGTTACGTTTCAGATTGGTTTTGGGAATTGAAAACAGTGGTCTCTATTTAGCCACTTCAGTATTTATATTTGTGACTTGAAAATGAGTTATAGCTATTATGTTTGGTGTTTAATTTTTAATTGTTGTCTAAAAGTCATAAAGTTTAATGCTGGAAGTCTCCTTTGTTTTTGAGCTGACAATGCAATCAAAATAATATCCTTTAGTGAAGCAAGTGGTACGTTCATACAAAAGATTACCATATTTTGGCACGCTGTTCTTGGATTGCTTTTGGATGGCTCCCTGCATGTAAAGCCTCTGAATCTTGCAACTTCCAAAAGATTCTGAGGATTGCTTTGTTCTTTTGGGAGCATGTGAATGTGGAAATGTGATAGATCTCTGCAGGAACAGTGCCTGTAACAGATTCCAGTGCAACAACAAAGTATGATAGTACATAGTCTTGCTTCACGATAAAATATTCCCACTTACAGCAAGCACTACCCACAAAGTAACTCTTGTTCTGCCTTGTTCTCTAGAGGAACTAGCACACTACAAGATGAATAACATTCACAACAAGGTTTAACATTTTTACACAATTCTTTCTTTACTTGCCTTCTTTGAAATTTATCTTAAATTAGTTCATTTCTCTAGAAAAGAGCTAAACCCATAGTTGTCTTTTTCAACTATTTTATTAACAGACAGTTGTTTTAGGATTAAAATTAGGAATGGGCAGGGTGAAGGGCAAGGGATTAAAAGAGAGATTAACCTATTAGCCAATTATGCTGAAGTAGGTTACATGTGAGAAGATTAAAGGTACCTTATCAATAAACAATTGAATGAGTTTAAAATCCATTAAGTTAGCTGAGATCTTTTGGGATAACCTGAACTCTCATATTTATTTGTTTGTTTGTTTGTTTGTTTGGTCTTGCATTATCCCCCGAAGGACTCAGGGCGGCTCACATTATAAAACACACAATACAAAAATTAAAATTCTTTAAAAAGTTATTAAACCCAATTCAAGCCAAACAAATCTAAGACCCAAAACACTAACAGGCTGGCTTGCTCAAATAACCATGTCTTTAGGCCGCGGCGGAAAGAGCGGAGGCCCGGGGCCAATCGTAGCTTCAGGGGCAGCTGGTTCCATAAAATGGGCGCTCCCACAGAGAAGGCCCTACCCCTAGGGGCTGCCAGCCAACATTGTCTGGCCGACGGCTCCCCAAGGAGGCCCTGTCTGTGGGCATGCACCAGGCGATGGGCATTTGATGCTGGCAAGAGATGTTCCCACAAGTACCCCGGCCCCAAGCCATATAGGGCTTTATAGGTAAGTACCAGCACCTTGAATCTCACCCGGAGGGCAACCAGCAACCAATGCAACTTGCGCAGGAGGGGTGTAATATGGGAGTATCGGGATACCCCCATCACAACCCGTGCGGCCTCATTCTGCACCAGTTGAAGTCTCCACGTGGTCCGCAAGGGCAGCCCCATATAGAGAGCATTGCAGTAGTCGACTCGGGACATACGAAGTGCATGAGTGACTGTGCGTAAGGCATCTCAGTCCAGATAGGGGTGCAACTGATGCACCAGGCGAACCTGGGCTAATGTCCCCTTGGTCACGGCTCCCACCTGCTCCTCCAAACTGAGCTGTGTATCCAGGAGGACACCCAAGTTGTGCACCCTATCCATGGGGGGCAACACCTCTCCCCCCATACCTAACGATGGGACATCCTGGATCATCTGAGAGGCCGGTACACACAGCCACTCGGTCTTGGCTGGGTTAAGCTGGAGCCTGTTCCTCCCCATCCAGATCTGCACAGCGAGACATCACAGCAAGGGCATCACTGAGTTGGTTTGGGGTGGAGATAAAAAGCTGGGTATCATCAGCATACTGATGATACCTCACCCCAAAACCATATGGGTTCTGTGGGTTTCACAATCTTTCTCTCTCTCAACTGTACTGTTGAAGTCCTGTTCTGTGATCTGCAGTAGAGGGAAGTAAGAGATTGAAATGCTTTTGATATTATCTTGTTCTTGTTTCAGTCCTGATGTTAAAACATACTCTTTTGTACAAAATTTTTGTACATACTCTTTTGTACAAAATTTATTGTTGTCCTAACAGAATCTGGAGGGATATCGCTGACCGATGATAGCATATGTCACATTAGAGCAGGCCCGTCAAACTGGCGGCCCAAGGGTCAGATGCACCATGGGCTCCGCAAAGGCAAAAAAAGTCATGATACATCACATCATGTGATGCGATCAAATTTTACACCTGTGCGTTGGAGGAAGAGCATGGGAAGGCATCTCTATCTAAATCTGTGTGCACTTGTTTAAATGCTACATCAGTTAGCCCCTCTATGAATCTGATAAAGTGATCTGCATCTCATGAAAGCTTGTATCTTTAATCAAATTTGTTAATTAGCAAAGGTGCTATCAAACATCTCCATTTTTTTAACATAAAGCTAAAAGTTCTCCCACAGCCTTCCCCTCTCTGAATGGAAAAGCATTTTGTTTATGGAACAGCAGACAGTTCCCTGGTAGGAGGGAGACAAGCAATAAGCTATGTGTTAAGGTAGAAGTTGTGGGCAGCTAAGATAATCCCCCAGGCTCTGATTAAAATTGGAATTTGTGGAAAGAAGGATTTGGATGACAAATTGGCACAGAGATAACATGTGTTCCAAAGATTGTTTGTTCTCTAGCAGAATAAGAAAAAGTTAGGTAAGAACTGTGCTCAGTTTAATTTTTTTCTGTATGTTTAAATGTAATAATTTTCTAGTTTATCATGATTTGTTTCTACTGATCTGCTTTCTAGTGATTGTTGTCTCTATACAAGCTCGTGTGTCTTTTATGAAAATTGTTCATCTTTATATAGAAACTACTTCTAAATAGTGGATTTGCATAATCTTTGGATCCTTCTTATTACACTATATTATTTTAATGAAGATTATTGTAAGATGTTTGTGATTTGAGTAGCTATATACTATTGTTTTTCTGCCATCAATTGTTTTGCAAAGAACTACCTAAAATTAAAATATTTTGCATTCTTTCTACTTCTTTCTTAAAGCTTGATTCTATTTGTTTCTTGTGCATTGGTGTCTTCCCCACAAGGAAGGCTAACTTCCCTAGTTCCAAGCCTCACATTACATGAGCAAGAATTTGCACTAAAGAATTGACTTTATTTTTATTTTCTCTCTCTCTTCTACTTGTCATTAAGCTGCAGGTGGTTAGATACCATACTTCTCTGACACCACAGTTGATATCACAGCAGCAGTATTATAATCTTGCCTTTGTATGTATATATTTTCTTCAGGTTGAAGTTAAGCAGTAAAAGAAATCAGCTGGCTCAAGAACTAGAGGAAACAACACGATTAGTAGCAGTGTTGCATGTGCAATTAAAAAAGTAAGTGTCCCACACTACTCAAAAAAGTTTTGTATCAAAAGAAGGCCTCTGAACATAAATGCAAAAATGATTTTCCTTAGCATTACAAATGGCAACTTAGTCTTATTAAGAGACAACTCTTTGAAATAGAGTAGAAATGCAAAAGTGTCAAGGATGCTTAGACAGTAATAATACAGCGACATATCTTCTGCAGTATCTAGCAGGTATTTCATAAAATAAGGATAATAAGCTGAAATAGTAACCCTTCAAAAATTCACTTTTGGAAAAAACAGATAAAATAATTATGCCTAAAAATTTGTTTATTTAAATTCAGATTTCAAATGAAGAGCCGTTCTGCTATTTCATTTGTGTAACAATTTTGTGACATAGATTAGGTTAAGAGTTAGGAAACAGTTCATCTAGAGAGTTTTGTAAATGACAGATGATTTGAATCACTTGTCCTAAATAAGATATTTCAATCAATATACCCATCTTGATTTTGATTTCTAATTATTTTTATTTCAGTTTGTCCTCTAGCATGCTTTCCTTGTCTTCTGGCAGTAGTCATGGCTCCCTTGCATCCAGTAGAGGATCTCTGGTCACCTCAAGCCAGGATTCTTCAACTTCAGCCAGCTTTACAGATCTGTTCAATGAACAGTTTGAACAGCTAGACTCTGAATATCAGAATAAAATGGACCTCTTGCTTTTGGAGAGAACCACTGGTTTTCGACCTTCAGGATGCATCACTACTATCCATGAGAATGAAGTAGTAAAAACACAGAAAACGGATTCCACAAGCCGCTTGCAGATCTTGAGATCCTTGACTGGAACACCCAAATCCTCAACATCTTTATCTCCAAGGTCATCTCTTTCATCTCCTTCTCCACCATGTTCACCACTAGTGACAGACCCATTCTTCATAGGAGATGGCTTTGTGAATCATGCAGACTTTGAAGATACTGAAATAAGCAGTGGACTTGTTGAACTTGGTCTAAACTCTGTAGGTGGTAAGAAGTATAGAGTGGAAGATTCTAGAAGTGGGATCAAGCATTTGGACCAAGGTAAAGTAATGGATGCCTTCCTCATTTTCATTCCAAATTATTGGTATTATTTACTATTTTAAAAAAAATAGTTACCAGTTTTATTAACAAAGTTTCAAGCTAACAGCTATAAAGTAGAACCACAAGCCTATATAGGAGGGTGTCAAACTCATGGAGCATGGGATGGATGGGTCATGCGCTGGCCACACCCATTTCCATTTTAGCGAAGGGGAAAAAAGTTGCAATACGTCCCGTGATGACGTATCATCACAGGTTTGACACCTATACAGCAGAGATTTTTAGCATTGAATTCATATGAATTATTTTTGGATATTTTAATAATCACAGATAAATACAACAGTAAAGATGAAATTTATAATAATAAATCCATATTCTCACAGGAAACATAATGATCTAATAGATGAGGATACTTTATTTTTTTAGTCCATGAAAACTGTTCTGTTTTCATTGTTAAGGGGTTTCATAAAATTAAAGAAGCGTCTCAATTCACTGCTTAAAAACTGAACACTGCTAATTCAAATGTCTCTCCACATTAAGTAAGCTAGCAAATGAATGCGTAAAAGATACTTCTACCTTTGGTATATATCCTACGAGAAGTGCATATATAATTTTCCATAAGAATTATATTATAACAGAATAACAGAGTTGGAAGGGACCTTGGAGGTCTTCTAGTCCAACCCCCTTCTCAAGCAGGAAACCTTATACCATTTCACACAAATGGTTGTCCAATCACTTCTTAAAAACTTCCCATGTTGGAGCATTTACAATTTTTGGGGGGAAATTGTTCCATTGATTAATTGTTCTAACTGTCAGGAAATTTATCCTTAGTTCTAGGTTGCTTTTCTCCTTCATTAGTTTCCATCCATTGCTTCTTTTCCTGCCTTCAGGTGCTTTGGAAAATATGTTGACCCCCCCCTCTTCTTTGTGGCAACCCCTTAGATATTGGAACACTGCTATCATGTTACCTCTAGTCCTTCTTTTCATTAAACCAGACATATCAATTCCTGCAACCATTATTAATTTTTTAGCCTCCAGTCCCCAACCATCTTTCTTGCTCTTCTTGCACTGTTTCTAGAGTCTTAACATCTTTTTATATCATGGCAACCAAAGCTGGATGCAGTATTCCAAGTGTTGTCTTACAAAGGCATTATATAGTGGTGCTAACACTTCTCGTGATCTTGATTCTATCCCTCTGTTAATGCAGCCTAAGACTGCATCGGCTTTTCTGGCAGCTTCTGAATACTGCTGGCTCATATATAAGTGATTATCCACTAGGACTCAAGTTCCCTGTCACAGTTACTGCTGATGAGCCAGGTACCACTTATTCTATACCTGTGCATTTGGTTTTTCTTGCCTAAATGTAGAACCTTACTTTTCTCAACATTGAATTTCATTTTGTTAGATCCTTCTGTATCTTGAGTCTATCTTATGGAGTGTTGGCTATTCCTGCCAGTTTGGTGTCATCTGCAAATTTAATGAGTTCCTCTTCTATCCCTTTGTCTAAATCATTGATGAAAGTATTGAAGGGTACTGGCCCTAAGACAGAGTCTTGGGGTACCTCACTGCATACTCCCCTCCATGTAGATGCAGTTCCATTAAAGACCATGTGTTGGGAGTGGTTGGTCAGCCAGTTACAAATTCATCCAGTGGTGATGCTGACTAACCCATTATAAAGGAATACTTTAAAATTGATTATAGCAAATTCACACAACATAATGCACAATGTAATGACTATATAGTCCCATACCAGATGGTAATAACATTTGGACGGTTTGTAACACTCTTAGGTATTATTGTTCACTTGTCAGCTTTGTCTTCTGAATTTCTGGAACAGTGAGACAAAAAAAGAAATGATTACATCCTTACCAAGAATAATTGAAAGAGAAATGAACAAGGATATAAACAATAGATTCAATTTAGCCCAGGGAACAGAGACTCTGGGGAACCATTGACTTTTCTTTCTAATAATACTGAAGGCAAGTCATCATACTTAGTCTGTGATTTGAGGAAAAGTGGGAAAGGTCAGCTATCTACATAATTTGGGACTGGAACTTAGTTTTTTTGCAAATTTTATTCTTTAGAAAACCTTTCCCTTCTCTGAAAAGAATGGACCACTGAAGATTTTTAATATTTTAATAATGTTAATATTTTTAGATATTTTACTGTATTATTAAAAACTTCCTGCAGTCATTTGAATAGGTAATACCCAAATAATTGTAATAACTAAAATATATTCATCTAGCTACTTAGTATATTTTTTTAGCTAGAATTGGCTCCCAAAGTAATGTGAATGAAAATGAATGACAATGGCAGCAAGGACAGAAGGGAGTACCACCTGTCTCCAATTTTCAGGTTTCCTTCCATTATGGTATATTTCGGATAGTCCCTCTTAGTTGCTTACTTTTAAAGCAATATAGTATTTTAAGAACCATGTAGCTTTTGCTAAATCTGTATGCACAATAAGTTGACTATACATATGTGTGTGTGTGTGTGTGTGTGAATATATACAAACATATAAGTATGAAATACTTATAGATATACATATAGGAGTATATACACATAAGGTATTTTCAATCAAATACCTTTAGATGTCCCTTGCTTTCCTTTTCAAAACAATCTGTTATTAATCATCAATTGAAATTCAGGCAATCATCCTGATCTCATAATCTAAAGTTAAATTTATGCTGTCCTGAGACAACTTCCTGAATTATCTGAATAAATTGAAATGAAAACAAACCCATACTTTTATCATAAGTTATTTTCCAGCTGTCAATTTATCAACTGATCTTCATGAAAGTTCAGGAGTCATTGGATTTATTCCATATTACAACATTTGGAGTGTGAAAGGGTTATTATTCCCATTAGGTCTTGATGGCAATTAGCCTAAACTTTCTTGGTTCTTTGAAAATGGCTGAGGGAGTTAAAGAGAAAGCTACAAGCCACTAAGCAGATTAAGTGATTGAGGATTGTTATTCAGTCAGCAGACAAAATAATCACCATAGGTAGTTTATTTCATGGCAGTAATGAGTAAAAACATTCACTCCCTGGGATTTGCACACACAGCTCAGAGAAGTGGAAAAGCTGCCTGATTGAGTTACAACATAGCCTTCTGGGATCATGTGTCTTCACGTGTTCTTTTAAGATACAGCTAATTAACTCACCACCAAATTACCTCTTCTTTCCTTTCTTCATAGATATCACTTATAGGAAACACTTACTGTTTTAAAGTTTAAATATTGTTCTCTGGTTCGTTTAAATAGTTGGGTAGTAGAAATAAATGACATAAATCAAAATATGTAATGAAAGAAAAGCAATTCAGCACATGAACTCATGCAGTCAAAACCCTTGATCTAGAAAATAAAAACAGTAAGACGTTTAAAAAGAAATAATGTAACTATGGACTTTTTATTAGATTAACCTCTGCTTATATTTGCCATCTCAAGATTTTTTCACTAAACTAGCTCAAAGTAATCAAGTCTGGCTTGACTTCAAATGGCTTCTTGCTTGCCATTTGAACCCATATCCAAGAACCTGGAAGTCTTCCAGGGATAGTCTAATAATCTCTTTAATCCCATTCATCCACTTTATCAGTTTGTTTCTCTTTTACATCTCTCAAATTTGCCAACCAGAGACAATTTTCCTAATCCATTATCCACTTGGATCACATGCCAAAAGTATCTGAGATTTTTTTTTTAATTCATATGTATATCCCGCCCTTCTCCGGAGACTCAGGGTGGCTTACAATTTTTTGGAGCACAACCCAATGCACTCAGCAATAGCCTTCATTCCATTGTATATGCCTGCTTATTACTAAGCAGCATTTTTACAAAGTCAGCTTATTGCCCCTAACAATCGTGGATCCTCAATTTACTTACCCTGAGAGGATAGAAGGCTGAGTCAGCCTTGAGCCTGGTGGGATTCGAGCCTGCACTAATTGCAGGCAGCTAGAGCTAAGTGCTAGGCATTTAACAGCCTGCACCACCAAGGCCCTTGATGCATATTTCTTTGAGTATGTGCCGCTATTGTGCAAACGCAACAATATTTAGATCCAAATATTGGAAACCACCGCTTATTGAATTAGGGTTGACTGTCATCTGCTTCAGATGCAGGTATCTAATGAGTCAGCCCATTGGTTTCTTTAATATTGTGCAATTTTGTCATGAATTTACCCTTTTCTCTTTGCATTTTTCTAGCTGTAAATATGATTGAAGGATCCGTACTGAAAGTGGCATGTGTATCAGCTGCAGTGTCAGATGAGTCAGTTGCTGGAGATAGTGGGGTATATGAAGCATCTGTGCAAAGGTAATTCTTACCCAAATGATTACAAATTTAATTTGCATGCATCAACGTCACCAAATCAGAAAAGTCGAATCTTGCAGATTACATATTTGTTACAAAAAAATTGTCAAGGATATTTTCAGGCCACAACAATTTCAGTACATAGTGTAAATAGTATAATATGCTGGTCCACATTTTTATCTTGTCACTGGAAGGTTTCCTCCACATTTAATTTTCCATAATTGAATACTATAATTCAGTTAATAACATTTTCTTGTGCAGAATAACTAGCAATTACCCCTAGGAAGTGTGTTGGTTCTGTAGGATAAACTGTAAGAAAGATATCTGAAATACTAAAGATTGGGTTAATCAAAGATATCCCAAGACTGATGAATTAGCCAAGGACTCACTGAAATGCATCTTCTATCTTATTCTTTCTAACCTTAATTTTACTTATGCTCAGTATTTCTTTTGACCAATTTAGAATTCTCCTGGGAGGATATGGAATAAGCTTGTTCCCTTTTTGCTTCTCATGATTTTCTCACTGAGAATCTCACTTATTTGATTCTCCCATTTACTTGGAGAAGTAGGTCCTTAATTAAGAAATCCTACAATTATTAAATGTTTGATATCAATATTAAATGTCACATTTAAATGGTTTTCTACCCTCCAAATTTTACTTTTTAATGATTTGACTTTTCTTAGAAAAAGAAACTGAAAAGTTTATAAAGTAGACCATGGTATGAAGAGTCCAATTAATGTATTTCTCTCAGTCTCTTGGGTGGTATAAGTGTTCTCTATGATTACTAGCCTTTATCAGTTTTGGTATAACAACTGCATACCTGTCCAGCTTAAGATATTTGATCTAATCATTAATTTATTTCCAGGTATTAAAAGTGCACCTACTTTTGAAAAATTATCCAAAATACAACTTCTAGCATATTATTGGAGCCTAAGCAACAAAGTCGTATGATCCCAGTAATTTCTTTGTTGCTCAAATTTTCACAAATGATGTTGGTCATTAAATCCTAAATAGCTTGGGTTCAGAATAGTCAAATAATTCCTATAGGTCACTTTCTGATCCATAGGTTGTTGTTGAAGGTTCTTCTCAAGATATTGTAAATAATGTTACTGAATGTGGCTACACAACAGAGGGCCCTATCAGCAGTGATGCCCATCAACAGCATGCCCTCTCCATAGAGACTAACCTGATACCTACACATTTCTGATCCCAGGCAAAACCATTTCTTTCTCCTCATGATTTTTAGGCTATAAAGAAAGAATTTCAGTAGCTATTCAGAAATGGAGGTTTTATGTATTTACATTTTAATTCATATCCTTATTGTTGAATTCTATTGCTATTTTAAAATTCATATTTAAATGTCTCTGTTATCTTTTTCAGGCCGTGTAGCTCAGAAACTACGACATTTGAGAATGATGATGCAGATGCCCCTATTACAGCTAAAGTTCAAGTTTCAATGAAGTAAGATGAACGGCTTCTCCTGTGCTTTAAACTAGTACCCTTATTAGTACTGGATAATTTTTCTATAACGGAGATGTGTACTGTAAGTAAGATTAGAAAAAAGCTAGAGGTACATATGTCAATGTGATATTAACAGATAATATTAGAGGCTTAATGATGAGGCCTCAAGGCACAATTTTTTGGACCCTCGTACTTCATTACCATTCATTTATCCATAGTGTAGATGCTTGGCAAAAATATTACTGCATCTTGAGTTCCTTTCAGCTCTCTCTAATTTAATTATGTTTGCTTAAATTAAAGACCACTGAGCCCAATCATCTTGTAACCACTTATTGGGCACATGTGTCAGAAAATCCCATTATATCCAAACGATTTTCCTCTTTTGAAAGAGCACAGAGGATTGATTAGTACTAGGTATGAATATCTGAAAATATTTCATAAAAATGAATAAGGGTATCTGTATATGTGTACGTGTGTGTGTGTGTGTGTAGGCTTATTTTATTACAATCTACAATTGCATCTTTCATTTATTTTCACTTCAGATATGATGACAAAAATAAACAATTTGCAGTATTTATTGCCCAGTTGAATAATGTGCCTGCTCTTTTACCACAGCAAGACCAGAAAGTGTAAGTAATTACAAGGACAAAATTTTTTCTGCAGGTTTCCATCAGTTATCCTAAATGACTTTTTTAAAGTTAGACTGAAAGAAAAAAAATCTTAAAAATTTACCAACTGTCATTTTTGAGCCTATATATCCATTTACTTCAATAAATATTGAAATATTGAAATAAAATATTTAAATAAAAATTTCTCCATTATTTTCATTGAAAAAATATTCTTAAATATGCATAATGGCTTGTAGAAAATGCTTCAGCTTCACAGCTGACATTAAAAATTAGAATTATTTCTGAAGGTTGAAATATTCCTCATGACTTCTGCAGAACAAAGCTTTTCCTCTTCACAATATATGAAGTGATTAATGCACTATATGACATGAAAAAGGTGTCTATGCAAATTCTAATACTCCCCTCCATGTGATATTTCTATGAAGACTACCCTAAAAAGGCAGTATGAGATTCATTTACTATATAAATATTAATGCTATAAAATGAGAATTATTATTAGCTCCATAAATTCATATTTGTTGCAGTATTCCTAGAGCATCCTTTGAACTTCTGTATTGTAAAAAAAAGTAGAGAAATTGTTAAGTTCCTTTTTTTTAAAATGTCAAATATGATGGAATATTTTAAAGGGGTAAGAATTCTGCTTAAAATTAATAAATCAGCTGAGCAACCTTGAAGCTCAGTGGTCTTCAAGGAGCAGAAAACTGTAACTGCAAATTAAGTCTGGTTAAGATTCTACATGAACAAAGTTTACTAAGAGGTATATAGATTATCTGGGAATTTTCTGATTCTGTCCCATCTATAAATGTTTTTCTCTGCTAAAAGATACTAATAATAAATAGTTCTTGTAAATTGAATAACTACTATGTCTATTTTAATATAGAATGCAAGAGGGATCTTGTTTATAATTTGTCATAGTCCCATAGTTATACTGGGACTTGTTTTAGTTCTCTGTCCATTTTTCATTATGTCTGTGTAAAGAGAGAAAAGGGGAATCCAACCAAGCTCTGAAGTCATTGTATATTCTACTCTAAACTATGTCAAGTTCTGCCACCCATAATTTCTAATTCAACTTTTTTACATAATTGATCTACTGAAATCTATCATGATTTTAATATTAATATCCGTCTCAATCGCAGATGTAGGAACCAATAGTTGAAAAATAAGTTTCTTCTCTAAAGAACTATGCAAAAATGGGTTACACTGATAGTTGCAGTGATATTCACATATACAGTTAGCTTGTAGATAAGTAATCCTTATTTAAGATCATTTCCAACAGGAGCATTCGTGTGGCTGTTCTTCCTTCATCTGAAAGCACAAGCTGTTTGTTCCGTACAAGACTCATGGACGCATCAGACACTCTCACATACAATGAATTATTTTGTGTTACAATCCCTCATTCAGTTTTGCGACAGAAGACACTAAGGATTGATGTCTGCACTTTAGATAAGTTCCACCTTGAAGAATGCTTGGTTAGTGCTTATTTCTATGTGATAATGTCATCCTCATCATTGCGGTGCCCTCAGAATATGGGAGAGCAGTGCCCTACCTCTCATAAATATAAGTAGCACTGGGCACCAGAGTAAAAACAATTATTGACTTATGATCATAATTGGGACCAGAATTGTTAAGCAAGATGGTTGTTAAGCCATGCCCATTTTTATGACCTTTTTTGTCAGAGTTTATGAGCAAATCACTGCAGCTGTTAAGTAATCAAATCCAGCTTCACCCATTGGTTTTGCTTGTCAGAAGCCACCTGAGAAAGTTGCAAATGGTGATCACATGACCCTGGGGCCATTGCAACCATCCTAAGTACATGCTGGTTGCCAGGCTCCCAAAGTTTGATCGCAGGGATGCCGCTATGGTCGTAACTGTGAGGGTCATTCATAAGTCACTTTTTTCAGTGCCTTTGTAGTTTTGAATGGTCACTAAACAAATGGTTGTAAGTTGAGGACTACCTGTAATGCTTATATTGAAAACCCTCTTGTGTATGACAGCATGCAGCATCACTTGCACAGTTGTGGCACCTGAACATTGTTTTGTGCAATTACCTAGAGTATAAATGTAAAGGCAGGGTAAATTATATACACTGCCCAGGATCATGCATTTATCCTAGCATCTGTGAATCAAACTCTTTGAATGTCCTGAAGGTACTCATCAATGTATTTTGTTTTCTTTTTGCTGTAGGGAGGTGCACAAATTAGCCTTGCGGATATTTGCAGATCAGGGGAAAGGTCAATGCGCTGGTACAACCTCCTCAACTATAAATATCTACAAAGGCATAGTTGTGAAAATAAGCAAGAGGATACTTGTTCTGAGCTACTCTGCAATGAGAAAATGGTAAAAAAAACTAATAATTAAAGGTATTTTTGCACAATCTGCAGAAGACAAAGCCTCATGGCCAATATATTTGTTTTCTCAGCTTGAATAATGATAGTCTTTGGTAAACCTTCAGACACTGAGTGTGATATTGTTAACGTTGTTAACCTATTTCCCACAGGACTCTGTATCTGCATTGCTAGAACAAACTGTTGTTGAACTTGAGGCAGTAGAGAAAAAACTAGGAGAAAGTACTTTACTTACTGATGAAACCTGGTGAGTCATATGATGCAATCATGGGATTCCATAATTCTTTTTACAGTGACAGAATTAAATAAAGGATATAATCAAATCCCCTTCTATAGCAATTTTTCATTATATAAACATTGAAGTAATTATTTAGAGAAAATTGCTGTATTAAAGAGTTTAAGTATTTCAGTATTAAAATCGGCATCTTTAAATACACAATAATCTTTAGAACATGATATAATTTCATTTTGTATTTTCAAATTGGTGACAAAATTGTTCTCCTGAGATCTCCAGTCATTCATGATGAGAAGACTTTCTATAACTCTCACTGCTTTAGATCTGTTAATTCAAGCCTGTTGTCAAGTTGCTATAGCATGTGTCCAGTTTATTTAATTTTATCACATGATATTGTGATGTTTTCCTTCCCACAGTGACTGAATATAACAGTTTTGACAAAGTTCCTATATGCTGTAATTTTGTGTGGACATTGCTCATTTTTACAGGCAATATAAGGGAGATGCTGAGCAGGAGGGTAACAGTGAAACTGAAAATGGTGAGACTGAAGCAGAGGAAGAATTTTATGGCAGAAGGACTGTGTGGGCCACTGAAGAGAACTTGCTACCTTTGTTGCAGGCTGAGTCAGCAACCATCAAGGTAAAGAATGTATAATGAAAGCAGAATCCGTTGAAAGCCAGAAAGCAGAAAGACAAGCTGCCTTAAGCATTATGCCCTTGCTGCAGTCCCCTTGTTTCATTTCTGACAAGCTGTCTTTTGAATTTACATTCTTCACTAGGCTCATGAATCAATATTGCTGAGGTTTGTTTTGTTTGTCATTATAGCCTTTAAATATCATTGGCAAATTAGTTGCTTTTGAAAACTAGTCATGGCTCTTTCTCAGTGATTATATTAAGACTGGCTCAAGCTCTTGGCTTGATGGAAGTCTTAATATTTTTTTGCCCAAATAGAGCTATGTAACTTCCCGATAAATAGAACTGGAGAATCACACTAACATCTTCTGCTAATTATGAACAAGTACACTACTGACTGGCAATAGAACTCCTGTTTCCAAAATAACTAAATTCTGTATGCCAAAGTCAAGCCCAAGATGATTATCCATTAAAATGTTAAAAATAATTTGCATATTCATACATTAGTTTGTTAACATAGATGAAAGTGGTTTTCCTTTTCAAATAAAATCTGCAAGAATTTATGCATGTATAGAGGGTGCCATTGAGTTTTCATTATGAGTCACTGAAATTTTTCAGCAGAAAAAATATGGTGCCCTTTCAATCCTTAGTCTTCTTCAGCAATGAAGCAGAATAAATGCTCTATCCACAAAAGAAACAGGGAGAAGAAATCCATGGTGCAGGAACACCTTGTTCGATACCAGTTATTGACAAAGAAGTTCCAGCAGTTTTAGATTGTCAGTTGTTTGATCCCACTGAATGTACTCTGTGGTTTTGAAGAATTGGTACCAATGGAATGGTTCTCCATTATTCTTTCCTCTGTTGTTCTGCCAAGTGTGGCAATGGAAGTTGCACTAGAAGAAATCTGGTCCAATTTTCTTCATCCCCTTAACTTCACTGGTCTCAGGTAGCAATGAAAGCACACTAAGAGAGAAGGAGGGAAGTGAGTATTTTATCTATTTACCTATGGAGCCAATGGCTGAAATGCTGCTTTGCCCATAGCTGGCTAAAAATGGCATTCCTCCATGACATAAATACACTTTTCCCGTCATTTCTCCAAATGTTGGAAACCAAAAATCTCTTGCCAGTTTTGTCAGGGTTGGCAAGAGTAGTGGAAGAGATGGCTGCTTGGCACAATGGGAGAGAACATAGCCCTGAAAAACATTGTCAGGGTGTGGGTGTGCCAAAAGCAGCCCCGGGTGGCTATTGGGAACACTTGCCTTTTATACTTACCCCAAAACAAGGCACAAATGGACCACATCATACAGCTTGTTCTGCAAATGTTGGAAAATGCCATTTTAGAAGCAGAACAGGTAAACACAGATAAATGCTGCCTCAATTGTAGGATGGGGTAAGCTGAGGATGAAATTGTTCATGCCTTATAAATCAATTTGCTGATGCATTGCTAAGTCCAGACTTAATGGGCTGTGCCGAAGAACTCATCACATTGCTGTGTATTTTTTATGTGTAGTATAAATATTGAAAAAAATACAGAATTCAGTCCAGTGTTCTTATATTTATAGCAAAGCAGTCAGGCTGAATTTATCGGAAGGAAAACTACATTGATATATCTTTGACTTCCAGGTCGATAAAGAGACCAACACAGATAGTCTTATGCAATCTTCTCTAGTAGTTCGTCCCAAAGATAAAAGAACACCTAATCCTTTACAAACGCCCTTTGTTAGAGGCAGCACAATCATCCGCTCCAAAACTTTTTCTCCAGGACCACAAAGCCAGTATGTGTGTCGGGTAAGGAAAACGTAATTCATGTATGTATTTCTTCATACTCTCTCCTCTGCAATTAGACAACTAATAATTAACTTAGTTAACACTACAGTATACACTTTATAAAAAACATTTTCCTTTCCTGGATTCTCCTTTGATAATTTTTGATATGAGTTTGGGAAAAATAAACTGTATTTTCAGTTAGAAATGCTCTTTGAAAATTTATTTTTATTTATTTGTTTATTTGATTTGTCAATCGCTTACAAGATAATAGGTATAAGTATAAACATGAGTAAGAATACAGGAAATGGGTACGAATAAATGGGGACAAAAGGACAGGGATGGTAGGCACGATGGTGCACTTATGCACTCCCCTTACATTTACAAATTTACAAAAGATTGTAAATCATTACAATCTTTTGACAGACCAACTCCTGACAGGCTAAGCAAGTAGTTCAAATGAAAATGAAAAATGTTAAAACTCCCTCACTTAGATATGTGTAAGAAGTTGCCATGATATTCTTGCATAGAATTTCAATTTCCCTTAATATAATTTTTTAATCTCTTTCAAATTCAGTAGACGTGTAACAGAAGTGTTGTTAAAATACACGGGAGAAATAATATACTGGTAGTCCTCGACTTACAACCACAATTGAGCCCAAAATTTCTGTTGTTAAGTGAGACATTTTATGACTTTTCTTGCCACAGTTGCTAAATGAATCACTGTAGTTGATAAGTTAGTAACCTGGTTATTAAGTGAATCTGGCTTCCCTATTGACTTTTCTTGTCAGAAGGTTGCAAAAGGGGATCACCTTTTGCAACTCCTATCAAAAATTTATATGAGGTCATATAAATAAAGGTTGTAACTATGAAAATTGGTCATAAGGCACATTTTTCAGTGCCACTGTAAATTTGAACGGTCACTAAACGAACTGTTATAACTTGAGGACTACCTATACTTTTTGTTTTCTTTTCAAAACCCATCCCTCACTCACATACACATCTCTACACATGTCCAGCTTTTTGAACTTGCAAGAATTTAAAGTTTGTATGAATAGAAATGCTTTTATTTCAGGGTATGTTTCAGTCCCAAATTTCATTTTCTGCTGTTTTAGGCCAGGTTCACAATTTGAATAGTTCTGTAGATATGCGGTAAATTCCAATGAAAAATACGTTGCTTGTTAGGATTTTATATATAGTGTGTAGTAGTACAGTGTAAGTCCAGCTGACAAACTATAGCTCCAATGTGTCAAGAATTCTAAAGTTTCTAATTGCCCAACCCTACTAGAATTCTGATGTAGTTGCTTAGCATAAATATTATTATATTGTTTTCTTTCAAGTTATATATTCTGCCAGTTTTATTGCTGCTCAATTATGAATCAAGTGTGGTGACTTTTATAGAAAGAAAGGAGAAAGAATGTAAGGCCAATCTGAAAGTAAACATCGCTGTGATTTCAAGTGCAGCCTATAACGCCACCAAGCATGAATGAATCCGATGCATTGCAGCTATATCTGTGGGGGGGTTGCGTTTTTGATAAAATGCTTATTTATAATTAATTAGCACAAGGAGACAGGATCAGGTAGGACTGTAAATAAACTCTCTTTAGCCTTGGTCTGAGAAGCAAAGGTGGAAAAGCACTGTCAAGAAGTTCCTTTCATGAAGGATGGACTGGTTCTGTTGACAATGTTGGGTTCCTTCAGCACATCAATTGCTGAAGGTACCCAAGAGGTCTCTTTTATGTGTGCCATTGAGAGTCATTTTTTTATTTCTGCAGTATATAAATATGTTGTCATTTTTTAAATTGCTACAGTATATAAATATGTTAAATAAATAAAATTAGTGCTCACAAATTCTGACACCATCAGGATTTTTAGCTATCCATTTTCTCTTTCAATAGTTGCTATAAGCAATAGGCTATACAATTTTATCATCTTGGTGTTGTTGTTCTTTAAAGTAGACCTTCTGGCATCATTCCATAATAAATGACACATAACACATGACAATATCCAGGCATAGAATGATAAATTAATAGTTCAGTACAGTAAACAAGAAATGTAGAAAATCCTTCAGAACATCTAAGTTTACTTACCTATATGGCACAAAATACCAAAAATGCAGCTTTAAAACAATATCTACTACCAATGATTTTTTTTCCTGTTTTTTTCCAGCTTAATCGTAGTGATAGTGATAGTTCAACACTATCTAAGAAACCACCTTTTGTTCGGAATGCTGTTGAGAGACGAAGTGTCAGAATGAAACGGGTAAATAATATTTTTATATTGTCTAGTTTTTATTTTAACTTTTTCTTATATTTGTTTTTAATTAGCTGGTTAGTTGCTTGGTTAATAAGACTAATCGACTTTTTATGTACAGAGAGCTTCAGGCAGCATAAAGTACAACAGTGCTTAAACTAAGTAAAATTTCAATATTATAAATTATAATTTTATTTATTTTTATTTTAATTACATTTATATGCCGCCCTTCTCCAAAGACTCAGGGCGGCTTACAATTTTTGGGATACAACCCAGTGTGCTCAGCAATGGCCTTCATTCCATTGTATATGCCTGCTTATTACTAAGCGGCATTTTTACAAGGTCAGCTTATTGCCCCAAACAATCTTGGGTCCTCAATTTACCTACCCCGAGAGGATGGAAGGCTGAGTCAACCTTGAGCCTGGTGGGATTTCAGCCTACAATAATTGTAGACAGCTGGATCTTAAGTGCAGGCATTTACCAGCCTGAGCCACCAAGAATTGTTACTTATTTAAAGCAGTATAAATTAAAAGTAATGACAAATAATTGTGATGTAAAAATAAGGTGGCTTTTTACATTTTCACAACATAGAAAGATGATTTCTATGTCTATATTTCTAGGAAGAAACATGATTTTCTGTCAGTGAAGGTTTTCTATACTTTGCAGTTTCTATCTGTGCAAAAAATCTGTTGTAAATATCTAATACTACTAGGAAGTTATTATAGACTATGTAAATTTGAAGACTTTATCAAGAAAACTGTTTAGTGGTGAGATTAATTAGTTAATATATAACAAGTATAATGTTTCCTTTGAATTAAGTTTGACTGCTGGTGACTTTATGGACATTCTGTATATACCTAGGAATGTTTAGCAACAGTCTGGAAGAGATTTGCAATGGCCTTCTTTTCCAGGGTGTTATCAATCATATTGTTTCATACCTTGCTATTTCAACCATACTTCCTGGTGGGGTCTGATCTGGTCTGATCTGCTTAGCTTTTTGAGATCAGATGAAGCATAGGCACAAATGTGGAGTTTTAGTATATTTAAATTATATTGTTGGGGTTTTTTTTCCAGTCTTCTGTTAAAACTCTTGGACCTGAGCGTTTGATCCGTACATCTCTCGACCTGGAATTAGATTTGCAGGCGTCAAAGACCTGGCATAGTCAGTTGCTGCAAGAGATTTCTGTCCTCAAACAGCTAAAGGAACAGTTAGAGCAAGCTCAAAGTCAAGGAGAAAAAGAGTTACCCAGATGCCTAGACGAGAATGAGCAATTCAGGATGTTAATGAGACTGGTAGAGAAAAAGGCAAGTATTCATAAGGCTAAAAATTGGTTTTAACTTTCCATTTCTCCAAATGACAGTATGATCCAATAGTGATTTTAAAAAAAAAACAATTCTTATTGATTGTTAAGTGTTCACTTTATTTTAATGGGAGTTAAAATATGTTTAGTTTGGCTTGGAAGTCATCTGCATTCTGATTTCTATACAAGGCAACGTGTCCCACACTAATGCCATATTTCCTTAGAAGGTGAATGATCTCAAATCATGACATTTATAGGGCAAAGATTGCTGTCAAATTTGAAGTGACTAAGTTGGGGGGAAGGGTTTAAAAAGCTCATACTCCACGCACAAATTTGCAATTTGTCTTCTATAGCCACCTGGGATTCTGTTGAGTGCCAAATCACTGACATGACAATTTCATGCAAGTGGCATAAGACATGAGGTGAATGACTTTTTTCTTCCCCAAAGGAGAGGAAGACAGGAGGAGAAACACCACTTCAATAATGCAGTCACATTTTAATGTCATCTCTCTGTTTTCTGGTAATAAGTCTCTCCCATCTAAAGTGCAGTTGTCATGGACTTATAACCTGCCCCTCTTTTGTATTCAGTAGTTTGAGATGAATCTTGTTTTCTTAATAAAATTCAAATGTATAATAAATGCTGCCCAAAACATGATTTAGATACAGGTAAAATTAAATGTTTTTTAAATAAGAATTATGAAGGTATTATTGCTAGCTAATACAGTTATCTGTAAATAGTCTGGAATCTTGATATAATCCGCCTTGACGTTGAGTGCCACAGTCCAAATTTCTATGGTGATTATCATCGTGTTTTATAGTGAAATTATATAAATTATGCAAATTATATTGTTACATCAGTTAAAATCATTTATTCAAATGATACAAATTGATGCAAATGAAATAATTTGTGCCATTTGCATTACAGAAATTATGTAAATTGCCATGATGATATATTTTAGTGGATATTTGTAAATAATAGTCAATCACTTGCTCCAATGAATCCACTAAAACAAGGTATATGAATAACCTGTTGCAATATAAATGTATATTCCAATGTTCATAGGATTACTCTATAATATATATGGGATATAATACATATATTACACACAGTAATATGTATGCACATTCAGTTTTCATCAGGACTGTGAAACAAATTTTCTTCATAAATATTCTGTGATATGACTCTAGTTAAAATATATCTGTCATCACTTCTTGTTCTTGGAAAAAGTGACTATCGTTGCAAGTATTAAATGACAGATTATTAATTCTTATGATTCTATTGACCTCCATTCCAGTTCTAATTTTTATATTCAACCTTTTCCCTCCTTTACTTTTAGTTGGGCAAAATCAATCCATTCAGATTTGATACTACATTTCACAGGAAATACACTAATTTGTTTCATTTTCTCCTCTCCCCCCACCCCCACAAATCCTCCAGTGGTAGAATTGGTGGGACCAACAGCAGCAATTAAACAATTTACACATTCAACCTTTGCATTATTTCTAAATAAATATGTTTGCCCTCCCTGTTACATTTCAAACATAGAAACGAACTACTTTTAATTTTACTTAGATGTGTCAGATTAGGAAAGAATTTGTTATACTCCTATTTAAATAAATGGTTCCATTCTGATCTTTCAGACTGTAAAGGCTGGATGTAAGTATGAACGAAGGCTGATAAAATGATGAGGGCAGCTGCTAAAGATGTGCATAGATTACGAGGGCAGACCCAAAAAGAACCTCTGGAGGTGCAGTCATTCAGGTAGGAAAAATATATTCTTTTTTCTGTGCATATCCTTTCTATAGTGCACCCTTTCAAAATATTTTCTGCTTTATTTAGATTCACTCATCAATTCATTATCATTAATATTTGAAACAAGGTGTATTTGCATCAGTTTCATCTTATGATGAATTGTGTTTGGCATTTATAACAAGTATATCCTTTTCTGGCAGTAGCATGGCTGTTTCCACAGTTAAATTACTTTCATTGAAATAACTTACATGCAAATGCTTTACTGTGTAAATGAAAATGATCAGGCTTTGCTAAAATGCTTATTTATTGATCTGGTTAACAATCAGATTTATGGTACTGAAATTGTTGCATTTCACTTTTTAAATTATTGCCTCCAAAGGACTAAAATAATAAATATCATAGCTTGCTATGTAAAAAATTAGAATTTTGATGCCCCTTTAAGATTTAATAGCATTTAACTTTTGTGGCAGTAGTCCATTTCAATAGTTGTATCATATTATTGGAGTAAGAGGAGTTGTAAACAATGAGGTCAGGTGAAAATGGCAAGCATAAAATATATTGATAACTATGATACCATGTGTTTAATAATTATGGTAATTATCATGCCATAGTAGTCTGTAAATCTTATGCTGTAACACATTTATTATTATCAAGATTACATGATATTCTCCTTTTTTTATTCAGAGTGGTTTTAAAGTCAAATTGATATTGTGAAATTGTACATTGTTAAAGATAGATTTTTATTTTCAGATTTTGACTGCTGAAACATTAATTCTTAATTACAGTAATAACTTGTTGTTTTTCTTATTTGTAGAGAGAAGATGGCGTTTTTCACACGACCTAGGATAAATATCCCAGCTCTCTCAGCAGATGATGTTTAATGTCTATTTAAGTATTTTGTTCTTAAAACCACTTCCAAAAGTATATGTCATTCACTGAGGTTTATTTATATCATATTATCATTGTTAGTACATTGATGGATTTATCAGTTCTAGGGCCAGATTTTTAACTTCTTTTTTTTCATTGCAAATGCCAGCATTAAAATTACACTATCATATAGTTTGTGTATTTTGCTATGCATTTTTGAAATTTTTTTAAAAATGAAACAGTATAGCTCACAATGCCATTTAAATAATATTTACATGTTGACATTTTGTACAGCTTCGCTTTTTTTAAAGACAGGTTTTGCTGCAATAAATTTTGAATTTGAAAAGGATCTGACATACAATTCTAAAAAATAGGACCCCAATTCTTGTATAACTTTTGCTAATTCAAATATTTTTATATCAAATAAAGGATAAAAGAAGCCATTTTAAGAGTTAAAACTGAATGCTCTGTTGAGCTGTGAAACACTTCCATTTCCATCTAGGTCATAAAAATGGGTGTGGAGTTTAAATGCCTACTGCACTTTAATCTGGAGATTGTTACTTCATTTCATTATGCTGTTGTCCTGTAAGAGTCCCCAAAGCCCTGTGAATCCTGTGTTTAAAAGAGAGTTACAGGAAACATATATCCGTGGCTACATATTTGGCTTGAAAGAAATATCAAGAGCCACCAACTATTTTTAAAAAGCTATATCTGTCTTAAAATTATTTGTATTTCTTTTAGTAAATAATCCTCATATAATCATGCCAGTTTACAATGAGCAGCAACCAAAAGGAGCTTCTAAAAACAAATCATTTCCAGTAATTTTATCTTAATATGTACAAATGCTTTCTGTGTTTGTCTTTTTAAAAACTAATTTAAATCTAGTAAGTTCTCCCCATTCTTCAGTGAGGGAGTATTTAATCCAAAAGGGTTTTCTCTGATTACTATTGAGACCATCTCTTTGGATATTGAAAACAACATCCTAGAAGAAAACAGTAGCAAATTACTGTCTTGCTCCTGCTGAGAAAAATACACGGACAGTTTCCAGAAGCATTTTACCTTCACTAAACAGCCTGCAATAAAAACCTTGGTTTAAAAACCTGTAATCATGTTTATAACCCAGTTAATCACATTGCTTGTAGTTTGTTTATTTTCCCCAGTTTGTTTACTTTAATAATTGTGTTAGGGTTTGTTTGTTTTTTTTGTGCACACCCAAGCACTCTGCTCTGCACTTTCATTTTTATATGCCCATCTTTAAATATACAGTATGCACATGTACACTTGCATAGATGTAGAACTAGACATAGTTAGGTTATTGAACTATGTAGGCACCAATTCAGTATGAGATGCATGAGTGCCAGTTTGGTCTAGTTCTAAGGCACCAGGCTAGAAACTAGGAGATTGTGAGTTCTAGTGCTGCCTTAGGCAAGAAAGCCGCCCGGGTGACTTTGGGTCAGTCACTCTTGCTCAGCCCAAATCATAGGCTTGCTGTTGTAGAAAAAATAGGAAGCGGAAGGAGTATTAAATATATCTGCTGTCTTGAGTTATTTATAAAAATAATAATGGCCTGATTAAAAAAAAATACCTTTTCTAGTCACTTCAGGGGAAAATAATGAAAGAATCAATTGTCTTATTTTTTAATAATTAGTAACTGCTAATTATCAATCTTAATGACTTCAATCGAGAAAAAAACCAGTATGTGAAGAACGTCAGCAGGATAGAAAGTGACTGTTCTATCCTCTCCTCCTTAAGCAGAATCTGGTATTGTTTTAAAAATTGGGTTGAGGCACAATCCAAGAATGAGAATTCAGTTGCAGAAAATACTTCTGTCAATTTTTTCCCCTTTTTTCTGCCCTGTAAATCATAGCCTACTTGCTTTAGGAGAGTATCTTAATCCCTGAAAGAGATGTTTGGCAAGAATTTATTGGAGGATGGGATAGGGAAGTCATCTTATGCTAACAACCATCCACTTCCTCTAGTTCCAAGATCTATTTTGTTTTTCATATAGCATTTGAAGAAATGTTAATACATTCCAATTTTATTGTTTTCTTTGAGAAAAGAAACAATAATGTGTGAGATTCCAGGGTCTATATGGTGTTTGACTCTCTCTGGAATATAACTGAAATATCTTCATATCTTCCTACAACAGCTCACATCTTACATTAAGCCAATTGTTGACATTTAAGAACAGAGAGTAATGAACACTGGAATACAAAGGCCTTAAAGGTCCACAAATCAAGATGCACCTTCAGGAGTAAAGTTGACAAGTGGTTTGAAACTGGATTTTTCCTGAGATGTATATATATATATTCATGTATAAACACTGGAATAAGCAACCACTAAATGATTGAATTTATATATTTTAAATTTTGTTAGGATTAACATTAAAATTGTTATAGATAGAAATTAACCTACCTGATCTTTGTGTCTTTTGTATGCCTATGTCGATAATTCAAAATATATCAGTTCATACAAAGATACAGATAAAAATGGATCTTTTTCAGATCCATACTGTTATGTATGCAGGTTTGAATGTCATTGGTTAAGTTTGAACTGTTCTTGTAAAATGTCAGAAATGATTGGTTTAAAAAGTGCGGGAAAACCCTGCACTCTGATTGGCTGGCAACTGCGGCTGCTGGCTATAAGTAGCAGCCGCAGACCAGCCAAATTGGGTCTGTTATGAGCTGTAGTCACTAATAAACTCTTCAGTGAAGCACTCCGCGTCTGACTCTTCATGCAAATCTAACACATACAATGATGGAAGTCAATAACTGTGATTAAGAACAATGTTTTTCTTTAAAAAAATAGGCTTGTTTTTATTGAGAGTTTATTCTGCACATATTTAAGAAGTTTAGTTGTTTTTCACCTGTAGCTTCAACATTCTTGGAACTCACTCTTACTGGATTTCAGTGGTTTATTGATCTACATGGATTGAAACAAACAAGCAAAGAAAATACAGTTTCATAACTTTAAAAGATAATGGCCTGAGGTTTATATTGCAAATGCATATTTGCAGCCTTCCCTGACCTGAGAGCTATCTAGGTATGCAGACTTTTAACTCTCAGTATTCTTGACAATAGTCACATTTGGTGGAAGGGGAAGATTATGGGAATTGAAAGTTAAGACATGCTGAAGAAAGATATATTACTGGGTTAATTAATGGATATGAATTTAGTAACTTAAAAACAAATGAAGACTTATTACTTCACTTTTAAAAAAAAATCTAAAAAGAAGAAGAGTCCTGATCCAATATAGTTCAACATTCTATGTTAACAGTGTCCAACCAGAATCAGTAAAAGGACTGAAACATGAATAGGAGAATAATAGCTTTCACAGTTCAGCCTTCATCTACAAATAAAGGAGCACTGAATTATTAGAGGAGATTATCATCAATAAAGAGCCAGTTTGGTCTAGTCTCATGGTTAAAGCACCAGACTAGAAAGCAGAAGACTCTGAATTCAAGTCCTATCTTAACTATGAAAGCCAGCTGGGTGACTTTGGGCCAGTCACTCAGCCCAAACCACGTCAAGGGTTGTTGTTGGGAGAATAGGAGAAGGAAGGTCTTAGATATTTTTGCCACCTTGAATTATTTGTAAAAATAATAAACCCAGGATATAAATCAATAAATTATAAATACAATCAATGAACATCTCTATTCTTTGAATCGGATAAAAGGGTACTTGGATTAGCACTTTTAGGTAATCCTGAGGATTGTCCATCCTTCTGCATTGTAATATGTTTCTTTTGTAATTTCCTGATCGGTATACTTTCCAAGAGAGAAAGAATTTTAAGGCAAATTCTTGGGTTTCCGTATGGTTTCAAGAGTAATGAGCTGAAGAATGAATTTAACTTCTCATTCTAACCCATCTATGGTAGTTCAAATGGTCAGATAAACCCATCCCTTAGAACCCTTTCATCCTAACCTCTAAAATGGTTGCATTTAACAATGCCCTGATTGATCTAATCTGTTCTCAGAACTATCTCACAACTCCCATTTACATAAAAAGGCAAACTGTGGAGACTGTCAGTGTGTTTTTTCATACACTGAAAATGTTAAGGATATTTCAATACTCTGTGCTCTGCTGTGTTAAATTTCAGGTAATACCCGAAAACTTCAAAACAATTATCCCTAGTTCACTGTAAATTTAAAATGAAACTATTGTAAGTGGTAGCATGTTCAGATTGTGGGATTATGGCACAGACTAGTTTGGAAACTGAGCCCCAGTTCAAATTCAGGCATAATGAAAGAAACTTGCCTGATATTTTATCAAAACAGAGCAAAAGTGAATATAAAAGACATGAAACATAACAATTATGTAAAAAGATTTAGACTTTTAAGAAGACTGATGAAACTAATTCAAGGTCATCCTTACATGTATTGTCTTAATGCAATTTCTAGATACTGCTCAATACTGTGTTGTGAATTTTTAAGTGTTTCCATGTGATGAAGAAAATATGTTTGGGGAAAGTGTCAGTTAGTGTATCTTCAAGATTTTTAACAAAATAACAAACTGGTAATGGGAAATTTAAAAGAAATCCCAGGAATGGTGGGGAAGGTAAAACTCCAATTTTGCAACTACTTACATCTCAATTGTGTCTGAAGCTCTGACACAGTCAACAATGAAGCATGAACCTTGTCCCCTATGTGACTCATTCAAATAATAGCTTTAATATTGTGACTTGGCTTATGGCTCTGAAATGATATTACAGTACAGTATGCTGATTGAGGAAGGACTACAGCATCGGCTACAATACTTACACATTTTGCAAAAGTTCTTTCAAAAAACTTACTGCAACAGGGACAAATCCCTTGCACTAAAATGAGTATACAATTTTTGAAAGTGAACGGACATATCTGGAATTTTAGTGGTATGTTATGGAGGTGGCCAAATGACACAAAGCACTCAAACATCACTTTTATTTTCTATGTGCCGCCCAACAGCATTGGGAAAAAGATATGCAAATTCCTTACACATTTCCTTATGGTATCTCTTCCATCTCCAAGCCCCTCAAAAATTGCAATGCAAGGATTCCGGTAGGTGCAAACTTCAAAGTAGGTTCTTTTCTATCCCTGTTCAGAACCTAGTTAGGAAAACAATCCATTGTCATGAAAAATGTCTCATTTTCTCTCGTTGCGATTGCATTGTGCTTTGAGAATGCTCTTGAGGTGTTTGGAGTAGTAAATGTTTGACTCTTTCCTTTTGTCCTGGCCACTTTTTACAGAAGCACAATTGAGAGTGTTTTAACAAACTCATCACTGGTTTGGTGGCAGCAATGCCTCAGATAAAAAGTCCATACAGAGAATGGTAAGGACAGCCAAGATTATAGAAAGTATGCTTCTGTTATTCAGGATACTGTTTATAAGCACTATGTGCTTAGAGCTCAAAGCGTTGTTAGAGACCCCACACACCCACTTCATGGTCTCTTTCTGTGCCTCCCCTCTGGGAGGAGGTTTCGAAGTATTTCTAGCAGGACTACCAGATTCTGTAACAGCTTTGTTCCCTATGCCACCTGTCTGGCAAACTGGCAAGATTTGTTTTTCTCGCCAGATACATGTATACATCTGAACCATGTTGTTTCTCTGTCACATATGTGGGTATATACATAATTTTTTATTCATTCATTCATTCATTCTGTCATGGTTATTATAGTGTTAATAGAAGGTGGTGACCCTCTGACAGCTGTATGCAATGAAATTTCATTTTAATGTATGCCAATTAGTGTACATTCAAAGTGACAAAGTTATTATTCTAGTCTATTGTACTCTACCATGAGAGTAAACAGACTACTCCAAGTGGTAGATGCTGAACAGGTGCGAGTCTCTTGAATCGCCCTGGCCATTGTTTCCTGCAAGACTAAAGTTGTTTCGCACGCTTCCTAGACAATCGTTTCGTCTCGAGCATTACACTTTCCCCGTAATTAATTTACAGTCTAGGTCTTTTTTTTCTTTTTTCTTTTAAATCCAAAAAACTCGTCCTTGGCACTAGGCGGCCAAGAAAGTTCTAAAAGAAAAGCAACGGCAAAAAAACGTTCCGACGCGACTCCAGCCCTGCTGGAGGGAGGGGCGATGCGCTTCCTTCCTCTCGTCCTCTATCTCTCTCTCGCGCGCGCTTTGGCGTCAATAGTGAATTCCGGTTCCGGCTAGCTTGTGGTTCGTGAGAATGGCAATGCAAGCGGCGGAGTGGGTAGAGCGGCTGCAGCGCCAGGTCAGAGGCTTCCCCGGGTGGGTCGGGCGCGGTTTCGGGGGAAAACAAGGGGGCAAGCTTGGAGCAGGAGGCAGCCGGGAAGAGGCGCCGGAGAGCCTCTTTTTCTCTCTGCCGGCTGGGCTTCCGCTTCGGACGCGTGGCAATGCTTGGAGCTTGCGCGCGAAAGCCTTAGGGGGCTTTTCTCCTTTTGTCTTCTGGGAATGTATTTCCATATCCTTGGCCGGGCTTAAAGCAGGGCCGTGAGATGAATTTCCTAAAGCAGAAGGTTGAGCAGGGAGGAGAGCGTAACCTTTGTTCCCCGCTCGACTCCATTGTGCCAGGCGAGAGAAGGAGAGACGGCATAGCGAAGACAGGCTTCAGATAGAAGCGTTTTAAATTTTGTTTTCTTTGTCAGTGGCCAATTGATTGGCAAAAAGGAATAATATATGGCAGGTCTAGGGAAAAAGAACTAATAAAAGCTGGTTAACTACTGCCTCACCTCTTTCGCTTTCTATCCCTCCTCCCGTTTGTTAGACGTCTTTCTGTATTTTCGTTTTTATTTTCTTCAAATAAAAGGTGTACGTACATGATGTAATAGTGTGTTATAATTTCCATTTGCATGTGAATTCTGCTGGTCACTAGTCCTCGACTTACAACAGTTCACCTCGTGACTGTTCGGAGTTACAGCGGCACTGAAAAAAGACATGACCATTTTTCACACTTATGACCATTACAGCAACCCCATGGTCATGTGATTTACATTGACAACTGGCTCACATTTATGACGGTTGCAGTGCCCAGAGTTTTGGGACTTTGTGACAAGCAAAGTCAATGGGGAAACACTTAACTGTGTAGGACCCACACCTCTCCTAGAAAATTGAAATAGCCTAGGAAATATTAAAAAGGCAGAATATTTCCTCTAAAAAGAGTAGAAACTCAGAAATAGAAACTCACCTCAGAAGTAGAAGCTCACTCCCACCTTGTTAATCTCACCCCCACCTTTGTTAATAGGTGGGCCATTAAGGCCTGGGCCAGAATACTTTACATAAGAAAGATCTCCAAGTAAAGCTATAGCAATTGCCAAAAGCCCTTTTAAGGGCATAAATCATCCAGCAAGGCTCAACCAACTCAGGACAGCCTACAGAGTTGCCCCTCATGGGAGTCTGACAACCAATTAGAATACAAGCTCCAATTCAAATCCCAACAGAGGATATAAAACCTAGGCACTCTCAGCACCTCAGTCCTTTTTTTTCTTGATCTCTTCTCACCTTGAAGCATGTGATGATCCTTCTCTGGAGCTCCAGGCCATGTGGTCCTGTACACCATTAAACCTTCCAAACAGCCTCCATGTTTCCAGTGTCTTTTTCCCCACTTGGAACTGAACCCAGAAGGATATTTCTTCCAACAACTGTTACTAATTTAATAACTGCAGTGATTCACTTAGCAAATGTGGCAAGACAAGTGGTAAAATGAGGCAAAACTCGCTTAACAAATTTCTCACTTAGCAACATAAATTTTGGGCTCAATTATGGTCTTAATTTGAGGACTATCTGTATTTGCTGCCCAAAACATCAATTCAGTTAGTTCTTTTATGGAACAAATTTAGTTGTTTGATGAAAAGATGTATGGTAAAAATTGAATGTGTTGTTATACACCTATCGATTTATCTTTAGTTTTTCCCAATCTATGGCAAGATTGACATTTCCTGACAGCAAAGGAACGGATATCAGAAATTAAATAATTCTGCACTTGGTTATCATAAACTGAATTGCATGATTTTCTCTGTAATGAAATGTTTTCCCCCTTTCCTGTTTTTCTTCAGTTTTCCTTTTATATTAAAGCAATAAAATATTGCAAATAAATGCTTACCTTTCCAGCAATCTCCAAGGAAGCCAAAATAATTCCTATCAAGACTGAAAAATAGTGAGATGGATAGCAGCATATACGTTTAATGAATAAAATAAAAACTATAAAAATTAAATGAGTAAACTTATGACATCTCTCACAGTGAACTTTTCACATAAAGGTGACAATTGTTAGCAGCTTGTTTCTTTGCCATTTGGTCATTGTACTTATTCTTTTAAACATATCAGTGCACTCATCTTTTCTTATAATAATTTTTACTGTATGAATAAGGGAGAGGATTAGTTATTTCCGTAATTCATGACATGAAAGCTTGATTAAAAATTGCATATGTTTTAATAGCAGAAACCTGTTTCAAAAGCTATTTATTCTTTCAGTAGGCTTAGTATTAGATTGATATTTAAGACATGAGGTTGTAAAAAGATACAGATTAATAGATGACTGAAATCAGCAATATTAATTTACTATATATGTTTTCCTAAGGTATATGATGTTCTATATATGGTGAAGAAATAAGAATGGTGCACTTATTTAATTGAGGAACTAAACTAATATTCAAAAAATCATTGTTGCTTTTTAGGAAAGAGAAATCAAGTTTTTGACTGCAGAAATAGATCATTTGAAAAACTTCGGATGCTTGGGAGCTTCACCAACCTTGGAAGAATTGCGGGAAGAAAATGCAAAATTAAAATATCGCTTAAATATCCTACAAAAGGTATGATTGTGAAGTTTTGGGACAGCAAACATTGTGAATAAGGAAAATTAGACATTTCTACAGATCTGCAAGAATCATTTTTATGAAAATCATATGCATGTGTGCTTCTAAACTGCTGGATAGGTTTCCAGAACTAAAGGGACCACTGTGTCAAAGCTGAATAAATTCAAAATAGAAGACATTACATCCAGAAATGGTTAGTGCACAGTACTAGTATAGAAAATTAGCTGAGCTTTTTTGTTTAAAGTTAAGAAAGGGTTAATTAGATTGGTACAAAATTGAGCACCACATCCAAAGGAAGAAAATGAAAGCAGAAAGGTTATGGGAGAAGAATTGCAGTGGAAAATAACTACAAGCAATTTTCTCTCGATATATAAAAAACCTACACACCCCTGTTAAAATGCCAGATTTTTGAGATGTAAAAAATCAGACCAAAATAAATCACTTCAGAATTTTTTTACCTTTCATATAACATATAAGCTGTACAATTCAATTGGAAAACAAAACTGAAAGCTTTTAGGGGAAAAATAACAATAAAATTACAATAATGTGTCTGCATAAAGATGCACACCTTTAAACTGATGCTTTATTGGGCCATTTCAAAACTTAGATCATCTTCTGGTGAAGCCATTCTTTTGTTGATTTGGAGGTATGTTTTGGGTCATTATAGGTGAAATTCCTCTTCATCTTCAACCTTTCAGCAGAGGCCTGAAGATGTTGTCCCAAAATTGATTGATATTTGGAACTGTTCATAATTCCTTCCACCTTGACTAATGCCCCAGTTCCAGCTGAAGAAAAGCAGCCCCAGAGCATGAAGCTGCCACCTCCATGTTTTGTTGTGGTAGACTGTACGTTTGGTGATGCGTGGTGTTGTTTTTGTGACAAATATACTTTTGGAATTATGGCAAAAAGTTCAACCTTGGTCTCTTCAGATCATAATACATTGGAGAGGCATTCAGTTCTTGATGATGTCACTGTTATGCCATATTTTTTCTACTTGTTATGAATGTGTTCGTTGTGTTCCATGGTACAATGCTTGGAAATTTTTTCTACCCTTCTGACTGATACCTTCCAGTAGTGAGATCCTTTAGATACTTTCTAAGCTCTTTGCAGACCATGGCTTTTGCTATAAGAGACAACTGAGTAAAAATCTAATAGAACAGCTGAACTTTATATATGCTTGATCAGAGTCACTTCAATTGATGTTAAGTGTGTCCTGATTATTTTGAATGTGATTGGTTAATTCTAAACACAGCCACCTTAAGAGGGTGTACACAGTTATGCAACCACATTATTCTATGTTTTTGTTACTTCCCCCACCCCCCAGGATTTCAGTTTTTTTAATTGAATTGTACAGCTTATATGCTAGATTAAAGATGGAAAAAATTTGAAGTGATTTATCTTGGTCTGATTTTTTACATCTAAAAACCTGGCGTTTTAATAGGGGTATGTAGGTAGACCATCCACTGTGTTGCTATTCTTGGAAATGCACTTACAGTGTAAGGGTTTTCCCAAATAAAAGGAGGACAGGTTGCATGTGTATGCACATGCACACACACACGAGGTGTGACGCATCATGTAATAATGGAACTTTTTCATTTGTTATAATTCAGAAACATAAATATGTGTGTACATGACCATCTAATTTAAACAATTTGTGGAATTCTAATTTGAAATGGGCAATGAATAAATACGACTTTTTTGTTAAGTTTATAATTTGAAATTGCATTTTGAATTCTTAGCTCCATGTAACAGTGTATTCTTATCTATTTGAATTAATTATTAAGTAATTTTATTTTGTATTCCTATTCAGAGCCTTCAGGAGGAAAGATGTAGAGAAAAATCATTCAAAGGCATGATTAATATCAATCAGAGGATTCAAGAAATTTTTAAGGCAGCTATCAAAGCTGCATATCCTGATTTAGAAAACCCACCATTGGCAGTAACACCAAGTCAACAGTCAAGGTTTGGTGATTACCAGTGTAACAGTGCTATGAGCATATCTCAGGTAATTGATAGTATGTGTACTTTTCATAGATCTTTACTGCTGCATCTCAAACAGAGAAGTTTATCACAACCTACTACCATGCGGCGCAGGTGGTGATGGGAGCTTTTTTTTTTTTTTTAAATTACATTTATATGCCGCCCTTCTCCGAAGACTCAGGGGCTTACAATTTTGAGCACAACCCAGTGTGCTCAGCAATAGCCTTCATTCCATTGTATATGCCTGCTTATTACTAAGCGGCATTTTTACAAGGTCAGCTAATTGCCCCCAACAATCTTGGGTCCTCAATTTACCTACCCCGAGAGGATGGAAGGCTGAGTCAACCTTGAGCCTGGTGGGATTCGAGCCTACAGTAATTGGAGACAGCTGGATCTTAAGAGCAGGCATTTAACAGCCTGAGCCACCAAGGCTTCCCGATTCTCCCATGTTACCCCCCTCCTGCGCTGCCTGCATTGGTTGCCGGTTGCACTCCGGGTGAGATTCAAGGTTTTACTTTTAACATACAAAGTCCTTCACGACATGGGTCCTCAATATTTAAGGGAGCAACTCCTGCCGATATCGAATGCCAACCGCCCTGTGCAAACACACAGGCAATGACTCCTTGGGGTCCCGTCGGCGGGCCAATGCCGGCTGGTGGTCCCCCGGCAACGAGCCTATTCTGTCGCGGCCCCTGACCTCTGGAACCAACTCCCCCTGGGGCTCCTCCTGGGCCCCTGACCTCTGCACCTTCCGCCATGATTTGAAGACCTGGTTATTTGACCAATCTGGGCTGTGACCCTTTCTTTGGGGGGGGGATGGTTTTTTTTTTTTTAAACTTTTAAGTATTGTAAATTTAGTTTTATTTTTGGGCTTGTAAATTTGGTTTAATCTTTTTTAATAATTGTTGTTTTTAGCTGTGAGCCGCCCCGAGTCTCCGGAGATGGGGCAGCATACAAGTCCAATAAATAAATAAATAAATAAATAAATAAATAAATAAATAAATAAATAAATAAATAAATAAATAAAGCTGTAATTTGAGTTAGACAACTGATCTGCTTTTATTAGACAGTTCTTTTTTTCCATAGACCTGCCATATATTATTAAGCCTTTGAATTGGGACAATAACTTGAAAAAGTGTAGTCATATGAATAGCATAGTTTAGTGATATTATTTTGGACTTCAGGACTTCTCAAAATTTGGTTTGGTAATTACATAGCCAAAAAACAAAAATTTCAGTGGAAACTGTCAAGCTGTATGCTGTATTTATTTTAACTCTACCTACATCTTTTTTGTGTGTGCAATTTAAAGCAGATAAGTTAGTAATAATATATACTGAAAGGAAAGCAGAAGTGACAAAGGACAAGATTAGCAATTTAGCAATTTAAAAAAAAGTAAAAGTAGCATTAATAAAAAGAGTTTTTTTGGCCAAAAGTTTTAAATGTTGTAGTGAAAGGTCAACAAAGATGTGCAATACATCTTTCTGGGAATCGAGTTAAGGATCATATTTATTGTTCCAAATAAATGTGGGTATGGCTTGAATAAGAGGATTTGTATGGATGATTTATTTATATAATATGTTTCTAAATGAACTATTGCTTTTTCCCCTTCCATTCTTGGTCTGAGAGTTGTTAAACATACACATTTGGATGCAATAAATAGCAATATAAATTTTCACACGTATATATAATTTGTGCTGTTGCTTTTGGGAGTAAGTAATATTAGGCAAAAAGGCAGGAAAAAATATAAAGAGCAGTAAACTAAAGAAATTAAGACACAAGTTAAGAAAGAAAAAAGAAACATAAGTAAATGTAGTTTTCACAAAGACCACCCACTATAAGGCAAAGACCCTTGCAAATCATGCTTGCCTTCAGACTCCCATATATCAAATTATTTTGTTCTTTTAACTTCTCAACTCTTTTAGAATGTCATAAATGCCATCCAGTCATTACTATTTTATTAGTATTTCAAATTTTTCTTGTTAGTATTTCCTTTTTTTAATCCCATTAACTTTTTGTTCATTATTTTGTTTGGGATTTGATCACCACAAACAGTGATCTTTGAGAAATTAATTTTTGTATCCATGCTTGTCCTTGCATCATAAAAATCTGTTCAAATTTGCTGAAAATAACTCAGCTTCTTGACCAATATCATAGCTTTGTCAACATACAAAAGTACACACATACTCACATTACTTACCAACATCACACCACAAGCATACATTGTAAATCTTTCCACAATTACACAACCAATGAGACATCACATCTCTCTCTCTTACTGCTCATTCTCACCTCTTTTATTCTGTGAAATAGTATGAGAGGTTGCATCTTGAAATGCAAGAAGAATAAATGATGAACATGCATGGTTGCATGAATGAAAAGAAATATGTCTATGAAAGTAGAGAAAAATGAAAGGTATAATAGATTTGGGTGAAAGTAGTGTAGTCTTGTTAGATGAATATATGCAGGAAAGTGAAGATTTAGGTTTAATTATGAATGCAAGGGCCTAAACATATTGTATATAAGAAAATACACATAGAATAGAGTAGGAATAGAATATTCTTTATTGGCCAAGTGTTATTGGACACACAAGGAAGTCTCTGGTCTATAAAGATCCCAGTGTACACAAAAACAACAAAGTGATAAGTCATAGATCATAAATCATAGTTACAATCATAAATTATAAGATACAAACAACAAGGGTAAGTCATAAGATACTGATAGGAAAAGGTAGGAAAGATGAGGAAGGTGCGAAGATGGTAGCGGTATAGCCCTTCTACATCTTTAGGCATATAAGACAGTGGTGTGGGAGTTGTGTTTAGCAGAGTGATGGCATGGGAGAAAACTATCTGTGTGTCTAGTTGTTTTGGCATGCAGTGGCCTATAGCGATGTCCTGAGGGGCGAAGTTGAAACGGTTTATGTCCAGGATGTGAGGGGTCTGTAGATATTTTCTCAGCCATTTTCTCATATAACACAGCTTTATCTAAGGTTTTTATGTCATGTAAAAGAAGATATTTGGAGATAGTTGCATATCAACACTCAAATGGTGATAATGAATTTAGGGATGAGTTCAGGGAAATGTATTCTAAATTAATATAATTAGGAAGAAAGTTACTCTGAACAAAATGGCAGAATATAGGAACAGCGGGTCATTTAGAGAGCCAAAAATAAGGGGAATTGTTATTTTTCAATGCACATTTTTCAAAGCATATCTGCTCAGAAATCAACAATAAGATAACCTTCATTATCATTTTTTTCTGTGGGCACACTAGCACACTAAAAATGAAAGTCTGTTTTCTATTCTCAAAAGTGTACGCATACATAATATATATATACACCTACACCCTAACATATAAGTCCATATAAATATTAATCACTGCCCATCTTTAATACATAGCAGAAAGAGGAAGCTGGCAGTTCGCAAGGTTGATACGGTATCACTTACATGTGATATAAGCAGAAGCCTGTTCGTGTGATTGTGTGCAAAGGATATGATATTATTTATGGTGAAACAATAATATAAGTAGTGAAAGATACTTTTATTTCCTTCATTTAATTCATCTTTATTATTTATTTCCATGTCCGTTACCATTTATCATTTGGGCCTATAGATACCAGTTTTGGTCAACGAAAGCTTACATGGAATGATTTTTAGTAAAAATAAGAAAGAACACATTAGATTACCACTCTCCATTATAGCTATGCCATATGCAGTTTCCCTACTAATCCTAAAAGTACAATAATCAACCATTTTAGCCAATGTGCCACAAGTACAATCTAAGTCTTACAAGCCAACATGCTCTTGTTTGCATCTCACTAGCTGGGATGCTTATATATTCCTAATATATTCACCCATATGGATACAATTTTTGTAATGTTCTATCAATTAAATCAGTGCATGTTCACAGTGTAACTCACACTTTTTTCTTAATTGCCTAGGAAAGTAGTTGGATAGCTTGGCAAAGCGGCCTGGCAGTAATCTCATTGATACGTGCCAGCCATCAGGTTCTCTGCATGAATGTATTGGAGTAAATGAACTACATTTTTAAAAAGAGCTCATTAGTACTGAGATTGGAAGCCATCCGACTCAACACAAACTTTCAATGTCTTTTAGAGAATATAGTGTAACTGCTGTTTTACTGCAAAGAAACAGTGGCTAACTGTCTTGTCCAATATGGGTTTCTGTTTTTGTTGCTTCTTAAAATAGCCATGAATAGAAGTTGTTAATGGACTGTTTCCACCAATTGCATATACTTTTGAATTCTTCCTAGGTCATATTTGAGATATGATGCTACTGGAGCTTTTCTTCCTCAAATTTTGAAAAAGTTATACTTGCTTCACTGATTACTTTCATATATTGGAATTATTCTGATTAACAGACAAACTTTCTGAGAGCTTGATAAATTTTAAAAAGTAGCTCATTTTAAAAGGATTCCTTTCCTTTTCCTTCTTGTGCTAAGTATAAAAATAAACTTAACAGCAGATTATCAGCCAAAGTAAAAACAGTTTAAAATTTTCTCATTCTGATTTCAGTCATTCAAAATAAACATCATCTTATATGAAGTGGTATTAAGTTTTAGGGTCTAGATGTACCATACACTTTTCATTTAACTTCACATTGATACAGAACAAAGATTCTAGACGGATGTATAGTATGTAAGAGAGCTGTGTATCTCTTAGCCACTGATTTTTTTCTGAACCCCTCAGTTGACTTTCATTCACAATATAACATTCTAGTAAGTGGAAGGACAAACATGATTCTGATCATTCTTTCTACCTTAATAATCACCAAATACATTCACAGTATATTTTGAAGAACCAATCAACGCATATGAAATAATCTAAAGAGTTAATTTGTTAGAAGGGAACAGTCCAAAAATGAAAGTGTAGAATCAGAACTTTGGGATCAAGTATACATTTAGCTCTTGGCCTAAATAGTAGCAATTTCCTTTTTTAAAATGTCCCGTAGTTAACTATAATAACACGTAAAGTTTTGGAGATGTGACCGTGAAATGGAAGCTGAACTGATCTGATTTAGATATATCAAAATAGAATCACAGCTATTTGCTATCCTCAGCTTCAGATTCTTGAAAGTATGTATAAATGACTGTATCCTTGGATGTTTGGAGCATTTTTAAACTTGTGGATTCCAAACAGGTTTTTTTATAAAATAAGAGTACCTATTATCTTTGTCAAAGCAGGTTAAATGTTGGGTCTGTAGGATATTGACCATGGCATTGTGTGCCTGGCTGTGTTTCCAGTCAATAAGCAATTACTCTGACTCCTTTCCTTATTTTTAGATACTGCTCAAGACTAAGGAACAAAAAGTAAGCCCAAGGGATATTGCTGACAAGATTGCCAGAAATATTCCAAACAATGATTGCATTGAGAAAATTGAAATTGCTGGACCTGGTACAGTTACTCTATCTTTAATATAAGTAGAAACAGAATTTGCTAGCAATGTATATTATAATAAAATTAAGTTAACAGTATCATGTTTTGGCACTTGCTGAACATGTTTCTCTCTCCCCATAACTAATTATTGAGTAAGTCTGTTAATAGAAGAGTGTATCTATCTGGTATAAGTATGCATAGCTTTTCTGGCATAAACTTTCATTTGTGTTGAACTAAAGATTTATATTGTGATTACAAATATTATACTAATCTGCTGCATTGTCTACAAATGTTGTGCTAATCTGCTGCAGAATATTTCCTTTGTAAAGAAAATAGATGTGGATATGTGGATATATTCTTAATGACCATTTTAATTTTGATGACTCTAAAGGTTTCATCAATGTACACTTGAAGAAAGATTTTGTATCCAGACAGCTGAGCAGTGTGCTAATGAATGGAGTTCAACCACCCGCTAGTGAAAGAAAAAAGGTGAACTGTAAATGGCTGTTGATATCTTGTCCGATAAGTTCATTTTGGCTTTGCCAAAATTGAATGTTTTTTTAATATGTCATTTTATTTGAGCCTCTGTACGAACACTTTCATAACAAAGAAACAGGTCTTTCATAGTATTCCAGGAAAGAGAGCTAGAGACAGAAAAAACAGCTCATGCTTATAAGCATAGAAGAATACCTATGACCTCCTTTAGATTTTGATCCAGATTAATAATACAAGCTTCCAAAAATTCTGTCCTTTTAAATATAACATTTTGTTATTTTCCCTTCAAAGGGACATTTGTACAAAATACACATAATTTATGTAGAACCTGAACATAACAGTATGTATATCATTTGTTTGATTTTTATCCCACCTTTTTTTATAGATAAGGTGGCAAATATACATAATACTCTCTTCTCCCATTTTCCTCACATGGACAACCCTGTGAAGAAATTGGTCTGAGAGATGATGATTTGGTCCAACGTCACTCAGCCGGCTTTTATGCCCAAGGCAGGACTAGGAGTCACAGTTTACTGGTTTCTAGGCCAGCACCTTAACCGCTACATCAAACGAGTTGTATATGTTGTCTGGTTAGAGCATACATGGACTCCACAGATAATGGAATGTGTGTTTGTGTGTGCATGTAGATATATAGATATAGATATATAGATATATCTTCTGTATGTAGTAAACATGTAGAGCAGTATACGATTATGTTCATACTTCACTCAAAATAGCTGAATTCCATTAGATATATATATATATAATGGAATTATAGTTTTACACCAATTGTATTCTAAATTTTTGGACTTTTTTTCATTCTTTATTCCATATAAAAAGGTGGTGGTTGATTTCTCTTCCCCAAATATTGCAAAAGAGATGCACGTTGGACATCTAAGGTCAACTATAATTGGAGACAGCATGTGCCGTCTTTTTGAATTCATGGGGCATGATGTTCTAAGGTACGTCATATAGTTTATTTATGGGCATGCTCATAACATATTTAGAGATATAGTACTTCTCTTTCTGTGAAGTAGCCACACTTTACTTTCAATAATTTGTTTGACACAAATGTATCAAAGAAATACTAGCACTCCTCTGACTTGTAGTCAACTATGTTAATTAAGGAATAAGCCCACTGGAAATACTATTGTAGTTACTTATCTGGCACAGTATTTTTAGCCCAAAACTCCACAGAACTCTAGATGAACCATTTCAGTTAGATTAACTGAAATAGTGTTTTCCAATGTAAAGGTTACCTGTACTTTACACTTGGTTTATTTTTCTTGTTATCCAGATTGAATCATTTAGGAGATTGGGGCACCCAGTTTGGGATGCTTATTGCTCATCTGCAAGATAAATTTCCAGATTACCTCACTGTTTCTCCACCCATAGGAGATCTCCAAGCTTTTTATAAGGTATTGTATCCTCAATATGTGTTCCTGTTATTATAATTGCTTAGAAATGCTTGATGTTTTGCACAGTATTGAAACAGTATGTTTGTTTTTCATTTTCATTATTTCTTAATATAGTTTTCTTGTTAGAATCTTCTTAAATTGAAAGGGGTCAGTACAGACCATTACATGAGAAAGAATCAATGTGGCAGCAAGTAATATTGCAAACATTTATTCAGAGCTTTTACTAAATTCTATTCTTAATTAGAGGAAAAATAGTATGTTTAAAGTTGAATCAGTTAGTTCAATCCAGTAGAAGAAACTGCAGATACAGTCATAATCTGCATATGTAATGTTAAAGAATGAAAAAAAAATCAGTCAAATTATAGTTAATGCCATTGACAGCCTATTTCTGGGGATTACAGGAGGCAGCAGGATGGGATACTAGACTAAAATCTCCTTAGATCAATAGGATATATGAGGATGTTTATGACCATCCAGGCTACATAAACATTTTTCTATCAAAGAGGTATTGATGGAATGAATCCAAAGACATATGATTGTATCCTTGCATGATGGTGTTACTGCGAGAGTTAAAAGTGAGTGTGCTCTTTCCACTCCTGGATGAACTGTCCCTGAACATACAGAATTTTGCTACACATTACCCAAACAAAAGTAATCATTGGGCAAGGAGTTTAAGAAGGCAATGCCTGTATAGCTGCAGATACTTTTAGACAGTAACTCAACTCTTTTTAAAATTAGATGCATTTAGATTGCTTAAAAACCAGCACTTCTCCATTTCTAAGCATGGGGAGATGATTTTAATTTCAGTGAGAGCAGATTTTCATTCTCCACTTCTTTATAGAAGAACTATCATGTCAGCAATTTATTTATTTATTTATTTATTTTAATTACATTTATATGCCGCCCTTCTCCGAAGACTCAGGGCAGCTTACAATTTTTGGGATACAACCCAGTGTGCTCAGCAATAGCCTTCATTCCATTGTATAAGCCTGCTTATTACTAAGCGGCATTTTTACAAAGTCAGCTTATTGCCCCCAACAATCTTGGGTCCTCAATTTACCTACCCCGAGAGGATGGAAGGCTGAGTCAACCTTGAGCCTGGTGGGATTTGAGCCTACAGTAATTGTAGGCAGCTGGAACTCAAATGCAGGCATTTAACAGCCTGAGCCACCAAAGCCCTTAATTGAAGATTATGCAGATTAATAGCACAGAAAATTTCCCATGGATACTCAAATTCACATACAGTAAACTCATGTGAGTGAGGATTCCCAAATTCTCTTCAGTATTAGAGCTGCAACTTACAGTGTGCTTAATTAGTAATAATAAGCAGGCATATACAATGGAATGAAGGCTATTGCTGAGCGCATTGGGTTGTGCTCCAAAAATTGTAAGCCGCCCTGAGTCTTCGGAGAAGGGCGGCATATAAATGTAATTTAAAAAAAAATTCTGCATATGTTAAAACATGATGAAAAGATCAAATAGTTAAAATTGCTGAAATTGCAATTGAGATAGTTATGTTTATTAATTTGAAATTGAATTAATGTTGCTCTTTTTATCTACTCTAAACATTAATGTTGCTATGAATACTTTGATTGGATTCCATTTAATGCACATCACAGCATCTTTATATTCTTAACCAAGGAATCAAAAAGAAGGTTTGACACTGAGGAAGAATTTAAGAAGCATGCATACCACTGTGTAGTCCTATTGCAGAGCAAAAGTCCAGACATCATTAAAGCTTGGAACCTCATTTGTGATGTATCCCGAAAAGGTGATTTTTGAAATTTTGATGGTTTGTCTTGGCTCCTTTTGAGCATTTTCTTAGAAAAAAACTTTTCTTAAACAGTTGTGACTTGAAATTATTTTTGTAGAGCATTGCTCAAGCAAAAGAATTTTGAATGTACCATTTATAGTGGAAAATTTTGAGAGGTGGATCTAAAGTTGCTCTACTATGAGACCAAGATCCAGTCTATAATATCAAACTTTCCAGTGTTTTGGGTCTCCTAACTACTAACATAAAAGGGAGGAAGTCACCTCAGTAAAGAATGTCCTGAAACAGATTTCTGTCCACTGTTTTTCAACAACACTTTCGGGTTTTATCACTCTAATTTGCATAAGGAATATTATAGTTGATTTTAAGGCCTAGTTTCTTTTTTATTATACAATTTTATATGTAGGAAGCTCTCAATTAAGTGTGTGAAATTTTCAGTTTTTTTCTTGTGTACCTTTTCTGAGTGCTTAACATCATGCTATATGTCGATGAAGATTCTCAGCTATCCAGGTAGAGTTGTCTGGAAGTTGAATCATGCCAGCAGAACTTCTAACCCTAACCAACAGTCAGGTTCAGACTTGTTTACCTGAAGGTTCATTAAGCCCATTAGAATTACCTATGAGAGGAGAGGATATCACTTTAATTATTACTGTGTTTTAAACTGATGACAAAGGCCTTGGTGAATTTCAAGGTGAACCCAACTTTTTAACATTGCTTCTTTTCCATATAATTTGCTGTTGTACTGTTCTAATCACTAGATTTTCAGCTTAAGTAATTCAAATTCTTCACTGCTCTGTGCTTAGACTTTTTTTTTCCTCCTCTTGATCAGAATTCCAAAAGATCTATGACTGCTTGGATATTTCCATCATAGACAGAGGAGAATCATACTATCAAGATAGGATGCATGAAATTGTAAAGGAGCTTGAAGAACGAGGTAACACATCTGTAGTGGAAGTTAAATAGCTGATATATGTTTAAAATGATAATCCATTTAATATATGTTTCAGACCTTCAGGAAAGTTTGCTTTTATTAAAAATGTTTTATTGTACCTAATCAGTAAACCTAACTAGGTACCATTAGCCTGAAATTCAAAATTACTTTCTTTTTCTTTCATTTGTCATGAGTTTAGAGAAGTAATATACAACTTTGTTTAACTGATTTTACCTGACACAGGATAAGATTATCAAATTTGCTTTGTAGCATCTTTTCAGAGAAAAATTGTGACAAGCCAAATATCAGAATGACACCAAATACCATGCAATATTTTTTGCAATATTTTTATAGCCTTATGTAATTTCAATGATAAAAGAAGCAAAAGAAAGTGTTTGTACATGCACATTTTGGATAGCTAGTATAAAGAGAAGTTCAGACAAGTAAAAAAATGGGTTAATGCATGAGTGATCATATAGAGACTCTTGATTGGTCAATTTCTGAGATAGCTATTCTTTGATAAGATTTTTTTCTATTTTATGTTATTCCCAGTTTACTCCTCAGTTGGCAAGCTTCCAAATATGGAGATTACTATTTTATATCCTCTGGTCTGGAAAGAAAGCATTACATTGCAGCTTGCTGACAGTAAAATTGGGCAGGATCTTTGACCTCTGATTGGTTCCTTTTGTTACCCTGGTTGTTAATAAATGTCCATATTAAATATCTCCCATGCATAATAAGCCAATGTTGTTTGGGACACAATGTTGATATGAGAATCTTCTATGTACAATATGTCCTTATCTATTTGAAGTATTGCTAGTTTCTAATGATTTCCAATTGTTGCCATTCCATCTCTTAAAAATTAAATCCTTCATTTACCCATTAAGATGGCCATCTATAGCTCAATGGCATGATTAACTTTAGATATTTTAATCTAGGCCACCTAAATTCAACACACAGTGAGAAAGTTACTTTTGAATTACACACTGTAAAATACTGAAGGCTGGTAGTAGTTGTTCTCCATAATTCTTTCATTGTGTTTCATCTCTTTCTGAACCAAACAAGTTGGTTTTTTTTTTTTTGCTTTTTACATTTTTTTTTAATTACTTTTATATGCCGCCCTTCTCCGAAGACTCAGGGCTGCTTACAATTTTTGGGATACAACCCAATGCGCTCAGCAATAGCCTTCATTCCATTGTATATGCCTGCTTATTACTAAGCAGCATTTTTACAAAGTCAGCTTATTGCCCCCAACAATCTTGGGTCCTCAATTTACCTGTTCCATGGTCTGATCACTATCTCCTAAGGCTGGTCTTCCAACAGGCCGCCCCCCACTGCTGGGATGAGGAGCCACCTAGATGGTTCCCCAGACGCCTAATGGACCCTGAGAGGTTCCAGGCAGAACTGGGGTTCCTTCCTTCTTCCCTTGCTCACAGCTCTGCCGAGGATCTGGCAATAGCTGGCAACGGCTGCCGCGCCGGAGGCTCTCGACAGGGTTGTCCCCATGCCCCTGTGCGCCAGATCTGCTGGCCTGGTATACTGAGGAGCCCCGGAGAAGCGCCACCAAGGGGTTTAGAGAGCAGGTGGAGGTTTACCTGCTCCCAATCGACCGGAGCCCAGCTGAGAGCCTTTATTAGGACTTACCTGGTAGCTATGAGAGAGCGAGAAGATCATATCTCTCCATCCTCATATGCCCGCAGATAACGCCTCGCCGCCTGTTTCGGTTACTGCTCCTCCTTCAGCCAGAGGGGGGGGCCGACCTCAAGCGGGTAGGGCCGAGGAATTTGTTCAATATCTGTCGGATAAGATTGCTCGTATTTGTGACGGGTTGTCCTCCCATTTGCAGTGGTCTGAGGAAGGGGTGCAGGGAGTCTGGTTATTTGGGATGAGTTCGACCCGGTTCCGAGGATGAAGTGGACAGGATTATGCGCATGCGAGTTCCACCACATGTTTATTGGACCTCTGTCCTCCTGGCTGGCTTATGCCGCCAGGGAGGCCACTCATGTTGGCTCGGCAGTTATCAACGCTTCTTTAAGGGAGGGTGTCTTTTTCCCACGCTTGAAAGAGGCGTGGTGAGGCCCTCCTGAAGAAGCCTGCCCTGGACCCGACTGTGTTAGACAACTTTCAGCTCCTCCAACCTTCATTTTTGGCAAGGTTGTTGAGAGTGTGGCTCAACAGGTTCGCTTCCTGGATGAAGCGGACTACCTAGATCCCATCAATCGGCTTCCCACCTGGGTATAGCACGGAGACGGCATTGGTCGGGCTGATGGATGATCTCTGAGGGCTCGGATAGGGTTTTTCTCTGTCCTGGTCCTATTAGACTCTCAGCGCTTTCATACCATCGACCATGGTATCCTTATGTCAGCCTGGGGGTTGGGAGCAAAACTTCTCGGTGGTTCTTCACCTCTTGGGGCGGTCAATCGGTTATGGGGGGGGGTCAGTCCCCAGGGGCCTCTACTCCTCAGGGCCTCAGCCTTTTCCCCCCTTGTTTAACATCTACATGAAGCCGCTGGGTGAGATCCGTGGTTTTGGGGTGAAATTCATCAGCACGCTGATGATACTCAGCTGTACATTTCCACCCCAGGCCAGATCAGTGATGCCTCTCCCTGATGACCGGTGTCTGGATGCGTACGGAACTGGATGGATGAAACATGCTTCACTCAACCCGCCAAGACTGAGTGGCTGTGCATGCGCCCCCACCCAGTCAAGATTATCCATCTTTGGCCATAGGGGAGAGGTGCTGCCCCTGTGGATAGGGCGCTGAATCTGGGGGTCCTCCTGGATGTACGGCCCGCTGGAGGAGCAGGTGGGGCCGTTGCCAGGGGCCTTTGCCCAGCTCCGTTGTTGTCAGCTTGCCGCTTTTCTGGATGGACGCCCTGCGTGACGATCACTCATGCCCTGTTACCTCCAGGCTTGACTACTGCAACGCTCTCTATTTGGGACTGCCCTTGCATACCATCCGGAGATTGCAGCTGGTGCAAAATGCGGCGGCGCGCTGGTGGTGATGGGAGTTACCCGGTTCTCCATGTGACCCCCCTCCTGCTGCCTACATTGGTTGCCGGTTGCCCCGGTGAGATTCAAGGTTTTAGTGTTAACATACAAAGTCCTTCACATGGGTCCTCAATATTTAAGGGAGCTTCTTCCATGTCAAACACCGACGCTCTGTTCGAGCTCATAGGCAAGGGACTCGTTCCGCCGGCGGGCCAATGCCGGCTGGGGTTCCTCGACGACGAGCTTTTTTCTTGCTGCCCCTGACCTCTGGAATCAACTGCCTTGGAGCTCGGCCTGGCCCCTGACCTCCCGACCTTCCACGCATGAAGTTGAAGACCTGGTTATTTGACCAACCCGGCTGTGACCCTTTGGGGAGGGTTATTTTAAATTTTTAACTCATTTTATAAATATTTGGGCTTATAATTTTGATTTAATTGTTTTTTAATGTATTTATTGTTCTTTGCTTTTAGTTGTAAGCTCGAAGTCTTCGGAGATGGGGCGCATATGTTCAAATAATAAATAAATAAATAAATACCTACCCCGAGAGGATGGAAGGCTGAGTCAACCTTGAGCCTGGTGGGATTCAAGCCTGCAGTAATTGCAGGCAGCTGGAACTTAAGTGCTAGGCATTTAACAGCCTGCACCACCAAGGCTCTTAACCCTGAGTCCAGTAACTAATAATATCATTGCTTCCTATGTTTTAGATATATGACTTCAACTAACAGTATTTGTTGTATTCGAAGCTAAATTTATAATCTGGAAGTATTTAATACTGGGTGATTCTTTGTGAATGATTAATAATAAGATCTATAGGTTTCTGATTGCTGGAACATAGGAATTAAATCAGTCTACTCAAGATAGAAAGTAATAGATGTTACATTTGGGAATATAATCAGATAAATTGTTCTTGATTACATCTGGAACAAAGCCTTAATAATGTGAGAACAGAATGAGAGTTAAATTGAGTCCAAAACCATTTTGCTACATTGTCCGCTGATTCTTTTTAAAATTTCAGGCAACTGGACGCTTTGTTTTCCTCCTTTAATCAAACTCTAAAATCAGAAGTTAAGCCCATCTCAAGAGATAATTACCATTGTTGCATTGGAATTGGTAGATGTAGACATTTTATACATTTGACTCCATTATCTATGCCTGTTTGCTTGGCTTGGAGTATGGCTTTATGACAAGTTCTGTTGTAAATCTTCGTTGAACTGGCTTTTATTTATGCATTTTTGTATATATAAAAAGTAGATTTGCTTCCCAGACTTTAATATAATTTTCCATCTGTTTTTGCATGGTTACCAGTAATGAATCCTTTATCTTTAGGGTTTCTACAAATGGATGATGGCCGGAAGATTGTATTTATTCCAGGATGTTCTGTTCCTTTGACAATTGTGAAATCTGACGGGGTTTCACATATGATACATCAGACTTGGCAGCAATAAAACAGAGGATTTTTGAAGAAAAAGCTGATTATATAATTTATGTGGTAGATAGTGGGCAGGTGAGCTTCTCTAACCTGTGTTTTTTCTGTTTTGTAAAATGTTTTGCTTGTGGACATTGATGTGATCCAAAGCAGATCTAGATATACTGTTCATTTAATTCTCCCTCCCATTTCATTAGTTCCTGTAACTTTTTTTGTCTGTTATTTTTACCCATTGCAGCCCATTAAACATAAATGTATGAAGAAACACTAAATACAATCAGTTATTTATGCTTAACTGATCAATATTCTAATATATTTTTAACATCCTGAACAAAAAGATTAATCTATCTAATCATTTTGAGTATTGAACCCTACTGGGAGGCCGGTTCCTTCCTTGGTTCACAGGACAGTTGCTCCCATTGCCTTCTCTGAAACAAGGCACGTTTTATTAGAAACATTTTTAGACATCATAATTAACAATTGGTACTTTAATCCTGTTTTGTTTTGCAGTCTGTTCACTTACAAACAGTATTTGCAGCAGCTCAGATGATTGGCTGGTATGACCCCAAAGTGACCAAAGTAATTCATGCTCCTTTGGAGTGGTGTTGGGAGAAGACAAGTAAGTGTACAAAGTATTTTCTACTTGTTGGGGGGGAAGTGTATGGGGATGTGTATGTCCCTTGAGTCTGTCTTGACTCTTAGTGACTATCTGGACAAATCCTTACAGTTTTCTTACCAACAATTTCAGAAGTGCTTTACTATTAGTTTCTTCCTCTGTCTGATATAGAATAACTGAGATCACCCAGCTAACGTCACACCTAAGCAGGATTAGAACTCAGAATTTAATTATTGCTAGATTCTATTGTTAATCTCACTGGAGGAATTGATATCCTTATTTAAGGAAGATTAATAGAGAAAAAAACTCTATTGATTTGAACCATGCAATATTCAGGCAGTTTTAAGGAAATAAACTGTTTATATCAAATATTCAGGTTTTTTTAATTGGATGCTTTTGAAGCTGCTCCTTTTTCTGAGCTACTGCCTGAAATGAGGCCAGTATCAATCTAGAATCTAGATGGATGAATAGTCTGACTCTGTATAAGACTTTCCTTTGAATTTTTTTTTTTTTTTGTAATACAATTGGACTTTTTAAAAAAAATCTGAATAGTTCTAGCAACAATTCAATTGTCATGTATTTTGCCTTGTTTTTAAAGCATATTATTGCAGGATGGTTAGAATAATGTTTGTACATTCTGCAGCTTTACTTTGAGCTATAATTGAATTTATATATTAGTGCATAGTACAAGAATAGCTGTGTAACATCTCTTTTTGATCTGCATATTGTAATTATCTTGTCTATGTTGGAAATAAGAATCTTCTTCATCTACACAA